>JAOEGL010000001.1:379872264-380405096 GCA_034509955.1 Urosaurus nigricauda | reverse complement strand
AACCCTAACCCCTTAACCCTAACCCTATCCCCTAACCCTAACCCTAACCCCTAACCCTAACCCTAACCCTAACCCTAACACCCTAACCCTAACCCCTAACCCCTAACCCCTAACCCCTAACCCCTAACCCTACACCCTAACCCTAACCCCCTAACCCCTAACCCCTAACCCCTAACCCCTAACCGCAACCCTAACCCCTAACCCCTAACCCCTAACCCTAACCCTAACCCTAACCCTAACCCTAACCCTAACCCCTAACCCCTAACCCCTAACCCCTAACCCTAACCCCTAACCACCCCTAACCCTAACCCTAACCCCTAACCCTCCTAACCCTAAACCCCCTAACCCTAACCCTAACCCCCTAACCCCCTAACCCCCTAACCCTAACCCCTAACCCCTAACCCTAACCCCTAACCCTAACCCTACCCTAACCCCCCTAACCCACCCTAACCCCCCTAACCCCCTAACCCCCCTAACCCCTAACCCCCTGAACCCTAACCCTAACCCTAACCCTAACCCTACCCCTAACCCTAACCCTAACCCCTAACCCTAAACCCTAACCCTAACCCCTAACCCCTAACCCCTAACCCTAACACCCTAATCCAAACAACTCTATTTCCCTGAGACTGGCTCAACCGCCCTGCACGGGCCTTAACCTAAGTCACAGGGGGGGGATAACCACCCGCCTTGAAACGTGCCTTACCCTAAGTCACAGGAGGAATGACCATATCGCTGGGGCTGGATGGTCAAGACTTTGGGGTTAGCATCACCTGACCTTGGCTGTACTTACCCTAAGTCACAGGAGGGATAACCACCACCTTGAAAGTGCCTTAACCTAACTCACAGGCGGAATGGCCATATCTCTGGGGTTGGAGGGTCAAGACTTTGGGGTTAGCATCACCTGACCTTGGCTGTACTTACCCTAAGTCACAGGAGGGATAACCACCGCCTTGAAAGTGCCTTAACCTAAGCCACAGGAGGAATGGCCATATCTCTGGGGTTGGATGGTCAAGACTTTGGGGTTAGCATCACCTGACCTTGGCTGTACTTACCCTAAGTCACAGGAGGGATAACCACCGCCTTGAAAGTGCCTTAACCTAAGTCACAGGAGGAATGACCATATCTCTGGGGTTGGATGGTCAAGACTTTGGGGTTAGCATCACCTGACCTTGGCTGTACTTACCCTAAGTCACAGGAGGGATAACCACCGCCCTGAAAGTGCCTTAACCTAAGTCACAGAGGGGATGAAATATTAATCTAGTATTATGAAACCGTAACCCTAGGCTCATCAAACCCTAACCCTAGCTTTATCAAACCCTAACGCTAGCTTCATCAAACCCTAACTCTAGGTTTATCAAACCCTAACCCTAGCTTCATCAAACCCTAACCCTAGCTTTATCAAACCCTAACCCTAGCTTTATCAAACCCTAACCCTAGGCTCATTTACCGTTTTCTCTTAAATTCTTGGTGTTTGGGGCCAAGAAGACTTTTTTAAATTTTGAATTTTAAGTGGGGTGCAAATGATCAGAAATTGGATTTTAAGCCCAGTGAGCTAGGTCGCTCGAGGTGTTTTTTTGGGGTCCTAAGAGCCAAACTTAGAAATTTTTCCATTAGCATTCAACTTCAGCTCAAAGGCACTATGGGGTACATATGCCAACAAGAGGCTATGGCCTGCCAGATGAGGGTTTTGAATTAGGGTTTGGTTTGACGGCTTAGGGTTAGGGTTAGGGTTAGGGGGTTAGGGGGTTAGGGTTAGGGTTAGGGTTAGGGGGTTAGGGTTAGGGGGTTAGGGTTAGGGTTAGGTATAAATATTTTTTTTTTTTTAGGTATAAATATTTTATTTAAAATAATACATCCTACTAACAAATTTGCTACTTCAACTATTACAAAAGCATTGTATTATTACAAAAACGTTACAAAACATTATAAAACATTATAAAAACCTTGTAAAACCCTTATAGCTATAGATTTTAGTTCCAGTTAGTTTGAATCTTACAAAACTCCAAATTTACATTCTAATACATAAATTTAAATTCTAATATACCAAATTATCCAAAACCAAAAACACATAAATTCTCAGGTTATGCCCGGTGTGGCCTCTGCCAGCCATGGCCAAAACTTCCTCCATTTGTTGGAGGACATTCTCCCTCGTTCTATTATACTCAGAAAATTTATTTTGTTCAGTACAAAACGAACAGCAATATTAACATCCACCTGTCTTTGGGTCACTAACTCTCTCTTTCTCTGGAAAACCAAAGCTAACAAAACATACAAATTTACCAGTCTAACTGTTGACCAAGGGACTTCCCAAAAGGAGCCCACAATCCCCCCTTTGTATCCTCTCTTTCTTTTTCTCTCCAGCCGCCGACGCGGTCCTCTGACTCCCGACTCCGGCTCTAGTCCAGAGGCTACCGCTTCCCAAGGCTGACCGGCCAAATCTGGCCAATCCAAAGCAGCGGCCACCTTCTTCCAAGTGTCCTTGGCCGAAGGACAGTCTTTTATAAAGTGTTCTGTTGTCTCTTTGTACAGTTTCCCAGTCACACAAGATTCTTTTTGACACAAGAGCCTAGGACACATTTGCTCTGTTTCCTTCAACCATGGCTGATTTCTTTTTAAACAGTATATTTGGTGATAAAATCTCCACCGAATGTCCCACAGACCAAAAGGGACCCTCCGGTCCGTGAAATACTCGATGCTTTGGGGCAGTTCTTTTAAATACAGAGACAACTGGTCCTTCTTGGCGTTCTTTTCCATCTGAGGCTGAAAAAAGACCACCCTCACCATTTCCCAATACACAAAACTCTTCAAGGTCCTGATACATCCCACCTTGGTCCGAAACCACTCTGCCAGGACTTTGTTTTGCTGAATCTGCCCATACACTTCCCTGAGGAAGTCAGGGCCGGTCTGTCTCATTGCGGCCGTCACCCGGAAAGGCACCGGTTCCTCCCGCCACCATTTCCCAGCCCAGCTCTCATTCACCCAATGCCTGGCAAAAAGGGCCAGCCATCCCTCCAGGCCAGATTGCTGTTGAAACCGTTGGCTGAGTTTTCCAAAGTTTTGGCTGAGAAAAACGGACAGAAACCTCAGCCTCAGCGCTGGCAGGTCCAGCCCTCCTTGCTCCGTTTTCCTATAAGCTACGGCCCGAGCCAAAGGGAAGGAGGCCGTTCCCCAGAGAAAATGGAAAACTGACTTTTCTGCCTCCTTTAAGACCTTTTGGGGGGGAGGGTACACTGCAGCAAGATTCAAGGCCCGTGGCATAAGGTAGGTCTTTATATACACTGCTTTTTGATAAACATTTAACTGCCATGGCTTCCATCTAACAAAACTCTCCTTTATTTTTTCCAACCATAGATGCCAATTCCTTTCCCACCCAAAAGGTTTAATAGTAAATAATAAACCTAAAATTTTATACTCCTTCAATTTTTCTAACATCTCACTTTGGATCTCCTGATTCACAACAACAGCTTCCACTGGAGACAAAATTAAACTTTCTTCTTCTAGGGAAAAGGAAATCAAATTACTTTTCTGTAAGTTAATCTGAGCCCCTGAAGCTTGCTGATACCTATCAAAAATAGTCATTGCTGAAACCATCTCTTTCTGATGATTAATAAACAGAGAAATGTCATCAGCATGGGCTGCATATTTTACCTGCTTAACCGAAGTCTCTATGGGAAAAGGCATGACTCCTCCGCTGGGAAGGGTGACCCTCAGACCTATAATGCTTTCTTCTGCCTGGATTTGGCAAAGAACCGAATCCAGAACCAGGACGTAGAGGAGGGGGCTCAGGGGGCAGCCCTGCCTGACCCCCGAATTCAGCCGGATCGGAGTCCCTCTGTGCCCATTAATCTGAGGAATTACCTGTGCCTTCAAATAAAGCAGTTGGATATACCTGACAAAGGGCATGGGGAGACCCCTTTTTGCCAGTGCTTCCCACATAAACTGATGGTGGACTCGATCAAAAGCTTTGGCCTGATCCAAGAGCAATATTTTTCCTTCCCATTTGCCTTTTTGGGCTAAATGAAAGACTTCTCTAAACAGACACAAAGAGTCTACCATACAACGACCTGGAACAGCACTGGTTTGGGAACCTAAAACAATTTTCATTGCTATTTTTGCCAGTCTGTTATTCAACACCTTTGCCACAATTCTGTAATCCACATTTGTTAAAACAATAGGTCTCCAGTTTTTGGGCAAAGTCAGATCCCCTTGTTTGGGAAAGAAAATCAAAATGCCTTCATAAAAGGAGTCTGTCAAGCTTTCTCTAGACATGAGTTCATTTATGACTCGGGTGAGAGGAGGAACCAGCCACTTTGCAAAAGTTTTGTAAAAGGCCCATCCGAGTCCATCTGGGCCCGGAGCTGACTTGCCTCTTCCCTGGACTATGACCTCCTGGACTTCCTTCTCTGTTACGGGGTCCACCAATTCATCCTTGTCTATCGGAGTTAGCCCTTGGTACATACTCTCTAGTATATTTTGAGGTACCTGATCCAAAAAATCGTTAATTTTCTCTTTGCCTATTTTATTCCCTGCATATAAGTCCCTGTAGAAGTCCTCCATCACTCTCAGCATTTCTCTCGGGTCTCTCTTGACTGGGTCCTGCTCACAGCGCCTCAAGCCCCCCATGACCACTGAGGCTTGGGGGGCCTTGGCTCTGGCCCAGTCTTCAATGTCCACCACTGACCCCTTGGTCCTAAACTCTTTATAATATTTCTTCATAAGTTTCTGTTTCGTCTGGAATTCTCTTATTACACCTCTGGACCATTCCAACAAATTCTGATTTACTGGAAGGCCATGGTTAACCTTGTAGTGGCATTTCAAGAATTGGTATACTGCTGTCTGATAGCCCTGCAAATCCTTCCGATTAATAAAATATTCATAACTTTGACAAGTCTTCTTAATGACCTTTTTGGTTCTCTCCCACCAGACAGACAGTTCTCCAACATACAGGTCTTCCAATGTCAGCATATTTGCCAAAACGCCCGCAATCTCCTCCTTACAGGTGAGGTTCCCAATCGTCTTTGGGCGAAGCCTCCAGAGAGGTTTCCCTCTGGAGTAGATCTCCCCCAACGCAAAATGCATGTGAAGCATGGCATGATCTGACCATGGGGTGATCATCAGTTGGCAACTCAAGGGCTTCAATTCGGCAGGGGCTCTAATTCTGTCCAATCTACTAGCTCTGTCTTTTTGATAGCAAGTAAACTTGCACCCCTCCAGTGAAGAATATTTATCTATAAATGCTTTTTTGCAAGGGAGAGGGAAAAAACCCATCTGATTAGTCACTTCCAAAGCTTTATCTTTTAAATTACGATCTGAAAAAAAGGTCTCTAAAAGTCTCTCCTCAGGTGTTAAAAAGGGAGACTTCTTCCCAGTTTTACTTTGGTCAACATAATTTGAACAATCTGATAATTTGGTCCTATTATTGAAATCCCCTACAACCAGTAAATGTCTATAAGTAGCACAATATGCTTTCAAATGTGCCTTTTGTTTTCCGTTGCGATGCCACCACAGGGGCGTAAGGCCCGCAAAGCCGAAAACAAACCTTTTCCTCCTTCCCATCTTTTGCAATCTCCACCAAGGTAAAGTCCACAACTAGCAACCTGCCTGGTAAAGCCTCGAGAACAAAGTCAATATGGAGGTCATGCCTAGCTTTAAATAAGACCGCCACGCCTGCCTGGTGTTCCTCCCCATAGGACCAAATGGACGGTCCTTTTGTCCACCATTTCTGGGCCTGGGAGTGTTGCTGCTCGCTCACCAGGTGGGTCTCTTGTAAAACCACCACGTCATGCGCCATCGTTGCCAGCAAGGGAAGGATCTCATTTCGCCTCTCGGCCATCCTCAGCCCTCTCGCGTTCCAAGTGGTGATTCTCAGGAACACCATTATTAATCTTTGCTGAAAAATATCTTAGCTCTAACATCAACATTAAACATACCAATAACCATGCAAAAACTAATTAATTTTCTTTCCCAAACTAAAACTGGCATTGATATTATGTTTCTCAGTTTAATTTTAATTTTGATTTGAGTCAATTCAAATAAATTCCTTCCAAATAAAGGCTCCCAAACCATACTAGTCCTTCTGGCTCTCTCCAGTTTCCTCCGTCCTCTGGTCCTCCGATTCTAGCTGGGTCCTCTCTACCTCCTCCGAAGCAACCGGAGGTGTAGCCTCACCAATTTGGGGGGAAGGTGAGAGGGAAGGTGAGAGGGGTGAAAAGACAGGGGCTGGTGGAGAAGACACTGGGGAAGTGGACACAAGGGAAGGGACACTGGACAAAGGTGGGGGAGGAGGAATGCCCCGGTCAGGGGCCAGGGATGGAAGGGGACAGGAAAGGGAGTTTGCATTTATCTTGTGAGGCTCCACCAATCCATTACCTGATTTTTCTTTTGAAGCTACTGCTGTATTCGCTCCTTCCTCTGCCATTACTTCTGTCAACATCGGTTCAGGTGGATCTTCAGGACCTTTCCTTGAAGGCTCATCCACCTGTCCTTCCATCATCGGTTCTCTTCGTCCTCTTCCCCTCTCCCTCTCTGCCTTATTCTCCCGTGTCTCCTTTTCTTTTTGTTTTCTCTTTCTGGGGCTCCTTTGTCCCTTCGCTTCCCCCGTCTGCATCGGTTGTCTGCCTTCTACTTCCTCAACGGCCACCAATACTTCACTATCAGTGGGCTCCTCAGTGGCTAACATGCTCTCCTCCTCTCCTTTTCCTCCTTCGTCCTCAAGAACATGGAACCTATTGCCCTCTGTAACCACATTTTCCCGTGGCCCCTTTCTCTCCCGTGGCCTCCCCTCCTGTCCTCCTGTCACTCTTCTGCGGACCACAGTCCATTCGGCATCTATTGTGGGTCTCTCTGCCCTATTTTGCCTTTCTTCCCTTGTGGGCAGTGGGTCACTATGTCTCCCCCTCTCTTCCTGCTCTTCTGGGTTTGGTACCTTCTCTCCTCTTCTTCTTAAAGCCTCCCTCAAAACCCTCGTCTGCTCCTTGGCTTCCGCCCTTTCTTTTCCCGTTTTGGCTACTTGCTGGGCCTTCTCAAACACTTTGGCATCTTGCTGATTGTAGTATGCCTGAGGGCACCAAAAATAAGTGTGACCTAGCTCCCCACAGAAGTTACACCTTATGCTGCTATAGCATGCTGCCGTCGGATGGCCCCTCGTGCCGCACCGCGAACACAAAGGAGTGGTGCATAGGCGCCTCTGGTGGTCATAGGACCCACATTGGAAGCAGGCCTGAGGCTGGCCACTATACCTGGTGATCCCTCTATCAGCCCCCATGAAAAAGTACTTGGGTATCTTGCCATGCCTGTACTCAGGGTCTTCATTTTTAAAGGAGACTACACATCTGTATTCTCCCGTCCAATAGCCTTGCTCATCTTCCTTTTTGTCTGGCCCTGATAGTATCGTGGCATATTTAGACACCCACCTTGCTACATCTTGAGCAGGGATTGTGGTGGTTCTGAAACTAATAGTCAAAACCTTGGTATCACCCCTAAATAGAGGGACCATTTCATATTCGGCCAGCAGCTCAGGGCTCAGCCGTTTCACTCTTTTGCATTAATCCAAAACTCCCTATAGACCCTTTCAGAAGCTAAACAAACATCTATTTCTCTAGAACCCGGAAGCTGAATTACTGCCACAATATCTTCCCTCCGAGCATCTAAAGTATCCTTCAGCAGTCGCTTTGAAATGTAGGCTCTTGACCCTTTCTCAGGGTCTGATCCTAAATATTTAAACTTTATTACAAAACGTGCTCTGGGGTTTCTTATGTCAGAAGCATCACCAAAAAACTGGTCAAAGTATATCTCTTCCTCTTCCGTCATGCCGGAAAACCCAAAAGCTCCCTGCCTTGCCCTACCTCCGTCCCGCCCTGTTATACTGGCGTACGTCCTCCCTTCCTTTTTCCGTTCTTGCGGTTTGTCACCCGGGACCCCAAGGGGCGATCCAGACAGCAAATTCTAAGTCTAGCAAATTCCTCACTTGCCTGGAAGACAATTTCATTGTCCAAAAGGTGGAAGAGGCAACAAGGGGATCAGCCATTTTAGATCTGATCTTAACCAACAGGGAAGACCTAGTTGATGGGGTGCAAGTGGTTGGATCCTTAGGTGGAAGTGACCATGTTCTCCTGGAGTTTGTAATACAGTGGAAGGGAGAAGCTAGGCATAGTCAGACACGCACTCTAGACTTTAGGAGAGCTAATTTCAATAAACTTAGAGAAATACTGGGAGTGATCCCATGGTCAGGAATACTAAAAGAAAAGGGAGTTCAAGACGGATGGGAGTTTCTCAAAAGGGAGATATTGAAGGCACAATTTCAAACAGTTCCAATGAGGAAGAAAAATGGAAGATGTCTCAAGAAGCCAGGATGGATGACTAAGGAACTTTCAACTGAGCTAAGCTTTAAACGGAACATGTATAAGAAATGGAAAAATGGAGAAATCACGAAAGAGGAATTCAAACAAATAGCCAGCACATGTAGGGGTAAAGTCAGAAAAGCTAAAGCGCAGAATGAACTCAGGCTCGCTAGAGAGGTTAAGAACAATAAAAAGGGCTTTTTTGGATATGTCCGCAGCAAAAGGAAGAAGAAGGAAAAGGTAGGGCCACTGCGTGCAGAAGATGGCAAAATGCTCACAGGGGACAGAGAAAAGGCAGAATTACTCAACACCTTTGCTTGAGTCTTCTCAGAAAAGGCAAAGGGTGCTCAACCTAAGGATAATGGAGCAGAAGACAGAATAGAGGAAATTCAGCACAGAATAAGTAAAGAGGTAGTACAGGAATACCTGGTTAACCTAAATGAATATAAATCTCCAGGACCAGATGAACTACATCCTAGAGTATTAAAAGAACTGGCAAATGTAATATCAGAGCCATTGGCAATAATCTTTGAGAACTCTTGGAGAACAGGAGAAGTCCCAGAAGACTGGAGGAGGGCAAACGTTGTCCCCATCTTCAAAAAGGGAAAAAAAGAGGATCCCAACAATTATCGTCCAGTTAGTCTGACATCAATTCCAGGAAAGGTCCTAGAGCAGATCATTAAGCAGAGAGTCTGTGAACACTTAGAGGCCAATGCCATAATCACAAAAAGCCAACATGGGTTTCAGAGAAACAAGTCATGCCAAACGAACCTGATCTCTTTTTTTGATAAAATTACCAGCTTGGTAGATGAAGGGAATGCTGTGGATATAGTATACCTCGATTTCAGTAAGGCCTTTGACAAGGTTCCCCATGACATTCTTGCAAATAAGCTTGCAAAATGTGGGATAGACAAGTTAACTGTTACATGGATTTGTAGCTGGTTGACCGGCCGAACTCAAAGGGTGCTCAACAATGGCTCCTTTTCATCCTGGAGAGAAGTGACCAGTGGGGTCCCACAGGGTTCTCTCCTGGGCCCAGTGCTATTCAACATCTTTATTAATGATTTGGATGACAGAATTGGGGGCATACTTATCAAATTTGCAGATGACACTAAACTGGGAGGAGTAGCTAATACCCCAGAGGACAGGATCAAAATTCAAAATGACCTGAATAGACTAGAAAGCTGGGCCAGTGCTAACAAAATGAAATTCAATGCGGAGAAATGTAAGGTTCTGCACTTAGGGCGGAAAAATGAAATGCACAGATATAGGATGGGGGACACCTGGCTGAATGAGACCACATGTGAAAGGGATCTAGGAGTCCAAGTAGACCATAAGCTGAACATGAGTCAACAGTGTGATGCGGCAGCTAAAAAAGCCAATGCAATTTTAGGCTGCATCAATAGAAGTATAGTTTCTAGATCAAGGGAAGTTATAGTGCCACTCTATTCTGCTTTGGTCAGGCCCCACCTGGAATACTGTGTCCAGTTCTGGGCACCACATTTCAAAAAAGATGTGGAGAAACTGGAGCATGTCCAAAGGAGGGCAACTAAGATGGTGAAGGGTCTGGAAACCTTGCCCTATGAAGAACGCCTTAGGGAGCTGGGGATGTTTAGCCTGGAGAAGAGAAGGTTAAGAGGTGATATGATAGCCCTGTTTAAATATTTGAAGGGATGTCATATTGAGGAGGGAGCAAACTTGTTTTCTGCTGCTGCAGAGACTAGAACGCGGAACAATGGATGCAAACTGCAGGAAAAGAGATTCCACCTCAACATTAGGAGGAATTTCCTGACAGTAAGGGCTGTTCGGCAGTGGAACACACTCCCTCGGAGTGTAGTGGAGTCTCCTTCCTTAGGGGTCTTTAAGCAGAGGCTGGATGGCCATCTGTCAGGGATGCTTTGACTTGGAGTTCCTGCATGGCAGGGGGTTGGACTGGATGGCCCTTGTGGTCTCTTCCAACTCTATGATTCTATGATTCTATGATTCAAAGCCGCAGATCCCCTCACTGCCTCTCTGTGAGTATCATTGCTATGCGTGTGATTTTCCTTTCTGTGTCTGTCTGGCAGAGGGTTTGGACTTACATTTCCCTCCCGTATGTCTTTGTCAATTTCCATGTCCAATCGAGGCTTTGTCAAAAGATGACCGTTCTCAGCGGTATCAACATCTTCTAGAAGTCTTTTTTTCAGGGCTGTTGATGCCTTGGTTGGCAACGATGGGTTTCTCCATTGTTCCTGAGAAGAAACACCAGCAAAACCAGGAGTATCTTCCAACAAGGCACCTCCAGGCCCCAAACCCTGACCCAGTGGATCTAATCCTCTGTTTTTCTCTCCCAGACCCAAGGTATCTCCACCCGCTCCAGCTGCTGAGCCCAGTTCTGCATCTACTCTATCTGCCCAAGGCTGTTCCTTTCTAGGTTTCTTCTTCCCTTTGGAAGAGGAGGAGACACTTTCCTCTAAGTCAGAGCTGCTGATATCACTCAGTGTCCCTCTTTGTCCAATGTTTCCCAACACCTCTCCTTGCTCATCCCTCCCTTCCCTTGCCGCCTCCTTTCTTCCTCTCGCCTCCCTCTGATCCTCACCGGTTGCTGGGGGTGGCACCGTAGCGCTCACCCCCAGGACAGGACTCAAGGCCGAATGTCCTTTAGAGCACCGCTCAGTCCGCAGACGCTCCTTCACCATCTCTGCTTCTTTCTGGCTCTCCACCTTCTCCACGTCTCTCCCTGATCCGATTCCTTTAGTCCTTTCTTCCTTCGGATTAAAACCTGACTGTTTAGCAATTTTTGTCCGTTGTCTCAAGTCCGCTATGACGTTTAAGAGCCACTCCATCAAGGTTTCTCTGGATACCATTTTCCCTTCATTGTCCACTTGTGACCAAACTCTAGGATTCTGGTTCTCAGGGGCACATTTCCAGATTCTATGGATTTCCTGGAAGGTTTTAATCAATTGGCTTTCCATTAACCAGTCTGGTAAGATGATGACAGATGTCTTCGGTTTCCTGCCCAAAAGCAGGCGTTGAACAATATCTAAAGCCAGGGTTCTGGCATAAGCCACTTGCTCCTGAGACTCAGCCACCCTTAAACCAGAGAAGACAGACTTCAAAAGAGGAAAGGTTTTCTCCAAGAGTCCCCAAAGTTTATCTCTACTGTACTTTTTAAGGCTGGGCAGGCGGTCCTTAGAGTCCGGCAGGGCAATGTGAGCCACCACATAGCCCCAGAGTTTCAGGGTGTCATACCTATCGAACTCCTTTGGTAAAATAATATTGGTCACCTTGTCCCAGCGCGTATGGAGACATTCGGTCCAGGCTGCAGAGATCTGCCTTTCTCGGGAAAGCATCTTCTGTTTGGAAGCCTCTGAGACTATTTTCTCCTGGTCTGCCACTTCCCCTTCTTCCACACTTTGGAAATCTGTGTCATATTTATAGATGAGATATTCCTTGGTGACTTGGTCTTCTGGAGGGGGGGCTTGGTTTCTTTTCCTTGCTTTGCTCTTAGCCTTTTTCCTCTGGGTTTTCTCCCCAGAGCTTCCTTCCTCTTCCTCACTGTTGCTGCTTGTGTCATTGTCACTAGTTTCAGCCAAAGAAGAGATGCCAGAGCACTCCATGTCGCTCTCCCTTTTTTGCTCAAAGGAGGGACTTTCCAGCCTCTCTGCTGCTTCCTCCCTTTGAGAGTCTTTTGTGAGATCAATGGAGTCAGAGAGTGTAGTCCCTGCAGGTTGCTCAGTACAAGCCTCTGCAGATCCTCCAATGTCTTGCCCTTCAGTTATATGGGACTGGGCTTGTAATCTTTTGGGAGAGAGAAAAAGTGATGTTTCCTCTTCCAAAGATCTCTGTGGTTTAAGGGGGGAACGATCTCTATTTGCATTCAGACCCTCTTCCTCTAATAAATTTCTGCTTTGGATTTTCTGGATCTTGACCCCTCTTAGCTTTGCTTTTGGTTTGCCTTTCTCTTGTTTTGTCTTCATGGAGGATTGTTTTAATAAAAGCCTCCTTCTGTTTAGATAATCTTGCTTGTCCTTTTTAGCTTCCTCACTCCACTGGATGATACTTAACAAAATATCTAAAATGTCATATTTTTCCTCCTGTGTTCTGCTTTCTATTGGTTTCAACAGAAGACTGTTGCCTTTCTCATTTAGTTCTTCTATGGATTCCATAACTTGGTCTATCCCCAAATCCAATTTAGTATGGAGTTCACTCAAAAGAGGATCCCTCTTTAAATACTGTACGATTTCCTCTGTGTCAGAACAAACACTATCTGAATCACATTTGTTGTAATCTTTATGTATTATGTCAACAAACTGGCCTAATTTTTCTTTGTCCAAATTATATGTTTCATAGAAGACATTAAATTGAAAATATTCTTCTAAAAAGGCTTCTAAGTTTTCCAAATCCACAGTTTCCTTCCCCTCCTCCTCCTCACCTGTTTTCATGGATGCAGGATTTAGTTTCATTTTCCTTCCATGAGTTTATTTGTTTGTGCCTTGGCTCTCTGCCTCTTTTTCAAACAAAATATTTTCAGCTTGAGGTATTTTAACACTCTCTGCCTCTTCAGAGTCTTTATGAGACCCAAAATCCACACTGAAGTCCTTTTCCAGCAAATTTGTGCTGTCTTTATAGGCAGATTCACCTTCTGAAATGGCTGTCACACCCTTCTTTCTCAGAGCTGAGTCAGCCATTTTCTCTCCCCCTTCTCCTTCTCCTAGGATTTCCTTTTGCATAGGATTTTCCTCTGGAGCTTTCAAAATCTCCTCCTGTCCACTTCTCCAAACTGGTCCAGTACCAGTTTGCTTCAAAACAGTAGAATCCCCAGTACTCACAATCTTTTGAGGCTTGGTTTTCTCTTCATGCAGGGAAGCCATTGCTTTCTCCCCAGTCTCTGCAGGCTGCTTAGGGGTCTGAGTTTGATTTCCCCCAAACCCCTCAAAATGTTCCTTTTGAGGTTCCATTCTTGACTCCCCCGATGCCAGAAGGGTCCCACTGCCTATCCCAACGACTGGGGTTGCAGCATCTTCCCTGGGAACAGGGAAATCCACGGTTTTGCTCCCAGGTAGTGAGGAGCTGTGAAAAGCACAACCTCCTCCTTTGAATGCTAGGGTTAGGTTTAGGGTTAGGTTTAGGGTTAGGTTTAGGGTCAGGTTTAGGGTTAGGTTTAGGGTTAGGTTTAGGTTTAGGGTTAGGTTTAGGTTTAGGGTTAGGTTTAGGGTTAGGTTTAGGGTTAGGTTTAGGGTTAGGTTTAGGTTTAGGGTTAGGTTTAGGGTTAGGTTTAGGGTTAGGTTTAGGTTTAGGGTTCGGTTTAGGGTTAGGTTTAGGGTTAGGTTTAGGGTTAGGTTTAGGTTTAGGGTTAGGGGTTAGGGTTAGGGTTGGGGTTAGGGGGTTAGGGGGTTAGGGTTAGGGTTAGGGGTTAGGGGTTAGGGTTAGGGGTTAGGGGTTAGGGTTAGGGTTAGGGGTTAGGGGTTAGGGGTTGGGGTTAGGGGTTAGGGTTAGGGGTTAGGGGTTAGGGGTTAGGGGTTAGGGTTGGGGTTAGGGGTTAGGGTTAGGGTTAGGGGTTAGGGTTAGGGGGTTAGGCGTTAGGGTTAGGGTTAGGGTTTAGGGGTTAGGGTTAGGGGTTAGGGTTAGGGTTAGGGTTAGGTATAAATAATTTTTTTTAGGTATAAATATTTTATTTAAAATAATACATCCTACTAACAAATTTGCTACTTCAAATATTACAAAAGCATTGTATTATTACAAAAACGTTACAAAACATTATAAAACATTATAAAAACCTTGTAAAACCCTTATAGGTATAGATTTTAGTTCCAGTTAGTTTGAATCTTACAAAACTCCAAATTTACATTCTAATACATAAATTTAAATTTAAATTTAAATTCTAATATACCAAATTATCCAAAACCAAAAACACATAAATTCTCAGGTTATGCCCGGTGTGGCCTCTGCCAGCCATGGCCAAAACTTCCTCCATTTGTTGGAGGACATTCTCCCTCGTTCTATTACACTCAGAAAATTTATTTTGTTCAGTACAAAACGAACAGCAATATTAACATCCACCTGTCTTTGGGTCACTAACTCTCTCTTTCTCTGGAAAACCAAAGCTAACAAAACATACAAATTTACCAGTCTGTTGACCAAGGGACTTCCCAAAAGGAGCCCACAATCCCCCCATTGTATCCTCTCTTTCTTTTTCTCTCCAGCCGCCGACGCGGTCCTCTGACTCCCGACTCCGGCTCTAGTCCAGAGGCTACCGCTTCCCAAGGCTGACCGGCCAAATCTGGCCAATCCAAAGCAGCGGCCACCTTCTTCCAAGTGTCCTTGGCCGAAGGACAGTCTTTTATAAAGTGTTCTGTTGTCTCTTTGTACAGTTTCCCAGTCACACAAGATTGTTTTTGACACAAGAGCCTAGGACACATTTGCTCTGTTTCCTTCAACCATGGCTGATTTCCTTTTAAACAGTATATTTGGTGATAAAATCTCCACCGAATGTCCCACAGACCAAAAGGGACCCTCCGGTCCGTGAAATACTCGATGCTTTGGGGCAGTTCTTTTAAATACAGAGACAACTGGTCCTTCTTGGCGTTCTTTTCCATCTGAGGCTGAAAAAAGACCACCCTCACCATTTCCCAATACACAAAACTCTTCAAGGTCCTGATACATCCCACCTTGGTCCGAAACCACTCTGCCAGGACTTTGTTTTGCTGAATCTGCCCATACACTTCCCTGAGGAAGTCAGGGCCGGTCTGTCTCATTGCGGCCGTCACCCGGAAAGGCACAGGTTCCTCCCGCCACCATTTCCCAGCCCAGCTCTCATTCACCCAATGCCTGGCAAAAAGGGCCAGCCATCCCTCCAGGCCAGATTGCTGTTGAAACCGTTGGCTGAGTTTTCCAAAGTTTTGGCTGAGAAAAACGGACAGAAACCTCAGCCTCAGCGCTGGCAGGTCCAGCCCTCCTTGCTCCGTTTTCCTATAAGCTACGGCCCGAGCCAAAGGGAAGGAGGCCGTTCCCCAGAGAAAATGGAAAACTGACTTTTCTGCCTCCTTTAAGACCTTTTGGGGGGGAGGGTACACTGCAGCAAGATTCAAGGCCCGTGGCATAAGGTAGGTCTTTATATACACTGCTTTTTGATAAACATTTAACTGCCATGGCTTCCATCTAACAAAACTCTCCTTTATTTTTTCCAACCATAGATGCCAATTCCTTTCCCACCCAAAAGGTTTAATAGTAAATAATAAACCTAAAATTTTATACTCCTTCAATTTTTCTAACATCTCACTTTGGATCTCCTGATTCACAACAACAGCTTCCACTGGAAACAAAATTAAACTTTCTTCTTCTAGGGAAAAGGAAATCAAATTACTTTTCTGTAAGTTAATCTGAGCCCCTGAAGCTTGCTGATACCTATCAAAAATAGTCATTGCTGAAACCATCTCTTTCTGATGATTAATAAACAGAGAAATGTCATCAGCATGGGCTGCATATTTTACCTGCTTAACCGAAGTCTCTATGGGAAAAGGCATGACTCCTCCGCTGGGAAGGGTGACCCTCAGATCTATAATGCTTTCTTCTGCCTGGATTTGGCAAAGAACCGAATCCAGAACCAGGACGTAGAGGAGGGGGCTCAGGGGGCAGCCCTGCCTGACCCCCGAATTCAGCCGGATTGAGGCAAGATGAATTTTCTCTTTGATCAGTTGCTTGACTCTACGGGAGGCAAAATTTGGTAACAAGTCCCCATTAATCTCATAGCTCTGGAGTATCACTCCTACTCTTATGGTAACAAGGGAATAGAATTAAACATTTACCAAACAGTGATACTTTTATTGACCAACCAAAATGCACATTTTCTGCTGTTGCAAGCTTTTGAAGCTCCACCGGCTTCTTCTTCTTCATCAGGAAAAAGGTGTTTAAAACTTTAGTCCTAGGCCTGCATTTTGCTGTTTTTGTTCCCAGTTCAGGTGTTATGGAGAGGCATCTCTTGCAGGCTGGCAACTGGGAGAGCCTCAAAGTCCAAGAAATTGAACATCCATTAGCAACAGAAAAACAAATGCTCCCTTTGTTGCAAGATAACCGTTACATGGATTTGTAATTGGTTGACCGGCCAAACGCAAAGGGTGCTCAACAACGGCTCCTTTTCATCCTGGAAAGAAGTGACCAGAAGAGAGTGGCACTATTACTTCCCTTGATCTAGACAGTATACTTCTATCGATGCAGCCTAAAATTGCATTGGCCTTTTTAGCTGCCACATCACACTGTTGAATCATGTTCAGCTTATGGTCCACTTGGACTCCTAGATCCCTTTCACATGTGGTCTCATTCAGCCAGGTGTCCCCCATCCTATAGCTGCGCATTTCATTTTTCCTCCCTAAGTGCAGAACCTTACATTTCTCTGTGTTGAATTTCATTTTGTTAGCGTTGGCCCAGCTTTCTAGTCTATTCAGGTCAGTAGTATAAGACCCCCACCTTTCGTCAAACAAAAAGTGACAGGTGCCCCGCCCCTTTTTGAGTCTTAGCCCCGCCCCCTGAGCTTCTTAGCCCCTCCCCCTGGATATGTGGGTTCTAGATCTTGGGGGGTGTCAATTTTGGGGGTTCCCCCGGGGGTTCTAGGTTTTGGGGTGTCAGATGTTGGGAATGGGTTCTAGATTTGGGGGTGCTAGCTTTGGGGGTTCCGGCGGAACCCCCAAAGGTCGGCCATTTTGGTTTTTGGCCCAAGTTGTTTTTGGGGGTATGTGTGACCCCTCTCTGAACCCGGCTCCTCCCGCCCGACCAGTAGGAGAAGGTCCCGTCCCTACCTGATCGAGGGCGTGGCAGCGATCCGCGTCCGAAGATGAGAATGGGCGGCCATTTTATTTGCGCCGACGAAACTTTTCGGGGTGCTTGTGACACCTCTACGAACTCGTCTCTCCCTCCCGATGTGAACGCTCCAGAGGTCCGCCGCGATCTGAGCTAGGGGAAGGCGCGGCGTGCCCTTTGCTCCCCCACGCCCCGCCCATGGGGTCGTGGCTTCAAAATCGGCGTCGCTGATTGGCCGAAAGGTTTACGTAAACGACGCTGATTGGCTCAAATCCCCCGCGCTTCCGACCCGTCCAATGCGGTTCAGGCGGAAGGAACAACGCCTATGCGCAGTAGGGTATATGAGAAGGGGTCTCGGCTTCGCGGACGCTACCGCTGCTTGCTAGCGTTGCTCGCTACTGCTTGCTACGGCCTGCTGCGGCTTTTGGGACGACCTACCCGAAAAAATGCTGAATTTCGCAGAGACCGTGCCAGAGAGATCTCAACAAGCTCTGATGGAGACTCCTCCGCCTTCTCCGGGGACTGAGGAGAGAGATGTTCAGAGAATGGAAAGACGGCTTGTGCCCCGGCTTCGAGACCTACAACGGCAGTATGAATCTATAACAAAATTGGTGCTTGAGGAGCGGATCTTTGGTTCTCCAGAACAACTGAAGGAACAGTTTGAAAAATGGGTTTCTGAAAAGCGGATAAGCTCACTGTCTGACGTATCATCGGATGCTGGCTTCCAGGAAGAGATCTCCAGCAGCGATGGAGAGGAAAGCCCGTACATGCCAATGGCCCCAATGAGCCGTGAAGCGGAGGAAGAGGAGCCAATTTATGAAGATATGGCCCCGCTCAGAATGGTAAATATCCTAACAAGAAGGAATATGTGGTGTGTGTGTGTGTGTGTGTGTGTTCACATATATGATGAGCTATTGGGTATTTTCTTTTGTGTTTTTATGATAGAGAAAAGATGAAGAAGCTGCACAGGACATAACCGACGGGGACTCTAATACAGAAAAAGTAACAGAGATTTCCTCTACAAAGTGTTGCCTGACGTGTATCTGTGTAAATGTCACCAATTCTGAACCCGAAGAAGAAGAGATGAAATAAAGGCTTGCTTAATCTTCATGAAAAGATCAATAAAATAGTGTGTTGTGACCCTGTGTCTTTATTGGAGTATGTGCGGCGCTCAATATGGTTTCTCAGAATGATTTATTAAAAAAGATATATTATAATCCGGGGGGATCGGGTAGCTTTGGAGGAGTGGAAGCGCTCTTTCGAGAAGCTTCCAAGCACAGCAGTGTAACTAGAAACCATGTGAAAGAGTGGTTAAAGGATCAGGAAGCATATACCCTTCATAAACAGGCCAGAAAGAATTTCCAAAGAAATAAAACGGTTGTTTCTGATGTGGACGCCCAATGGCAAGCGGATCTGGTGGACATGCAAAATCTACAAAAATACAATAGGGGTTATAAATATATTTTAACGGTAGTGGACATTTTGTCAAAATATGCTTGGGCGGTACCCTTGAAAGATAAGACGGGATCGGAGGTGTACAGAGGTTTCAAAATTATATTTGGGGAAGGAAGGACCCCCCGCCATTTGCAAACCGACGCGGGAAAAGAATTTCTAAATAAAAAGGTGAAACAGCTGCTAAAGGAGCACGGGGTGCACCATTTTTCAACACATAGCGAAGTCAAGGCAGCAATAGTGGAAAGGTTCAATAGAACTTTAAAGTCACGAATGTGGAGATACTTTACAGCCAATAACACTTACAGGTATATCGACATATTGCCGGAACTTATAAAGAGTTATAACAGCAGCTTTCATAGAACCATTCAAGAAAGGCCTCGGGATGTGAATTCTTCCAACTCTCTGCAGGTCTGGAAAAGAGTTTACGGGCCCTATTTTCAAACGAAGGAGCAAAAAGAGGCCTTCAAAAAAGGAGATCATGTGAGGGTATCCAAAAGTAGGGGTCGTTTTGAAAAAAGTTATGAAGGGACGTATTCCCAGGAAATTTTCATAGTTGACGAGGTGCACAGAAGAGGAAAGAGGCCGGTTTACCAGCTAAAAGATTATGACGGCGAAGCGGTGTTGGGTGGTTTCTATCCCGAGGAATTACAAAAAGTGAACGATCCGCAGAATAGGAGCTACCAAATTGAAAAAATTATTTCCACAAGGTTCAGAAAAAAGAAAAAATATCACTTGGTGAAGTGGTTAGGGTGGCCTGATAAATTTAACAGCTGGGTAGCCGCTTCAGAGCTCGCGGATCCTGAACAGAAATCAAAGGGGCGGGAGAAATGAACGGCGGATTTTACATTACCCTGCCCAGTAACGCCTGTCTAGATGCCTATCCCCATAATACAAGTTCCAATTTCACGATACAGCTGGCTCAACCTTTAGATTTGCAAGGAGAATGGGAAGTGGGGTTAGCAGAGATACAGTACCCCAACAGCTGGTTCACGGTCACAGAACATTTGATGTTTCAGTTGTCCAAAGATTCAAAGAACTGGGAGTTTCAGTTGAAGAAAGGATATTACAATGACGTCTCCGATATCGTGAAAGCCATGAATCATGCCATACAGACACAAAAACCAAACCCTCCCGCCGTGTATTTGTATTACGACCCAGTGACGGCCAAAGTGAACTTTAGAGGCCCTGATGTTTATGAGTTTTCACTAGCCGAGGAGCTATCCCGCATATTGGGTATATATAATACCCGTGGAAATCTAACAAAACCACGTCGCACAGCAGACATTACCGGAGGATTCAACTCGCTGTACCTGTACACGGATATTATAGAGCACCAGATTGTTGGGGATTTTTCGGTGCCGTTGCTGCGCTGCGTACCGGTCAGAGGGAAAAGTCACGAGTGTATCACCGTGACCTATGATAAGCCGAATTATATTCCCGTCAGTAAGAGCCACATTCACACGATTACCATTGAAATAAAGACCGACTTGAACAGACACGTACCATTTCGTGTTGGGAAGGTGATAGTGAGGCTGCACTTCCGACCCAGGAAAGCCTATCTTTAATTTAAAATGGTTGTGTTAAAAGACTACGGGGACGTCGATGCCTACAGGGCCTACTACAGGGCGCAGGCCGGACGAGGATTGCCCGGATTCATAGGGGCACCTATGATGTACGGAGCGGGGTTGGGAGGGATATTTCGCGGGCTTTTTCGAAAAGCCGTTCCTTTTCTGAAGCAAGGGTTGGAATTGATGAAGCTGCATGTTAAGACGGCAGTGAACAACATTGACGGGGACGTTGTGGGAAGAGTTATGAACAGAATGCATCGCCAGGAGGGTTCAGGCGTGGCCTACTTGAAAAGAAGGGGCGGAGTGAAGCGCAAGGCGTCTCAACAGCGTCAGGGGCCGCCGATGCCTTTAAAAAGGACGGTCGTGTGGCAAACAAAGATTCAGAAGCGGCAGACAGCGAAGAAGAAGAAATCTGCGCTGAAGAAAAAGGGCGGGACGAAAAGGAACAGCAGAGATATATTTTAAGATGGCATTCATTCACGGAACCTCTGAAGAATGCGCCAAGTCCGAATTGGATCTCTTTCAATTATCCCCAACCCAAACCAGCATCGAGAGCAGTATGTACATCGAGGTCCCGCCTTTGGCGGCCCTTTCCCCCAACGCGCCTCTGGATTTTTATATCACGGGAAACAGCGAAGACTACATCGATCTAAACAACACTCTTTTATACATCTGTTGTAAAATAACAAAAGAGGACGACTCCGATATCGACGACGGCGCCCGGGTGGCCTTAATCAATTACCCCATAGCCTCTCTTTTTTCTCAACTTGACGTCACCCTGGGAGATCGGCTCATCACTCAGAGTAACAACTGCTACCCCTACAGAGCCATGATGGAACTGATTCTGAATTACAGCGGCGACACCCTGAGCACCCAGTTCACGGCGGGGGGCTTCCATAAAGATACCTCCGGACTGATGGAGCAAACTCTCCTCACAGATGCCGGAAACAGGGGGTTTAGAGCTAGGGCGGCTCTAACAGCCGGCAGCCGCAAATGGGATCTGATGGGTCCTCTGCACAGCGATTTGTTCTTTCAGGATAAAATGTTGCTGAACGGTGTGGACGTGAAAATTAAACTCACCCGCAGCAAGGACGCATTTTGCCTGATGAGCGGTGCTGGAAATGAGAATTACAAACTGCACATTTTGAATGCCGCCCTGTTTGTGAAAAGGGTGAAAGTTTCACCGGGTGTCCGATTGGGGCACGCGGAAGCGCTGCTTACCGCTAACGCCAAGTACCCCATTGAGCGTGTGGGGATGAAGGTGTTCAGTATACCCGGAGGAAGCCTCGTATGCAACCAAGAAAACCTCTTCTTGGGACAGCTGCCTAAGCAGATCGTCATAGGCTTTGTCGACAACGCCGCTTTTAGCGGCAACTACACCCTAAATCCCTTCAATTTCAAACACTTCAATGTTAATTTCGTGGCCCTATACGTAGACGGGGTTCAAGTACCCTCTAAGCCCCTCCAACCCAATTATGCCGAGGAGCAGTGTGTGAGAGAGTTCATGCAGCTGGTACAAGTGACGGGAAAAGAAATGAAAGACCGGGCCCTTCTAATTAACCGTAATGAATTTTTAAACGGATATACCTTGTACGGTTTTGACCTGAGTCCTGGACAGAGTTGCGCCGACCACTATTCCCTCATAAAAACGGGAAACCTCAGAGCCGAGATCCGGTTTGCTCAACCCCTGCCAAATACTATTAATATGATCCTGTATGGAGTGTTTGACAATGTGATTGAAATCAACCACAGCAGAAACATTCTCTTTGATTATATGTGAAGATGAACACAGGGCAGATTTCGCAGTTGTTATATCGGAACAAGACCTTTCTAGACGTATACCCCAGTGATTTGCTTCCAAAGAGATTCCTCGCCAAAAGGCCCGTGGGATTAGTGGTGAACACCCACCCTCACCATTTACCGGGACAACACTGGATCGCTATCCACCTGCCACTAGAGGGACCGGGAGAATTTTTTGATTCCTACGGCATGGCCCCCGATGATCCCCGCCTTCCTAAGACCATCGCCAAGTTTTTAGAACACCAGACCGAAGAGACGGTGTTCCAGCAGAATCAGCTGCAGCACCCCCAAGCCGTGACCTGCGGGCACCACTGCGTTTTCTTTTTACAAAACCGAGCGAGGGGACTATCTTTTGACCAGATTTTAAAACTGTATTCTAACGATGTTTTGAAAAACGACCGGATGGTCATAAGGTTTGTCAGAGACAGAAAAGCCCAGCGGTGCCGGAAGCCTTACGACTTATTTCAACATGTTCAGACATGCTGCCCCCGATGTAAAAACCGCTTGTAATCCTAATACAATAAAAGAGAGAGAACGATGTATGATTCAGCGTTGTTGCGTTTATTTATTTACACAGGTTAGAAAGTTAGCCATTCAGGTTTCTTAACGAATTCTCTCGGAGGGGTCTCAGGGATGGATTCCAGCTTTAACCAGGGAGGTCTCTTGAACTGCCTTTTGGGGTGGGAACGGGGTGTCTTTGGCAGTAAGGAGGGTATTTTCAAGTTCTCCACAATTTGTCTAACGTCCATATTTCCTACAAGAGAAGTGGGTATATTTAGCTCTGCCAGAGCTTTCAAAAAAATATCCCAGCCTTGGGGTTTTCTCTTATCGGGGATGGGATTAGAATGGGTGACGCCTCTGATCAAGTCGAGGATGTTGGAGCCGGGCATGGCTTTCCCTCTATACAGAAAGGTTCCTCGATCATCCCACGCAGAGATGTCTTTATGCTGACTTAATTTATTTAGCAGAAGCTCAGCATTTTTCCTGTAGCGGCCGTGAACACCTTCCAAAATCTCTTGAATGGAAGCATCCTTTTCATGAGGAGACGGGGGTGATGGTGGTGGTGGTGGTGGTGGTAGAAGGTCAGGGAGAATGGGATTTTTCTCCATTTCACCCATCCTGTTTAGGGTTAGAAAGCGCTGCAGAACACCGGTGTAGAGCTTAGCCTTTTCATATTCAGACAGATCTGTCCTTAAGAGAATTTCTCTCATGTCCGAGTCCAGGCGTCTAACAGCGGCGTTTCTGATATTTTCTGGCTCTCCTCGCAAGCTTTCCAATTGTTTACTGGGAACCAGATACATTTTCTCAGCATATTCCATCCTTACTTTGTGAGGAGGCTGGTCAGGAGCGGGATCGCAAAACCGAGCAAGGGGCCGATGAAACCGCCGCTCTGTTCAATGAGGCGCTTTTTCTTTTTTAATGAGAGCTTTTTATCGCTCAGCTGCTTTATGAAGGTCTTCTTCTTTTTCAGGACCTTAAACTGCCCAGGCTTTAAGGGCACGTTGCCTCTCAAAGTATTAAGGGCTATCTCGGCAATAGCGGCTATAAGACTCTCAGAGGCACCGCATAAAATAGCTCTTCTCTGCCTGGGCCCCGCTTTAATAAGGACTTTCAAGAGGGGCAGGTTTTTCTTTATATTGGCGGACATGCTGCTGCGGCTGCCAGGGGCGGCTTAAAAGTTCGGTATATAGGAATCAGCGCCTTTTATAAGGGCCTGAAGGCTTTTTTGGAACATAGACTGCCGGAAGATCAGGAGGGAAAAGACCTGATCGCAATCTGTATGCCTCTGGTGTTGCCGCTTGTAAGTCGATGAGTAAATACTGATAGGGCCTGAAGGTGGCGTCATTAAAAGCATCTAAAAAGAAGGCTGTGTTTTTAGGATACATTTGGCGGGCCAGAATCGATATTTGCAATTTGTCTCTAGGGTTCTTGAAGAGAACTATATATTTAGCATTAAGACTGATTGTTCGGCCCTGCTTCCCGGAGCAAAATAAATTCTGAACGACATATATGATGCTCAGATTTTTATGATGACACAGCTTTGTAAAAGCCGCCTGAACAGATTCATTTTCACAAGCTTTTTCCATTAAGTCATCCAGTATCACCAGATTAACTTTATTGGGTGGAAATAAAACAGAATCATCCAGAGTTTGAGGTAAATCCTCCACAAATCGAATAAAAGAATATTTAGACATCAGTTCGTTATACAAAGGCTGCCAGCATGAATAATACCATACAACATTATCAGGTTTGACAGAAAGCACATGATCAGCATACTGCAATACATTTTTAATAAAGTAACTTTTCCCACAATTGCTAGGCCCTGCCAAAATCATGGAGAAAGGATGCTGTAGACGGGTATCCATGATTTTCAATACCCGTACGGTACAGTTTTGAAATCGTCCACAATGACCCTTTTATCATAAACAACTCTTTGTGTTTTCCTGAGGGTCTTGGTTTCTATCAGAAATTGATTTTTGTTCCTAACAATCCCGCTTTGTTCCACCACTATCTCTCGAGGGGGCTGTCCGTCCTTTTTTGAGACATATGAAAAAACCAAATCTTTCAGGCTGTTAAAGGTGATCTTATCACTGTTTGCAGAATTCAGAGTGATTCCTTTAACCTTTATACACGCAGAGTTATCCGACAATCTGTAGGCATAGCTTTTTGGACCTGCCGCTACGTACTCCGTTATCTGCTGATCTGGCGCTATCTCGCTGGTTAATTCGCCTAAATAGTCACCGGTTTGGGGGCGATAATCACCCGGCTTGCTCACAAAGATGACAGAATCCGTATCGTGATACAAACAGTTTTCCTGCAATTTATCGAGCAGCCCATAAAGTTCTAATCGGGCAAAACAAGTTGTAAAAATTGCAATGAACACGTTGGTATTAGAAGGCGGCACTATCCTGTCTTTAGTATGCTTCCAACTTACACACACCGCCTCATCATCGATAAAATCAAAAGAGGATACTTCAAATTTCTCAGAAAACAAAAGCTGGAAGAGGTGGTCTGGGTCTCTCACAATTTCTGTGTTAGGGAGGTTTACTCTCTGAGCAAATTTACCCCACAGAGAATTTAAAAACAATTTAGCAATCTGCCTTTTGGCAGGATTTTTACGTATCTGCTCAGGATCGAGCTGTATGTCTTCCTTCTCATAATAAGACTGAATGTACCTGGTTTTATCCTCATCCGTCACACACCAGTCAGGATAGCCCGAAGCCTCTTGTTTTCTCCTGAGGTGCATTTTAATGTACTCTGAAAACAGAGTGTCAGATTTTTTTTCAAAATGCCAGACTTCAAAAATTTTCAACAATTTATAACCTTTTTTTAGAGCTAAGTTCAGTTCCGGCGTGCACCACACGCCTTCCAGCGCTCTCTGATGGTCACCGTGAGAACACGGGTCTAACTGGCGGTTCTCCGCACATGTTTGGCACAGAGGAAACATTAGCTTACCTCCTATTTTTACGGGTAAAACGGGAAAATACAGCTTCCTAGGGGGTACCAGCCTCACTCTAGCCAAGCCAAAATAGTTTTCAAGATCTTCAAAATCATCATAGATGATTGTGGGGTGCCCAATCGGGTAAGCTTTCGTCTTATTGACAAAAGGGTATAGGCTGGTAAAGTCGTAATAATGAATTTGCTCTCCGGGCTGGGGTTTGTAATAGAGACGAATCGCATTCGTTCGGCCTCCGTAGAGAGCATCTCTGGGGGATAGGGGCTCTGGGAACCGGACGGCCGCAAGAAAGTTCTGAAGAGCGGGGTCTGATCTGATCATAGAAAACCATTCGTGTTCCCAAAGAACTCTAGCTTGAAAACCACATTTTTTCAAATACTGGAGCTTCCTCTGAGTAGCGTTGTAAAGAAACTCAAAAGAGGAGCCTGTCAAATCATTCCGATCTGATGGACAATAGCATACAGGACAGCCGTGGAAAAAACATCCGAGATACTCAAAGGCTATTTTTTGGTTATTTACAACCGCGTAGCCATCTAGGAAGTAAGAGCCTACCTTTACTTCCCCGCCCTTTAAGGCGTGCCTTATCTGGATATTTTCCGCTTGTTCAAGGTAGGACAGCCACTGAATGGATGCCGTTGAGAAGCGTTTAACGCTGCCGTGGTAATCCCTACAGTCGGGGATAGCAATTGTTTCAGGTTGGAGAAAGCAAAACCTGTACATTTTAAGACAGACGCTGGCTAAGGTGATGCTCTGGAACGGATCTATAGCCATGACTCGCTTTTTGTAATTTCCATCCCTATCTTCTACGAATTCCTCTGTTCTGGTCATAGAAATGATTTCATGCCTGTATCGGGTACAGGCCTCTTCCAGGATTTTAACATCCTGTTTACAATAATACTCCAATTCTTTTTGTAAATCAAAAGTCATGTTCTGGTTCTCCGCGTGCCACTTTAAAAATACCTCCTTCTCTTTAGGCTTCATTGCATCTACACCATAAAAATGGGGGGCCGGTAAGGGCCCTATGTAATCTTGGTTTGCGGCCGTGTTAAAAAAATGGGGGAAGAACCCTTTGGAACCTTCAAACCCTAGACAAGACGGCAATTTTGCTAAAGCCATGGGTAGATGGTTAAGAGAGTCAATAAATTTAATTTTTAGACTTTTCAACATGACCGCTTGCAGTTTTCCTCCTTGAGTAATTAGTTCAGGATCCAGTTTCTCTCGAATAAGTTCTCGGACTATAAAATAGCTATCATAGCCTTTTGCATTATGCGCGATAAAAACAGAATTCCTGAATGCACTATTTTTTGTGATTGTCTTAATAAATTCTGAAACGCATGAGGGCCCCCTGAAAGTGAATTCTTTATTATGTAGGGCCCATTTCTTTTTACCTTCAAACTCGGGATGTGTTTCACACTTGAGTGTCCTAGCGTGAATAAAATTGGGAATATGAATTCCCGTTTCTTGCATCGCTTCAAAATCATAAAAAACTAGCCTGGCATTCACTGTAGGTTTTTCAAGCTTCTGCATGAAGCAGAGATGATTTTCATCCCCTTTAAGGACAACTTTGCATATTCTACAACGCTTCCCTGGACAACGACCGGCGTGATCGCTTCCAACGAAGCTTTGACATCCCTTACACCATTCACGGGGGTGACAAAAGCCGTGCTGGGCCAATGCTTGATTCAAATGTTCATGCAGACAAACTTGCGATTTACAAAGAACCTTACAAATATCACAGTATCTCAATGACCCCTTATCATAGTCACACTCTCTCCTTCTGCATGCCCGGCACATGTACAAACAGCGGTGATTTTTATCATATAAAGAATGGCAGAGATTGCAGTAATTTTTTTGGCCTATGAAAGCCCTTACATTTTTAATGCCATAAAAATGATTTTCATGGAAGAACATAAAGTAGGTTTTAGGATATCTAGGTTCCTCTGTTTTAAACAGAGACCATCCTTTTTCTCCCCAGGAAAGCACCTGAATATTAATTCTGAAATGGCGTTCTACAGTGGGTAAATCTGAGAAAGCTACTTTTCTTTGAAAATCCCACCCCAGATCCATATGTAATTTTTGAGCACCAGCTAACAATTCAGCATCTGTACAATCCCCAGAATCCATAGCTCCCAATAATCCACCGGCGAAACACAAATTATGTCCTACGCTGTTGAAATCTATTAAAAAGCGCCTCTTCTTGTCAACAATCATACTGGCAGGAATAGACTTCAGCAGCCTGCGATATCCTGCTCCGCGAGGCGCCCTGATCACACTGATAAAAAGCCTCAAACCCGAATCTATACAAATCTCGGCTTTGCTTTGCAATAGATTTTCAATATGATTGAGGAAGTGTTCCGCGTTAAATTCATCTCTTCCTCTCCTAAGAGAGAAAAGAGGATTTTGCAGAATTTGGGATTCCAACCTCATCTGTACCACATCGCCATCGTCCAACTGACTCAGAAAACTATCAAGCAGGGCTTGTATTGAAGTATGTAACACCCGCACAGCTTCAGAGAACGAATCTATCTGATCTAGATTATGAAATCTAAATTCGTGTGTATAAACGCTTCCACGGAACCTAGGAAAATGCCTTTCCCACACCCTGACATTTTCGATATAGACACTAGGGGGCGCCTCTTGAGGGATCAGGGGGTTGACAGTGCTATGGGTAGGATCATTGTTTTCAGAGGACTCAGACGCCTCTCCCAGCCCCTGCCTATCCATGAGTTCAATATTTTGGGGAGAGAGTGAAGTCAGAGGCCCTGTCCACCCATTCTCTCCCTCCTCCTCCTCCTCCTCCTCTGAGGAAGAGGGAAAATTGCCTCCCCATTGCAGAAAAGGCAGTTCCCTATTCCCTTCCTCCCTTTGCATAGCCCCCGGGTTATCCTGGGGCCAGAGTTCAAAAAGGGAATCTTCACACAGGCTGTGGTGAGGGGCTGTGGTTAGTGTGGGATTGCTGGCATGGGGGCCTGCAGAACCCACATTTTCAAAAGAGGCTTTATTGCCTTCCACATAGAACCTTTCAGGGCTGCTATGGGGGGTTGCAGAGAATGGCTCTGGTTCCTGATCAGAGGCTACAGATGGGCTTTTTGCACTCTCAGCCTCTGGAGAGGAAGTAGGAAGTAGATTCCTTTCCCAATGCAAAAACATATGGGACTTGCTATTTCCTTGTAGAGCCCTCTCCGCTGGAAGCAGCAAAGGCCACTTATTAGGGAGGGGGTCAGGCCCAGCTATACATGATGGGGGGAAGGGCGGAGATTCCGTCCTCAATGAGGAAGGGAGGGGTCTGGGCTGACTCTGGCCCGCCTCTGTGGCTGGAGGGGTACCCTCTTCAGGCCCTTCCAAAAATGGGGAAAGCATGTGCCCAGCACCATCAATGAGGCCTGAGGCCCCCTCATTAGAAGCCCACTCAGAAAAGGGGGAGAAGGGCTCATTATCCCCCTGGGAGAAATGGGAATCCAGAGGCTGTATGATGTTTTCTTGCCTTTGCTCAGAAGCAGCAATGAGTGCTGCCTGGGGGTCTTCAGGGGGTGGGGTGTGTGGGGAGTCTCCCGTGATGACGTCAGCAGCTATGCAGGAGGGGCAAGGAGGAGGAGGAGGCGTCCCCAAAATGGCTGTGAATGTGGAGGAAGGGAATGGGATCCCCACATTTCTGGGCTCCCTGGGGGCCTCTGGGACTGGTGAGGCTTGGCTGGGGATTTTTCTGGGGGATGCCGGAGGGCTGTTTGACTCTGAGCTTTCATTGCTGTTGCTTTGTGGAAATGCCCATTCCCCCTCTTCTAGGCAGGGAGGAAATGAGGATTCATGCTTTGTAATAGGCCCACCCCAACCCGCCGGCATTTCCCTATTCCCCCGCACTGCCCAGCGTTGGCCACAAGAGGTTGCTAGTGACTTATTTTCATTCTGAGTTCCCTCTTCTCCCAAAAATTGACAGCAAAAACACTTAAGACGTTTAATTTTTGACATGGCAGCAATTGCATCCCCTTCAAAGCCCTCCCTTTTGGGATCCTCACAAATTAATTTTTTTATTTTTTCCAGATTTTCTCTCAAAGCCCCCACATTATTTTCATATTTTTCAATCTTTTTCATTCCCACATGATACATTTCAATTAAAGAGACTTTAATACAGCCTGAAGTACCTTCCCCCACTTCTGTAGGCACATCAGGAACTTTTTCACCATCAGGAGATGGCCCCTCTTGCTTGTTGACTATTGGGGGCCCTATTGGTTTCTTGTCTTCCTTCGGTGTTGCGGCACGGGGATCTCGGGGAGCGCTTCCGCCTCCAGAAGCGCCCCTGCTGACCTGATTGGTGGTTGGAGAAACAGCTGGGCCGCCTCCATTAACCTGGAGATTTGGAGCTTGAGGTTGAAAGGCAGGTGCCGTAGAAACAGCTGAACTCTCTGGTCTGACAGCCTTAGCAGACCCGCGTCTTTTCTTTAGGGCTTGGGTCTCCTCTTCTCGGCTCATTCTGGGGTTTTTACCAGGAAATGGGCTGCCTCCTGTGAAATTAGGGCCGTTTTCCTTTTTTTTCATGGAAGTATCTAAATGTTAATAATAATAATAATAAGCTGTACATGTGAACAAAAAGTTGATTCCCAGCCCTAACAATAAAAGCGGCTTAAACTGGTCTTAATCTAGCAGTCTAACAGAACTTTCTAACAGAACTCATGTAAAAGCACTATTACTTTTATTAAGCCACAAAGGTCTCTACATGCAGCAGCACACATATTGCAAACAGCATGTTGCAAACAGCCTCCCGCAAAACACAAGGCCCCCCAACATAATTTATAATTCATACCTTGCCCAAAAGAAGACCATCTCTGATTTTGATTGGCATTGCTCTTCCCCACATTGAAATGGTTATTAGCCTGCCCTGCAAAATATTACAAAAAATAAAAGGAAAATCAGCACCTGACAAAGCCTCACAGAAATTCCCCCAATAGAGACCCTTCCTACCAGAGGAAGTTTTTTTACCTTTTCCTGGAGTTCGGGGGCGCTGGCTTCCCTGGAATTGTAAAATATCTGTAGAATGTAGACTTTCAGCTGCATACAACGAATCAGTCAGATCTACCAGCTCAGCTAGATGGGGGAAAATTCAGACATTTATTTTGTGGCCTTTCCCGTAGCCCCCTCTCCATCAACCCACAGAGAAATTAATAATCATTTACCATCAGAAAATTCGCCAAAAAAAGCCATTTCAAATTTTGAATTGGAATTCTTTCTGGAATAGAAAAAAATAACCCTTTCAGTTGTGGGGACCCTGGCCAGCAAGAATTCAGCATTTTAGACTCCAGCCATGAGGACGCAGGAGCCCCTTCCCTCCTTCAGCACCAGTATGTGGAGCATCAGGGTTAGGGTACAAAGTGGGTCCCTTCAACCTATATATATCAAATAAGACTCACCAGAGGTTAGAGGAGCTCGTGATCCGCCTGAGAAAACCGATGAACGACTGGGCCTAAACATGCGTTTTTATACTTTTTCCTCAAAAAATCCCGCCCCAAAACGCAACTTTCTATTGGTTCCCCTTAAATTTACAAATATTCTAAAGTTGTGATTGGCTTCGGTATGCTGACGTGATGATGACGTGTTTTGCCCCTCCATCCCAAATGTGCCCGCCTATTCTCACTGGAAAGTGGGGTATTTATTTATTTATTTATTTGCAAACTCAGCACCATGCCCCCCCCCATCCCATTTAACAAACCCAGAAAAAATATTACCCTATTTAGTTTTCATATTTAGTTTTATTTTAAAAATATTGGTTTGGCCCATAGCAGCTCTTGCTCATTATTAGCTGAAGCAATGGTTGCTAGGGAAAAAGGCTTTTAAATTCCCTTTTTAATCCAGCACTGCTTAATTGCTTTAATTTTTTGAGAATATTATTACCCCCATTAAATTCTTGTTTTAAAGCTTCAAATGAAGTTTTAAACCCTGGGTTTTCTCTCTTCCTTAAACAGTTCCCCTTTCCATTTCTCAAATTGGGGCCTGACCTGATTATGTATTTCTCTAGTTGTACCAGCTGGTGGTGATTTCCCCTTTGTAAAATTTCTTCCTTAAACATTTCTCATAGCAACCCCCCCACCCCTTCCAAAGGCAGTGGATTTTCTATTGGAAAATCCTAAAAACCTGAATCTTGTTTTTTTCATAATGTAACTTTCCCACTTCTCTCATTTAGACTGAATGCATGATGTTTTCCTATGGAATTTGTGAATGTAAACTTTTGAACTTAGCTGCTTGGGTTCTACATGAGGCCCCCCTTTCACTCACTCACACACACACACCACACTTGTAGGTGACGGTTGTTTTCTTCAGTGCTGGCAACCCTCCCTGGGTGTGGGGGGACAACCGTAACCGTTATCTCCTGGTGGGGGCTGATGATTGTGTTATCACTGACTAGCAGGTCTCTTGGGGCATGAGCTCCGTCACGTAGGAGCCCATCCCATCAACCCATCATCCTGCCTGTGCGTCTTTCTTCATCGCCACACACACACACACTGTTTTACAAAGAAGGAGAAAAGAGTTGTTTTAAACCTTTTATTTTAGTCTTCTTCATTTATTCCTTTTCAACACAGAGATCGCAAAAATTGAGATAATAGGTATATTTTAAACCATGGACTAGTTTCTCAGCATAGCGTAAATACACCTTATCTTTTTCTTTAATTAACATAGCCACCGTGTAGGAAGGAAATTTTGAACGTAAAATACGATTTTGTATTTTAGATGCCAGGCTCAGGTGATTCTTGTTTAATGAGAGACTATCTAGGGCCAGAGCCAGCGCAATTTAAAGCCTTTAAGGAGGAGAAAGAAAAGGAGGAGGCTGTAGTCCATGTGCTTGGGTGAGATCTAATCTAATTTACACTTGAGCAGCCATTGCATTCTGGGAGCCAGTGCTGGGAGGGTACTTAAGGCTACTCAAGGCTAGCAGAAGCTCCATTTCCTTTAAGGAGGAGAAAGAAAAGGAGGAGGCTGTAGTCCATGTGCTTGGGTGAGATCTAATCTAATTTACACTTGAGCAGCCATTGCATTCTGGGAGCCAGTGCTGGGAAGCTACTTAAGGCTACTCAAGGCTAGCAGAAGCTCCATTTCCTTTAAGGAGGAGAAAGAAAAGGAGGAGGCTGTAGTCCATGTGCTTGGGTGAGATCTAATCTAATTTACACTTGAGCAGCCATTGCATTCTGGGAGCCAGTGCTGGGAGGCTACTTAAGGCTACTCAAGGCTAGCAGAAGCTCCATTTCCTTTAAGGAGGAGAAAGAAAAGGAGGAGGCTGTAGTCCATGTGCTTGGGTGAGATCTAATCTAATTTACACTTGAGCAGCCATTGCATTCTGGGAGCCAGTGCTGGGAGGCTACTTAAGGCTACTCAAGGCTAGCAGAAGCTCCATTTCCTTTAAGGAGGAGAAAGAAAAGGAGGAGGCTGTAGTCCATGTGCTTGGGTGAGATCTAATCTAATTTACACTTGAGCAGCCATTGCATTCTGGGAGCCAGTGCTGGGAAGCTACTTAAGGCTACTCAAGGCTAGCAGAAGCTCCATTTCCTTTAAGGAGGAGAAAGAAAAGGAGGAGGCTGTAGTCCATGTGCTTGGGTGAGATCTAATCTAATTTACACTTGAGCAGCCATTGCATTCTGGGAGCCAGTGCTGGGAGGCTACTTAAGGCTACTCAAGGCTAGCAGAAGCTCCATTTCCTTTAAGGAGGAGAAAGAAAAGGAGGAGGCTGTAGTCCATGTGCTTGGGTGAGATCTAATCTAATTTACACTTGAGCAGCCATTGCATTCTGGGAGCCAGTGCTGGGAGGCTACTTAAGGCTACTCAAGGCTAGCAGAAGCTCCATTTCCTTTAAGGAGGAGAAAGAAAAGGAGGAGGCTGTAGTCCATGTGCTTGGGTGAGATCTAATCTAATTTACACTTGAGCAGCCATTGCATTCTGGGAGCCAGTGCTGGGAGGCTACTTAAGGCTACTCAAGGCTAGCAGAAGCTCCATTTCCTTTAAGGAGGAGAAAGAAAAGGAGGAGGCTGTAGTCCATGTGCTTGGGTGAGATCTAATCTAATTTACACTTGAGCAGCCATTGCATTCTGGGAGCCAGTGCTGGGAGGCTACTTAAGGCTACTCAAGGCTAGCAGAAGCGCGCGCCTAATGGCGCGCGAATTTTGATTTTTTTTTTATCTAGTCAAGGAGGTGTTTAGAGAATAGAAGAGGAGCCGGCCTGAAGCAGCAGAGGAAGTGAATCAGAGACTTGCCTTTGGAAGGAGCTTTTAGCCAGGAGCTCTCTACATAACTATAGGCCCCGTGACTTGAACTCAGTGACAGAGCTTGGGAATAAAGGCCAAGTCTAGCAAGGGAAGCCCACAGTCTTGTTTCAGTGCCTCCTTAAGACTTCTCAGTATGGACACTGAAGGCCCTGCTGCAGTCACCTGCAACACCTGTGGGATGTTTGTCTTCTTGCCTACAGAGGTGGCGAACTACACCTGCCCCAAGTGCAAGTTGGTAGCCCTCTTGGAAGAGAAAGTACAGCAGCTAGAGGAGCAGATATCTGCACTCCAGCATCATAGAGAGCAGGAGATTCTCCTGAACAGATTAGACCAGAATGTCTTGGGTGAGAAACAGACAGAGGAAGTTGTTGGGGTGGAGGAGGTCACTCCACATGCAACAGAGGTAGATGCTTGGAGGAAGGTCACACACAGAAGTAAGGAAACCAGGGAACGTTCTGTGAGCGGCTTGCAGCTACAGAATCGCTTTGAATCTCTCTCTGTTGTCAGTGATGATGAGGAAAAGCAGCAGGGACAGACATCAGGGACAGAGCAGGAGAGCCTGAGAGTATCACGAAAAGGAACGGCCACTGCTAAGCCTCGGAGGAGGCGCGTGGTCGTGGTGGGGGACTCCTTGCTGAGGGGTACAGAAGCAGTGGTTTGTGGGCCTGACAAGATGTCTCGGGAGGTGTGCTGTCTCCCTGGGGCAAAGATCCATCATGTGACGGAGAGGCTGACAAGACTTGTCAAGCCTACTGATCAATACCCCCTTCTTTTGGTTCATGTGGGAACCAATGATACTGCAAGGCACAGCCTTCAGAATATCAAAAGGGATTATGAGGCTCTGGGAAGGAAGCTGAAAGAGATGGATGCACAGGTTGTCATCTCATCTCTACTCCCCGTAGAAGGGCATGGTCCAGGAAGGGAGAGGAAAATAGCAGAGGTGAATAACTGGCTCCGTAGATGGTGCCTCCAAGAACAGTTTGGATTCTTGGATCATGGGCTGCGGTTCCATGAGGAGGGACTTCTGGCAAGGGATGGACTGCATCTCACGCCAGTTGGCAAAAACATTTTTGCCAACAGTCTGAAGAATCTGATCAGGAGGGCTTTAAACTGAGTTATGTGGGGGAGGGAGACATTATACTGGAAGGCAAAAGGGATGGAGAGAATAGTCCAAGTGGCATAGAGGGAACAAGGCAAACAGTGCAAGGACCCAACAGTAGGAGGCAAAAAAATGTGCAAAAGCAGCAAGTAAAGAGGACACATGGTCTTAAATGTCTCTACACTAATGCACAGAGTATGGGAAATAAGCAGGAAGAACTTGAACTCCTAGCACAACAAGGGAAATATGATATAATAGGCATCACTGAAACCTGGTGGGATGAGTCTCATGATTGGAATGTAGAAATAGAGGGGTATAACCTTTTTAAGAGAAACAGGCCAAGCAGGAAAGGAGGAGGAATAGCATTATATGTCAGGGATATTTACACCAGTGAAGAGATGCAGGAAGTCAATACTGGAAGCCAGGTGGAGAGCATCTGGATAAAAATTAAAGGAGAGGGAAATAACAGGGATGTTACTGTGGGAGTCTACTACAGACCCCCGACTCAGGCAGAGGAATTGGATGATGCCTTTCTAGAACAGATAATCACATACTCAGAAAAGAGAGATGTAGTAGTGATGGGTGACTTCAACTATCCTGATATTTGCTGGAAGTCAAACTCAGCCAAATCCTCAAAGTCTAGCAAATTCCTCACTTGCCTGGAAGACAATTTCATTGTCCAAAAGGTGGAAGAGGCAACAAGGGGATCAGCCATTTTAGATCTGATCTTAACCAACAGGGAAGAGCTAGTTGATGGGGCGCAAGTGGTTGGATCCTTAGGTGGAAGTGACCATGTTCTCCTGGAGTTTATAATACAGTGGAAGGGAGAAGCAAGGCATAGTCAGACACGCACTCTAGACTTTAGGAGAGCTAATTTCAATAAACTTAGAGAAATACTGGAAGTGATCCCATGGTCAGGAATACTAAAAGAAAAGGGAGTTCAAGACGGATGGGAGTTTCTCAAAAGGGAGATATTGAAGGCACAATTTCAAACAGTTCCAATGAGGAAGAAAAATGGAAGATGTCTCAAGAAGCCAGGATGGATGACTAAGGAACTTTCAACTGAGCTAAGTTTTAAACAGAACATGTATAAGAAATGGAAAAATGGAGAAATCACGAAAGAGGAATTCAAACAAATAGCCAGCACATGTAGGGGTAAAGTCAGAAAAGCTAAAGCGCAGAATGAACTCAGGCTTGCTAGAGAGGTTAAGAACAATAAAAAGGGCTTTTTTGGATATGTCCGCAGCAAAAGGAAGAAGAAGGAAACAGTGGGGCCACTGCGTGCAGAAGATGGCAAAATGCTAACAGGGGACAGAGAAAAGGCAGAATTACTCAACACCTTCTTTGCTTCAGTCTTCTCAGAAAAGGCAAAGGGTGCTCAACCTAAGGATAATGGAACAGGAGACAGAATAGAGGAAATTCAGCACAGAATAAGTAAAGAGGTAGTACAGGAATACCTGGTTAACCTAAATGAATATAAATCTCCAGGACCAGATGAACTACATCCAAGGGTATTAAAAGAACTGGCAAAGGTGATATCGGAGCCATTGGCAATAATCTTTGAGAACTCCTGGAGAACAGGAGAAGTCCCAGCAGACTGGAGGAGGGCAAACGTTGTCCCCATCTTCAAAAAGGGAAAAAAAGAGGATCCCAACAATTATCGTCCAGTTAGTCTGACATCAATTCCAGGAAAGATTCTAGAGCAGATCATTAAGCAGAGAGTCTGTGAACATTTAGAAGCCAATGCCATAATCACAAAAAGCCAACATGGGTTTCAGAAAAAGAAGTCATGCCAAACGAACCTGATCTCTTTTTTTGATAAAATTACCAGCTTGGTAGATGAAGGGAATGCTGTGGATATAGTATACCTCGATTTCAGTAAGGCCTTTGACAAGGTTCCCCATGACATTCTTGCAAACAAGCTTGCAAAATGTGGGATAGACAATTTAACTGTTACATGGATTTGTAATTGGTTGACTGGCCGAACTCAAAGGGTGCTCAACAATGGCTCCTTTTCATCCTGGAGAGAAGTGACCAGTGGGGTCCCACAGGGCTCTGTCCTGGGCCCAGTGCTATTCAACATCTTTATTAACGATTTGGATGACAGAATTGGGGGCATACTTATCAAATTTGCAGATGACACTAAACTGGGAGGAGTAGCTAATACCCCAGAGGACAGGATCAAAATTCAAAATGACCTGAATAGACTAGAAAGCTGGGCCAGCGCTAACAAAATGAAATTTAACACAGAGAAATGTAAGGTTCTGCACTTAGGGCGGAAAAATGAAATGCACAGATATAGGATGGGGGACACCTGGCTGAATGAGACCACATGTGAAAGGGATCTAGGAGTCCAAGTAGACCATAAGCTGAACATGAGTCAACAGTGTGATGCGGCAGCTAAAAAAGCCAATGCAATTTTAGGCTGCATCAATAGAAGTATAGTTTCTAGATCAAGGGAAGTTATAGTGCCACTCTATTCTGCTTTGGTCAGGCCCCACCTGGAATACTGTGTCCAGTTCTGGGCACCACATTTCAAAAAAGATGTGGAGAAACTGGAGCATGTCCAAAGGAGGGCAACTAAGATGGTGAAGGGTCTGGAAACCTTGCCCTATGAAGAACGCCTTAGGGAGCTGGGGATGTTTAGCCTGGAGAAGAGAAGGTTAAGAGGTGATATGATAGCCCTGTTTAAATATTTGAAGGGATGTCATATTGAGGAGGGAGCAAGCTTGTTTTCTGCTGCTGCAGAGACTAGAACGCGGAACAATGGATGCAAACTGCAGGAAAAGAGATTCCACCTCAACATTAGGAGGAACTTCCTGACAGTAAGGGCTGTTCGACAGTGGAACACACTCCCTCGGAGTGTAGTGGAGTCTCCTTCCTTAGGGGTCTTTAAGCAGAGGCTGGATGGCCATCTGTCAGGGATGCTTTGACTTGGAGTTCCTGCATGGCAGGGGGTTGGACTGGATGGCCCTTGTGGTCTCTTCCAACTCTATGATTCTATGATTCTATGATTCAATTAACGTATGTAAAAACTTTCGCATATCGATCTTAGAACAGAGAGATTTTAAAACCCCATCCATATAGTTCCTGTCCCACGATAAACAGCAATGTGACATCTGATTTCCTTCATCAAATAAGCACCCTGGACAGTTTTCCTTTAAACGTTCGAATTTTGCATATTGAAGGATGGCATAAAATAAAATTTTAACTAAGGAAGCCATCATCGCCGCTCTTTTCTTTGCCGGAATTAAGTGGCTCTCTTCTATTCCCAGGGCCAATGCTTTGTTGACTTGTTCATGGGCAAGGCCTTCACCGACTTGGTCTTCTGTCACATAACAGCTGCACAATTTTCCATCACCGGCCCCGCTGTCCTGAAAGATAATATTTAAAACTAATTTTAAAACACTTTCATATAACATTTCATATGGCTGCTCCTCCTCCTTCCCACCTTCCCCCATCCTTTCATACACACCTCTTTCATCACCCTCTCTGATTCCACAGCATGTTCAGCCTCCACACAGTCTGAATTGGTCTCCTCTGCTTCATTTGAAAACAGCTGCCTGATCACCTCAGAACCTTCCAGGGCATCTTTCCTTGCAACACAGCGCTTTTTGACCGGAGGTGAATCCATACGGTGAAATGTTGTCTCAGGGGTCATCTCTGCGAAATTCAGCATTTTTTCGGGTAGGTCGTCCCAAAAGCCGCAGCAGGCCGTAGCAAGCAGTAGCGAGCAACGCTAGCAAGCAGCGGTAGCGTCCGCGAAGCCGAGACCCCTTCTCATATACCCTACTGCGCATAGGCGTTGTTCCTTCCGCCTGAACCGCATTGGACGGGTCGGAAGCGCGGGGGATTTGAGCCAATCAGCGTCGTTTACGTAAACCTTTCGGCCAATCAGCGACGCCGATTTTGAAGCCACGACCCCATGGGCGGGGCGTGGGGGAGCAAAGCGCACGCCGCGCCTTCCCCTAGCTCAGATCGCGGCGGACCTCTGGAGCGTTCACATCGGGAGGGAGAGACGAGTTCGTAGAGGTGTCACAAGCACCCCGAAAAGTTTCGTCGGCGCAAATAAAATGGCCGCCCATTCTCATCTTCGGACGCGGATCGCTGCCACGCCCTCGATCAGGTAGGGACGGGACCTTCTCCTACTGGTCGGGCGGGAGGAGGCGGGTTCACAGAGGGGTCACACGTACCCCCCAAAACAACTTGGGCCCCAAACCAAAATGGCCGACTTTTGGGGGTTCCTCCGGAACCCCCCAAACCTAGAACCCCCCAAATCTAGAACCTCCAACACCCCAAAACCTAGAACCCCGAATCTAGAACCCCCAAATCTAGAACCCCGACACCCAAAACCTAGAACCCCGAATCTAGAACCCCGACACCCCAAGATCTAGAACCCACATATCCAGGGGGAGGGGCTAAGAAGCTCAGGGGGCGGGGCTAAGACTCAAAAAGGGGCGGGGCACCTGTCACTTTTTGTTTGACGAAAGGTGGGGGTCTTATACTACTCAGGTCATTTTGAATTTTGATCCTGTCCTCTGGGGTATTAACTACTCCTCCCAGTTTAGTGTCATCTGCAAATTTGATAAGTATGCCCCCAATTCTGTCATCCTAATCATTAATAAAGATGTTGAATAGCACTGGGCCCAGGACAGAACCCTGTGGGACCCCACTGGTCACTTCTTTCCAGGATGAAAAGGAGCCATTGTTGAGCACCCTTTGGGTTCGGTCAGTCAACCAGTTACAAATCCATGTAACGGTTACCTTGTCTAGTCCACATTTTACAAGCTTTTTTGCAAGAATGTCATGGGGAACCTTGTCAAAGGCCTTACTGAAATCGAGGTATACTATATCCACAGCATTCCCTTCATCTACCAAGCTGGTAATTTTATCAAAAAAAGAGATCAGATTTGTCTGGCAAGACTTGTTTCTCTGAAACCCATGTTGGCTTTTTGTGATTATGGAATTATCTTCCAGATATTCACAAACTCTCTGCTTAATGATCTTCTCCAGGATCTTTCCTGGAATTGATGTCAGACTAACTGGACAATAATTGTTGGGATCCTCTTTTTTTCCCTTTTTGAAGATGGGGACAACGTTTGCCCTCCTCCAGTCTGCTGGGACTTCTCCTGTTCTCCAGGAGTTCTCAAAGATTATTGCCAATGGCTCTGATATTACATTTGCCAGTTCTTTTAATACTCTAGGATGTAGTTCATCTGGTCTTGGAGATTTATATTCATTTAGCTTAACCAGGTATTCCTGTACTACCTCTTTACTTATTCTGTGCTGAATTTACTCTATTCTGTCTCCTGTTCCATTATCCTTAGGTTGAGCACCCTTTGCCTTTTCTGAGAAGACTGAAGCAAAGAAGGTGTTGAGCAATTCTGCCTTTTCTCTGTCCCCTGTTAGCATTTTGCCATCTTCTGCACGCAGTGGCCCTACCGTTTCCTTCTTCTTCCTTTTGCTGCGGACATATCCAAAAAAGCCCTTTTTATTGTTCTTAACCTCTCTAGCAAGCCTGAGTTCATTTTGCGCTTTAGCTTTTCTGACTTTACCCCTACAAGTGCTGGCTATTTGTCTGAATTCCTCTTTCATGATTTCCCCATTTTTCAATTTCTTATACATGTTCCGTTTAAAGCTTAGCTCAGTTGAAAGTTCCTTAGTCATCCATCCTGGCTTCTTGAGACATCTTCCACTTTTCTTCCTCATTGGAACTGTTTGAAATTGTGCCTTCAATATCTCCCTTTTGAGAAGCTCCCATCCATCTTGAACTCCCTTTTCTTTTAGTATTCCTGACCATGGGATCACTCCCAGTATTTCTCTAAGTTTATTGAAATCAGCTCTCCTAAAGTCTAGAATGCGTGTCTGACTATGCCTGGCTTCTCCTTTCCACTGTATTACAAACTCCAGGAGAACATGGTCACTTCCACCTAAGGATCCCACCACTTGCACCCCATCAACTAGGTCATCCCTGTTGGTTAAGATCAGATCTAAAATGGCTGATCCCCTTGTTGCCTCTTCCACCTTTTGGACAATGAAATTGTCTTCCAGGCAAGTGAGGAATTTGCTAGACCTTGAGGATTTGGCTTTGACTTCCAGCAAATATCCGGATAGTTGAAGTCCCCCATCACTACTACATCTCTCCTTCCTGATTGTGTGGTCATTGTTCTAGAAAGGCATCATCCAATTCATCCGTCTGACTTGGAGGTCTGTAGTAGACTCCCACAGTAACATCCCTGTTATTTCCTTTAATTTTTATCCAGATGCTCTCTACTTGGCTTCCAGTACTGACTTCCTGGATCTCTTCACTGGTGTAAATATCCTTGACATATAATGCTATTCCTCCTCCTTTCCTGTTTGGCCTGTTTTTCTTAAAAATATTTTAAAAATATTTAATATAGAAATACTTTAAATATTTAAACAGGGCTGTCACATTACTTCTTAACCTGGAGAAGAGAAGGTTAAGAGGTGATATGATAGCCCTGTTCAAATATTTGAAGGGATGTCATATTGAGGAGGGAGCAGGCTTGTTTTCTGCTGCTCCAGAGACCAGAACGCGGAGCAATGGATGCAAGCTGCAGGAAAAGAGATTCCACCTCAACATTAGGAGGAACTTCCTGACAGTAAGGGCTGTTCGACGGTGGAACACACTCCCTCGGAGTGTGGTGGAGTCTCCATCCTTGGAGGTCTTTAAGCAGAGGCTGGATAGCCATCTGTCGGGGATGCTTTGACTGGGAGTTCCTGCATGGCAGGGGGTTGGACTGGATGGCCCTTGTGGTCTCTTCCAACTCTATGATTCTATGATTCTATGATTCTATCACCTCTTAACCTTCTCTTCTCCAGGCTAAACATCCCCAGCTCCCTAAGGCGTTCCTCATAGGGCATGGTTTCCAGACCCTTCACCATCTTAGTTGCCCTCCTTTGAACCCGCTCCAGTTTCTCCACATCTTTTTTGAATTGTGGTGCCCAGAACTGGACACAGTATTCCAGGTGGGACCTGACCAAAGCAGAATAGAGTGGCACTATAACTTCCCTTAATCTAGAAACTATACTTCTATCGATGCAGCCTAAAATTGCATTGGCTTTTTTAGCTGCCGCATCACACTGTTGACTCATGTTCAGCTTATGGTCTACTTGGACTCCTAGATCCCTTTCACATGTGGTCTCGTTCAGCCAGGTGTCCCCCATCCTATATCTGTGCATTTCATTTTTCCGCCCTAAGTGCAGTACCTTACATTTCTCTGCATTGAATTTCATCTTGTTAGCATTGGCCCAGCTTTCTAGTCTATTCAGGTCATTTTGAATTTTGATCCTGTCCTCTGGGGTATTAGCTACTCCTCCCAGTTTAGTGTCATCTGCAACTTTGATAAGTATGCCCCAATTCTGTCAACCAAGTCATTAATAAAGATGTTGAATAGCACTGGGCCCAGGACAGAACCCTGTGGGACCCCACTGGTCACTTCTTTCCAGGATGAAAAGGAGCCGTTGTTGAGCACCCTTTGCGTTTGGCCGGTCAACCAATTACAAATCCATGTAACGGTTATCTTGCAACAAAGGGAGCATTTGTTTTTCTGTTGCTAATGAGTTTCCCACGCTGAACAGAGATTCGCACCCAGGGCTCCCAGAGTTGTACTCCAATGCGCCAGCCAACGCACCACACTGGCTCCCACACGGTTCAATTCGTTGTTGTTTCTGACTTCTGACTAGGGCCATGACCCTCTCCTGGGGTTTTCTGGGCAAGATTTGTTCAGAGGGGGTTTGCCTTCTCCTTCCCCTGAGGAGGAGGCTGAGAGAGTGTGACTTCGTGCCCAAGGGGTCACCCAGCGGGTTTTCGTGTTCAAGATGGAATTCGAACCGGGGTCTCCAGTCCAGCGCTCCAACCGCAGCGCCAGGCTGCCTCTCCTCGTTTGGATTTATTCGTTCTGAGATCTCAAAACAAACAAACAGCTTCATTTATACAGTATATGGCTTCATACCGCCTGAGGAGTGTCTAAGCGGTTTACAACTGTAAGCTCCTTGCCCCCAACAATCTGGGGACTCCTTTTAGCTACCTTGGAAGGATGCAAGCCTGAGTCGAGCTCGAGCCCTTTTGCTGGTCTTGAACTCGCAACCTCCTGGCTTTGAGTGAGTGGCTGCAGGACCGGCATTGAACCATTGGGCCACCAGGTCCAGGGCTCTTAGGAGTCCGGCCTGAGATCGTGGTTGCCTGAGCGTTGGACTGCGACCAGGGTTCGAATCTCCCCTTGGCCACGGAACCCTCCGGATGGCCTTGGGCAGGCCACACTCTCTCAGCCTCAGAAAGCCTTGGGGTTGCCATAGGTCAGAAACAACAACCACAAGGACAGCTGGAGGGCTGCTCCGGCTCAGAGGAAGGGCCTTTGGGTCTAACTGGAGGACGGGGCCCTTCGCCTCGAGGGGGGGGGCGGCTGAGGAAGAAGGCTGCAGCGCTGCGGCTGGGTTTCAGGGGACTTTGGGGGCAGACAGACGGACGGACTGCGCTTCGGCCTCCCGGAGAAGCCGGGGAGGGAGGTCTACCTTAAGCCTTGGGCCAGAGAACAAGTTAAAGCGGCGCCAAACTGGGATAGTTCAACGGTGTGGACGCAGATGCTTTTGTCAGCCTCCTTTTGCAAATGCGTCCAAAACCTCCTTTAGCCAGCCTTCCAAAAATAAGAAATGCAGAGGCCTCACCACCACAAAGGGCTGCCACCCCCCCCCAAAAAAAAGCCTTTCCGGGTCCCTCTGGTTCAGGGCTATGGAATTCTGGGAGTTGGAGTTTGTTGCGGGCCGCTCCGCTCTGGACCCCACAACAAACTCCAACTCCCAGAATTCCATAGCGAGTGAGTCAGACAACGAGTTAAAGCGATGCCAAACCGGGTTATTATTCCTCCAGTGTGGGTGCAGAGTGGAAGCCCTAAACCGGCTGGAGCGGAACCGTCTCGGAAGAGAGACTTCGGGCGGGGCGGACTCTGGACTTTGGCAGCAAGAGGCCGCGGAGGGAGGGAGGGAAGGAGGGTCAGCCGTCCGTCCGTCCTCCTCCTTCCGTTCAGGGCCCCAGAGTCAGAGCAGCCCCGGCGGAAGGCGGTCCTGGAGCCCCCTCGGCTCCCACGGGAAGAAGGGCCCAGCCCCACATCCATGGCGGGGCTTCGGGTGGCGGTGGTCGGGGCCGGCCCCGCGGGTCTCTGCGCCCTCCGGCACCTCCTGGCCGCCGGGGAGGAGGAGGAGGAGGCTTCCTTCGCAGCCCCGACCCTCTTCGAGGCCGGGCCCGGGGTCGGGGGCACCTGGCTCTACGAAGAGGACGAGGACGAGGACGAGGAAGCGGGGAGGAAGGCCTCCCACTCCAGCATGTACCGGGACCTCCGGTAGGAAGAAGAGCCCCCCCCCAGGACCCCCCTGGGCCACCCACTGACCCTCCCCCCACCAGGAGAAGGAGGGGTCCCTTTGGCCAGGAGCCCCCCAGCCCTCCCTCCCCACAGACCCCCCTCAACGCCCCCCCAGCCCCAAGGGGTCTCTCTGGGTCCTGAGGTGGCCACCTGTGACCATAGCCCCCCCCCCAGGGGCTTTCCTGGACACGGTCCCTCCCCACAGACCCCCCCCCAATCCAAAGGGGCCCCCCCTGCAGCCCACCCAGGGCCAGAGCCCCCTGCACCGTGACCCTCTTCCCTCCCTCCCTCCTTCCCCACAGACCCCCCCAATCCAAAGGGGCCCCCCCTGCAGCCCACCCAGGGCCAGAGCCCCCTGCACCGTGACCCCGCTTCCCTCCCCTCCCTCCTTCCCCACAGACCCCCCCAACCCAAAGGGGTCTCCCTCTGCAGCCCACCCAGGAGGGCCACTTGGGGCCCCTGCCACCCCCCCCGGGCCAGAGCCCCCTGCCCAAAGGGACCGTGACGCCCCTTCCCTCCCCTCCCTCCACCCCCCCACAGACCCCCCTCAACGCCCCCCCAGCCCCAAGGGGTCCCTCTGGGTCCTGAGGTGGCCACCTGTGACCATAGTCCCCCCCCAGGGCCTTCCTGGACACGGTCCCTCCCCACAGACCCCCCCCCCCAACCGAAAGGGGTCTCCCTCTGCAGCCCACCCAGGAGGGCCACTTTGGGCCCCTGCCACCCCCCCAAGGGACCGTGACCCCCTCCCCTCCCTCCTTCCCCACAGCCCCCCCCCATCCAAAGGGGTCCCCCCCTGCAGCCCACCTGACCCCCCCCCAACCCAGGAGACTCAGCGCAGGGTCAACACATCCAGCCTTTGCTTCCAGGACCAACCTGCCCAAAGAAGTGATGGCCTTCCCGGACCACCCCTTCGAGCCCTCCCTGCCCTCCTTCCCGCACCACTCGGCCGTCCTGGGCTACCTGCGGGGCTATGCAGAGACCTTTGGCCTCCTGGGACACATCCGGGTAAGCAGCAGCAGCAGCAGCAGGAGACCCTCCGGCGGGCCCTCCTCGGGGCAGCAGGGCTCTCTCGGGGGTCTGGGCCAGACCAGGCCAGGGAGAGAAGCCCACCCAAGGCCCAGGGAGAGGGGCAGCTGCCCAGTAGACCCCCGAGGCCCCTCGCCCAGCAGCAGCAGCAGCCCCTCTTCTTCTTCTTCTCCCCCTTGGCAGCCAGGACAGAGAGTAGTCCCTCAGTCCCAGGGCTGTCCTGCCCTCGGCTTGGCCTGGACCCCCGCCATTCCCTTCTGCTCCGGCAAAAGGGGGCCTTCTGCCTCCTCCTCCTCCCGGACCCCTTCCTTGACCCCCAGCCCCCATCCTCCCCCTCCTCCTGCCCCCCATTCAGGGCATCCCACATTCTCTCCTTTCCTCCCAGTTCCAGTGGCGAGTGGATGACATCCAGCCCATTCCAGCGGTGGCCGGAGAAGGAAGCAGTGGCCCCGGAGGCGGCTGGGAGGTCACGGCTTCGTGGCAGGGTCCAGGACCCAAGCGGCAGACCCTCACGGAGCGCTTCGACGCCGTCATGGTCTGCACAGGGTGAGTGTCCCAGGGCCGACCGGAGGCCACTGGGGTGTAGAGACTAGACGGCAGACCGGCGGGGGCCTCAGGGCGAGGGAGGCCAGCTGTGGGTCCTGGGGGGCTCTCTAAGCTGGCTCTGGTGCCCCACTGGGGCCTCCTCCTCCTCCTCTCTGCAGCCATTACTCCGTCCCATTCGTGCCCCCCATCACCGGCCTGGACAGCTTCCAAGGTAAGGCCAGCACCTTCCCCCTGACCCCAAAGGCAGCAGCGGAGGAGCCCTGCTGCTCAGGGGGCCATTTTGTGGTGTGTAGCCCCCCATCCTGACCTGCCAATGGTGGATACCCACCCAGTGACCCTCCTGCTTCCAGCAGAAGGAAGCACCCCATTTGGCCTTTGCCCAGCTGCACAGGATAGACCGCTTCTGGCCCAGGATCCCGCTCAGGTGTTGAGGCCAGGGACGGCTTCCTCCGTGAGCAAAGGTCACTAGGGCTCCTAGCCAGTGCCCTCCGTGGCTGGGCAAGCGGTAGACACAGACCCTCCTCTGGCCTGTACATCAAGCTTACCTTTATTGAGGTCTTCCCTGATGGACAGACAGAGAGACTTACAAGTGGACTGACCCCTCCCTCCTTCCCAAGAGGATGCAGGGGGTCCCTCTTTGGGGGGGGGGCTTGGGGTTGCTCCAGACGTGCCATGTGCAAGGAGGGGGCTTCTCTCCCCCCCCCCCTTGGCACATGTCAGGAAGTGATGCAGGCAGCCTCTCGGGGTCAGCGGGGGTCGAGGGGTGGCCAGAGGTGGCCCAAGGCTACTTACTCACAGGTGCCATGGACTGGAAGGGCTCATCTGCTTAAATCACAGCAAAGAAGGAGGGAACTGAGCTAATGAGGCAAAGGGACTGTTCAGGAGGAGTTGGGGAGCAGCAGGTGAACCATGAAGGAAAAGCCACAGATGTGTTAAAAAGATAAAAGCCTTGGATAGAAGAAGCAAAGGAAGAGGAGGCTGGCTCTTGAGGCCAAAGGGGGCTTTCCAAAGGAGCAGGTGGCCCATCATCCTCTGCCAGCTCTCCAGTCAATGCCTCTGGGGCCCCAGTCCGGCCTTTAGGGGCCAAACATCAGGAAGGAGGGTCCACTCACCTGGTCAGGGAGGCCGGAGCCTGGAGACAGACACTGGCAAAAGGTCAGTCGGGTGGAGGATCTGGGCCGGGGGGCGGGTACAGTATCGGGTGCAAATAACAGAGCCTGAGCCTTGGCAGGAGGAGGCAGCAAAATGGCGAACCCGCTCTGAATAAATCTTGCCAAGAAAACCATTTAAGAGGTGGTCGGAAACAAAGGCACAGAACGCACTCCCACACAAAGGGGGCACTTGGAGGTTTCCACCAGCAACCCACAAGCCCTGTGTGTGTGTGCGCATTCTGTGCCTTCATTTCTGAATCATGGCAACCCTAAGGCAAACCCATCAAGAGGCTTTCGTGGCAAGATTTGTTCAGAGAGAGTTTGTCATTGCTTCCCTCTGAGGATGAGAGAGTGTGACTTGAACCCAAAGTCACTCAATGGGTTTCCCTGGCCGAGCCATCACTCAAACCCTTGGTCTCCAGAGTCCTAGTCCAACGCTCATACCACTAGGCCATGCTAAATTTCAAAGAGTTGTCCTGGTCAAGAGGCAACAAAGATTTGTTAATATTTGTTAATATTTGTTGCCTCTTGACCAGGACAACTCCTTGAAATTTAGCATGGCCTAGTGGTATGAGCGTTGGACTAGGACTCTGGAGGCCTGCAACACTTAAGTGCCGATTTCTCCTCTCGCTGTCTCTTAGAAAAGAGCCATAATAAGGTGCTGGGCCCCTTTGAAGGACCCACTTTTCCAAGCAAAAGAAGAGAAGTGGAGCCAGTACAGGAGCGAATCAAACAAAGCTCCCCACCCCAGAACAGGCAAAGACCACCTAACAGAATTGAAGACAAGGAAACAGACAAGAGACAAAAGGGACCTTCTTTTTGTGACTGGCCTTGGCCCCTTTTCCCTCCCTCCCACTGGAAAGGCGACAGAGAAGGGGTCACTTGGCCTTCATGCCCAGCAGGAAGGGAGGGAGGGAGGGAGGGAGCCTCTTTGGTCCCAGGGTCATGGAGAAGGGGACCCAACAATCAGGGCCCTCATCCAGGGAGGATGAGGGGGGCAGTGGCTCCATGTCTAGGGCCAGCTCTTTCCAGCACTGTGAAGGCTCCCTGCCTGGCTCCGGGGTGATCCTGGTGACCCCCTCTTTTCCCTCTGCAGGGCGCCTCCTCCACAGCCACTCCTTCCGCCGCCCGGAGCCCTTCGTCGGCCTCTCCGTGGTGCTGGTGGGTGGCGGGGCCTCGGGGGTGGACCTGGCCCTGCTGCTGTCTGCTGTGGCCTCGCGGGTGGTGCTGAGCCATAGGGGTGCCCCCGTGTGTGGGCTGCCTCAGAGCGTGGCGCAGGTGCCTCCTGTCTCCAGAGTGGATGGTGGGACAGTGGTCTTCGAGGACGGCTCGGACGTGGAGGCTGACGCCCTGATCCTCTGCACTGGCTACCGGCCCCACTTCCCCTTCCTGCCCCTGGCTAGGCTGGGCCTGCAGGACACCGACTATGGGCCGTCCCCCTTGTACCGGCACCTGCTGCCCCCGCGCCACCCGTCCCTCTTCCTGATCGGCCTCTGCCAGCAGATCTGCCCATTCCCGCACTTCCACTGCCAGGTGCTTTTTGCCTTGGCCGTACTGTCCGGCCGCTGCCCGCTCCCCTCTGCTCCTGAGATGGAGGCTGACGCCTGGGCCGAGCTGGACCGGTACCTGAAGGCCGGAGGGCAGCCCAGGCACTTCCTCCGGCTCAAGGACCGGCAGTGGGGCTACACAGAGGATCTGGCCCGCCAGGCGGGATTCCCCCCACTTCCGCCTATCATCCGGAAGATCTGGGACGCTGCACGGGAGAACCGAGTGCGGGACGTGGGCACTTACCGGAGCTGGAACTACCACTTACTGGGCCCTGATGCCTGGGAGCTGGTGTGGGACTCCTCCGGCCAGGACAGAGTGGTCGAGTGAAGGGAGAACTCTTACTCCGGGCCCCAGGAGTGGACTTCCTCTGGCTGCTCCTGGATGGCTTCCCTCTGAGGCATCACAGCACACAGCCATGTTAACTTAGCTCAGGAACACAAGCCTCAGTAGAGCCAGAAAGCTTTGCTCAGAAACAGAGTTGATTACAGCATAACAATATTATCAGGACTGAAGCCTTTTCAGTTACACAGTATATTAAAAGCAACAATTCAAGCCTTTTTGTGGGCTTCCATCACATTCATTGTCCGCAAATGAGAATCTACCCACTTCTGTTACCGCATCAGAAATTGTTTCCACTGCACAAAATATTGCTATTGGCCCTCATAAATTCTAGAGTCCAGGATTTCCAACACCTCAAAATGTTGATCCCCATCAATCAAAGCCGGTGGCTGCAAGGGATCAGTTTGGCGCCACTGGTGGGTTTCCAACACTAGTTTGATCAGATTGAAATGGGACACAGAATGAAGACACTTGTGAGTTTTACGTAAAATCAGTCCTGCAGCTACTTCCTTGACAAGTCTTTTAATAGGAAATGGTCCCCCATACTTGGACCCAAGCTTTTTAAAAATACAATAAAAATAAATAGCTGTAGGTTTTGCACTGTCTGCCCCACTTTAAAGTCGCAACTGAGATCCTTCTTTTATCTGCATATTTCTTTAAAATCTCACTGGTATAATCCAATATAGACACAATACCAGGCCAAGAACACTGACCCCTGAGCCCAAAGAAGTCAGTTAAGCACTATATACCTGATCAAACCTTGTAGCAAAGAGATTGAGGGAAGATTGTGGCTGCTAGAGGGACTGGGACAGAGGCGACGGGGTCACTACAGTTCAAGCGGCAGGCATCATGAGTCAGCATTTGGGCGCTATGAATCATGGGAAGGCTGATGCAGCATGCACCGGGGATGAAACCAACCAGGTCTCGATAGTGCAAGTTATAGCTGTCACATGACCCCAAGGGACAACCTATATAAGGGAGAGGACAAAATCTCCATGTGGTTGTTGTTGGTTGGTGGTGGAGCACTTTGATCGTCTGTATAGCAGTTGTGAGTTTCAAGATGGAGCAGTCTGATACTCTGTATATAGATTTTTGTGTTTTTTGGGGGGGGCTATGTGGCCAAGTTCTAGAAGAGTTTATTCTTGATGTTTTGGAATAAACTTTTAGAACATGGCCGCATTGCCTGGAAAAACACACACACACACAATCTATGGATGCCAACCATGAAAGTCTTCGGCTTCACTCTGTAGTTTGGGATTACTTCAAGACCAAGATTAAACCCTCGTTGAGTGAATCTGGCTGTCCAGCAGTTAATTCTCCAAGAGAAGCAGCCATCTGTATGGGAGGACTTTTCCTTCGCGCTTGGAGGCGAACTCTGCACAGAGGCCACCTGCAAGGCGTTTCTGCCTTTGTGCATAGTCTCTGTGAAGTGTGTATGCTAGACTCCTCTATGAAGTCCATGCTGATGTACTCACAAGGATGAACAGGTGTAGGAAACAGCTGTAATGGCCCACAGGGCACCTGTTTTGGCACGTGTTGACCACCTTCGGACGAGTTTCCACCTTCTGATGCAGTCTCGGCCAGCAATATTGCCTTCTAACAGAGTGGAAAGCTTTTACAAAGCCCAAATGCCCATGATGTTGCAAAACCTTGAGTCACAACTCTTGCTGTGAAATTCAGCGATATATGAGAATTATGATTTATGAGTAACATTAGTACAAAAAAGTTTCTAGGGATTCTGTATGGTGTGGGATGAGGAAGAGGTCAATGTGCCTCCCTTTCAGTGCTTTTTAACAAAGGATGAACTGGCAGACAAGGAACCAACGGCAGCCAGCCGCCCACCCACTTTAACTCTGGGTGGCGAGTGGAGGGGGGCATTATGGCTCACAGCCCTGGCCTCTGGCAGATGTCTCCCTCCCTCGCACCCAGGCCTGCCCCTTCTCTCCCGGAGTGCCAAGGCCTTTGGAGTCTAGTTAGGCACCTGCAGAAGTGTGAGGAAAGGCCTGGGGTTCCATTGTTGCTGTGGGCCTTCAAGTCCTTTCCAACTTACAGCAACCTCATCCCACGGTTCTCTTAGCAGTTGGTCAGACATCCCTCTGAGGCTGAGAGAGTGCAACTTGCAAAGGTCCCCCAATGGGTTTCCCTGGTTGAGCGGGGGATTCAAACCCCAATCTCTACACTCAAACTATAGCACCATGCTTTTCTCACCAGGGGTCTCATGGGTGCCATACCCCCTGCTCCTCCCCACTGCCCCTCTCCCCAGCACCCTCCATTCCTCCAGGAGGCTCTTGACTAAACTCAGCCCCTTCCCCTTGGGATTGCGAGCCTCGATATTGTGTCCCTCGCCCCCCTCCCTCCCCCCAGTTCTCACTCAGCCAAGGAGCAGAGTCCAGCTCTTCCCAGCCCTTACCTTGCATGCCAAGAAGAGCAGCTCTTCCTGAGAACAATCAACAAGTGGTGAGAGAGGGGTCTAGTCAGACCACCCCTGTCTCCAAACTCCCCCCACACTACAAAATGAGCCCCCCACCCAAGGCGTCAGGGGCAATCTAGGGGGCTACTGGTGGGGAGAAGCAGAAGACCAGTAGCCAACAGTACCAAAATAGACATTTACTAATAAGTTACAAAAAGACACAACGAGTACTGCAAGTACTGCAGGCAGGCTGCCACCGCCACCGCTTTGTCCTCTCCTCTCCTGGGGAGCTCCAACTGTGTCCTTGCCAGGCGCCAGAGAGATCTCCGGGGGTGGCACTGCTTCATCACCCCTCCGTTTGGGGGAGTTGTGGGAGCCAGAGAGGCCCTCAGGGGCCCATGTTGGATGGATGGATGGAGAGGAGAGGGGTTGTGGCCCAGCAGAGCTCCCTCCGGACCCAGGGTTCGCTCCCTCCCCCTTTTGTCTGCTAGTGGCTGCTTCTGGGCACCGGGTAGCGCAGCTTGGCTTCTTGCAGGAAGTTCTTGAAGGCTGGCTCCTCACAGCTCCCTTCGGTCACTGGAGCAGGAGAGAAAGTGGAGAGAACATGGTGAGTTCCCCAAACTGGCCCTACAGGGTTGCCTCATCCACATCCATGGGGCAAAGGACCCTGGGCCCTGAGCCCATCCCCTGAGCCAGGAAGGAGAACCACCAAGGCAGAGTTATTCATTTCAGGCAAAGTCGCCTGTGTGAACATGGGGAAGGAAGACCCACCATCCCCACCACTTACCTTCATGGTCAATGTCATCCGTGTCACTGTCTTGGCCTTCCTCCGGCTCGTCTCCTTCCTCTAACATGCCCCGCGTCAGGATGAGGCCTGAGGGGCCGAGGGGCAATTGTGCCGCTGAACCTGAAGACAAAGGCCCCAGAAGCTGACCAGCTCACCTTGGCCACAGTCCCCAGAGACAGGGCCTGACTCCGGCACTCCTCAGCCCTCCCTTCCTGCAGAGCCCGTCCCCTGGGTCCCCAAAGCCTGGGCCTCTGTTGCCTACCACTCTCCATGTCCACAGGGGCAGCAGCCATGTCTCTCTGCAGGCGCCCCAACTGCTCTTGCTGCTGCCTGCTCTGGGCCTGTTCCTGTCAAGAAGGAAAGTCCGTCTCAGTTAGCTGCCCTTCCAAGAGCTGTACTTCATGAAGGCTAGCATGCCAATTGGCAATAGCTCCAGCCAAGGGCAGCACAGGCCAAACAGAGAGGAAGAGTGGGTCTAGGGCCTCCAGTCAGCTCCCCCCACATGCCATAGTTGGGTTTTGACGACTGGTGGGGAGCAAACAGACTGCTATTAAGCACCAGGGATCTCCCAACACACCCTACACAGAGTAACTGAATGCAGAGCTGGGCACTTTTCTCCTCTGACAAATCCTACAGAAGCTGTAGCTGCCACAGCCATCGCAAGGAGCACCAAGGCTTTGAAACTGGCATCTAGCAGGGAGAAAGACAGCTTGGCCATCCCAGTACAACATTTGCTCAGGTGCTGCTTACCACTTTTTTCCGCAGCCGCTCATACTCTGGGCGATACTCTCTGGAAGGGAAATGAGAGAGAATGGAGTAGGAAGAAGAAAGGGGTTCAGTGCGTTTCTTCACAAACGCCAGACAGACAATTGTGGGCAGCCCCCAGCAGCACTCCAGAAACACGCAGACAAGCAGAGACAGAGGGGCTGAGGCCCACATGTCCAGATCCCCCATACTTGTCCTGGGGTATCAGCAGAATGAGGAAAGAAGGGCATTCTCTGTAGGCTGACCATCCACAGTCCGGAACTGTGCCAAGACTGTGAGGGAACCTGGCCCTCTTCTGCTCTGCCCGCCCCATGGCACCAATGGAGGCTGTGCTATGGGATACCCTCTCAGCATGAGGCTTCCTCCATTAACAGCCCAAGAGTTGGTCCAGACAAGCCACCAGAACCAGCAGGAACCAGCAACCTCCCCAACCCAAGACTCCAGCCAGCCTCTCCTGAATCTCCAGGGCACCTGGCTGGGACAGAGGCTCAGGTGGGCAGTCACCCACCCCCAAAGAGGCTCTCACCTTTCATATTCATCAACCGCTTGGGACACAAGCTCAAAGAATTCGTCCAGACCAGTTCCCTGGACGGCAGAGACCCCCACCACCTGCAATACAACCACGGGCCTTTCTCACAGGGGTGCACTGCAGGGGAGGGAACTGAAGGCAAGACTGACGGACCCTCTAGAGAAGGCCTTTTCCACCATCATCATGGCATCTCCTCTGCTCACTCCTCAGGGAGCAAGGCCTACAGTGGGGGACCATGCTGCAAGTCCAGCTGACATAAGGAACAAAGACCCCCAGCCACCCCACCACCCACAGAAGTCCCCAGGCTCCTGTCAAAGCACATCCACAGGACCCCTGGGGGCTTCTCTTGGCTCAGAACAGCCTGGTAAAGCTCAAGTGAGTGCTCACAGCCAGAAGTGCCCTTTGCCAGCCTGAGACAGTGTGCCACTGCAGCCCTCGGGGAAGCAGCCCCGGCTTGTCTCAAAGTACTTAATGTGTAAAGAAGGGCCAACCCCAAGGCTGGGTGAAAAGGTGCCCCTTTCCCCTAGGAATACCCCACCCTCCAAGCCTCCTTCTCAAAAGGACTGAGGGAACTTGTCAATGGCCTGGAGGAGGTGGGCACAAAAGCCAAGCTCAGACATCCCTTTTACAGGGAGAAGAGAGCAGGCAAGTCAAGAGCCAAGTGCTAAACTAGGACGCAAGAAGCAGAGCAGAATGCCCCCAGTGACCAAGCCAGGAGGGGAAGGGGCAACAGAGAGAAGGGTCCCCACCTTGAGCGACCCGTAGAACTCATCCAGAACGAGGCTCATGGAGCGGGTCAGGTTGCTGGCATACGTGGACTCCTGGCTGAGGGCCTCTTGGAAGGCCTCAAAGTCCTGCATCCACTCCACCGCAAAGCGGTGCTCAATGATGTCCGTCTGCATCAGGAAGCAAAGTGGAACAGTGGGCAAGCATTACTGTGGGCCCTACTGGGGTCAGTGGGTTAAGCAGGCATTCCCTCTCTTGCATCTTCCGCCCCCCCCCCCACTCCCCATTTTGTGCAAGACTTCAGTGGAGGGGGAAAGGAGAAAATGTGGATCCCAGGAGGCAGGCAGGCAGGCTGGCCCCGACTCTAGTCTGGGCTTAAAGGTGGATCCCGATCAGAAAGGGCCAAAGCCGGTGGTCTGGGAGAATCCACTCACCTTGTTCATGGCCACAATGAATGGGAGCTTCGTTTTGTAGAGGATACTGGGGAAAGAACCAAAGGAGCTCATGTTAGAAAATGCCAGCATTCTCATCCCTGCACCACCACCATCAATGGGGCTTCAATGGGACAGTTTTTCCTGCATAAGAAGCTCTGCTTTGCTTCTACTATCCTTTGAGGCCCACAGTCACAAATTCCTTTTGTAACCAAGTAACCAGATGAAGTGATCCAGGGTATTTAATTTGAGAAGTTTCTCTAACACAAAGAGCTCTCTTTCTTAATCTATTCTTTGGCTAGTTAGGATGTTTGCTCTCCATGTGTATGCAAATTCAAAACTATTACAGTGGTCCCCCGGGTTACGAATCCCCCGGGGTACGAAAACCCCGGGATCCGAAAGAGCCGGGGCCAGAAAAACAGCCCTGGCTTGCGAAAAAAAACCCGGGTTGCGAAAGGAAAGCGGCGTGAAATTCAAATCGCGCCAAGTGCTTTCCTATACTTACAATGGTCCCCCGGGTTACGAAGGTTTTCGGGTTATGAAAGGTCTGCTGGAACGGATTACTTTCGTAACCCAGGGGACCACTGTATTAAACTTTTCATTGATCTGAAACTGCTCTTGGAAATGGGGCTAATCTCTAAAACATACAGCTTTGATATATTTGAATATTCGGTTCTCTAAAAAAGGCTGAAGTCTTGGAAAACTTCCCAATAGCTTGGAAGAAGGGAGGATACGCTGCACCTCTCATTTTCTTAGGGTTGGAAGAGACCCTAAGGGCCATCCAGTCCAACCTAACTCTGCCATGCCAGAAGACACAATCTGGGCCCTCCCAACAGTCCCTGGCACAGAGCAAGAGATGGCTTGTAGGCAGGCAAGGAGTGTGGCCAGGCTCTACCACACAACCTCAGAAGGGCTGCATGTAGCTCAGCAGCAGAGTACAAGTCGTCCCACGCAACAAAGGAGGTCCTGTTGCTCCAGAAAATAGGATGCAGAATAAAGGAGGCAAGCTGCAGTAAAAGAGATTCCATCTTAATGTTAGGAAGAACCTCCTGAGGTAAGAGCTCTTCAACAGTGGAACAAATCCATCAGAGATTGGTGGAGTCTCCTTCCTTGGAGGTCTTTAAACAGAGGCTGGGTGGCCATCTGTCAAAGGGAAGGCTTTGGTTGCGAGTTCCTGCATGGCAGAAATGGGGTTGGACTGGATGGCCCTCGTGGTCTCTTCCATGATTCTATGAGGTCCCAGGTGCAATCCCCAGCAGCGTCTCGAGGTATGGCTGATGTAGGGAAGCCCAGGAAGGGCCTGTGTTATAGGGAGGATGCTGAGCTGGTTGGAAGGCCAAGCGGCAGAATGCAACAGCTCATTTCCTCTGGGGCAGGAAATGCAATCTTCAGCTGACAAACTGAAAGACTGCTTGGCAGGGGAACAGATAGGAAGGGGAAAGTGAAATGCAGAAAGTTCCCCAAAGTGGTCATTAACCCAGAGCTGACTTTGGCAAGATGATTAAGAGACCAGAAGCCTGACCCCTGTTCTGGCCCCAAGACTGGAAATGAGCTGAACCTCTAATGGAATTCATAGAATCCTAGAGCTGGAAGACACCCCAAGGGCCCTGATCCAGTTCAACCCCATTCTGCCATGCAGGAACTCTCAACCAAAGCATACCTGAGAGATGGCCATCCAGCCTCTGTTTAAAGACCTCCAAAGAAGTAATCCTCCAACAACTTCATCTTGATGCTTGCCTTTGAAGCTCCTTTGCCCAAGAGTGACTGACCACCCGCTAGGTCATGGGCTGGGCCTCCTAGGAGAGCTGACCGTCCCCTGCAAACCTCTGGATGATACGACCACATCCAGGGTCTGATGCACACCTATTCTGTGCAGAAGAGACTAGTTCCTTGTTAAAGACAAGGGATTGTTTGCAAAGCCAATGCAGGACTCAGAAAAGCAGTCAGTGCTGCCCCAACATCTCTCCTGGCAATGGTTTTGGGAGCCAAGATATGACTCACAGCACTAGGGGCCCACATGCCTCCTCATCTATCATTCCCATATATTCCATCCATTGCTAGTAACACTATATATAGAACATTATGTGTTTTGATCAGCTCACCAACAGCAGGATTTGGTGGATCTGGTAAAGGCAACTCTCCCTCTCTTGTGCTCTCTGCCTTTTGGCTCCCACTGCCACTGACCACCACATGGATGGGTGCCTACCCGCTACAGACAGCAGTTCATACACCTGAGAAAGCGGGTGCTGCCAATGCTACCTGAGGCCATATTAAACCATAAAGGGCCACAGGTACCCCAGGGGGAAGTAAGGAATCTTGCTGACAAATACAAATGAGGGAGAAGAGGATCATAGAATTATACAATTGGAAGAGACCACTAGGGTCATCCAGTCCAAATCCCTTCTGCCATGCAGGAACTTACAATCAAAGCATTCCCACTGACAGATGGCCACTCAGCTTCTGTTTAAAGACTCCAAAGAAGGAAACTCCACCACAAACTCTGAGCGGTTACTGCCAGGAAGTTCCTCCTAATGTTGAGCTGGAACCTCTTTTCCTGTAGCTTGCATTCATTGTTCCAGGTCCCACTTTTGAAGCAGCAGAAAACAAGCTTGCTCCAAAACAAGCTTGGCACCCCTTCAAATATTTAAACAAGGCTATAATATCACCTCTCAACCTTCTCTTCTCCAGGCTAAACATCCCCAGCTCCCTAAGTCTCTACTCATAGGGCTTCATGGTTTCCAGACTCTTCACCATTTTGGTTGCCCTCCTTTGGACAGTTGTTCCAGAACCCAGTTGCTCCAGTTTCTCAACAATCTTTTTGAACTGTGGTGCCCAGAAATGGACACGGGATTATTCCAGGTGAGGCCTGACCAAAGGAGAATAGAGGGCACTATGACTTCCCTCAGTCTAGACACTACACTTCTGTTGATGCAGCCTAGAATCACGTCAGTCTTTTTAGCTGCCGCATCACAGTCAACTCATGTTCAACTTGTGGCCTGCTAGGACCCCTAGATCCCTTTCACATGTAACCTTGTTGAGCCAGGTGTCCCCCATCATATACTGATGCATTTAATTTTTTTCTGCCTAAGTGCAGTACCTGAAATTCAGGACTGTGGGATGTATCCCATTCTCAAAACTGACTGGGCTGTCACTCGAACATAACCTCCGCATAACAAACTGCTAAACATTAAAGGCGCTGTCAGGGACAGCCAGGTGGAGGACATGGAGGGCTCTGAGGAATAATATGCTGAGTCAGGTCCTAGAGACTTAGGTGAACCTGGACCTAGTTCTATAGGACACAGTGAGGCACAGCCCCTACCTCAGCAGCCTAGGGTTTCCCCAGAAGAAAGCTTTTCCCCAGCAGAGGTTGCAGGCCTGGAAGAGACACAGGAGCAAGAGACAGAAATCCCTTCCTTTGCTCAAAGAAGAGCAGATCGGGCGGGGTTGAGACGCTCTCTGAGATTGCTAGAGAAAGCCAAGTTGAAACAGCTGTGAGGGGAGGAGCTGGGGGCTATATAAGAGATCAGGGAAGACAAACTTTTGTCAAATCTTATCTTGGTTTACCGGCGAAAGCTTTTGACTCTTGGCTTGACTTTGGAATTCTCATTACCTGTGACCTTCGGAATGGCTTTGGAATCTCTATCTGCGAAAACCCTGGGAGAAATACTGGGAGTGATCCCATGGTCAGGAATACTAAAAGAAAAGGGAGTTCAAGACGGATGGGAGTTTCTCAAAAGGGAGATATTGAAGGCACAATTTCAAACAGTTCCAATGAGGAAGAAAAATGGAAGATGTCTCAAGAAGCCAGGATGGATGACTAAGGAACTTTCAAATGAGCTAAGTTTTAAACGGAACATGTATAAGAAATGGAAAAATGGAGAAATCACGAAAGAGGAATTTAAACAAATAGCCAGCACATGTAGGGGTAAAGTCAGAAAAGCTAAAGCGCAGAATGAACTCAGGCTTGCTAGAGAGGTTAAGAACAATAAAAAGGGCTTTTTTGGATATGTCCGCAGCAAAAGGAAGAAGAAGGAAACAGTAGGGCCACTGCGTGCAGAAGATGGCAAAATGCTAACAGGGGACAGAGAAAAGGCAGAATTACTCAACACCTTCTTTGCTTCAGTCTTCTCAGAAAAGGCAAAAGGTGCTCAACCGAAGGATAATGGAGCAGAAGACAGAATAGGGGAATTTCAGCACAGAATAAGTAAAGAGATAGTACAGGAATACTTGGTTAACCTAAATGAATATAAATCTCCAGGACCAGATGAACTACATCCTAGAGTATTAAAAGAACTAGCAAATGTAATATCAGAGCCATTGGCAATAATCTTTGAGAACTCCTGGAGAACAGGAGAAGTCCCAGAAGACTGGAGGAGGGCAAACGTTGTCCCCATCTTCAAAAAGGGAAAAAAAGAGGATCCCAACAATTATCGTCCAGTTAGTCTGACATCAATTCTAGGAAAGGTGCTAGAACAGATCATTAAGCAGAGAGTCTGCGAACATTTAGAAGCCAATGCCATAATCACAAAAAGCCAACATGGGTTTCAGAAAAAGAAGTCATGCCAAACGAACCTGATCTCTTTTTTTGATAAAATTACCAGCTTGGTAGATGAAGGGAATGCTGTGGATATAGTATACCTCGATTTCAGTAAGGCCTTTGACAAGGTTCCCCATGACATTCTTGCAAACAAGCTTGCAAAATGTGGGATAGACAAGTTAACTGTTACATGGATTTGTAATTGGTTGACTGGCCGAACTCAAAGGGTGCTCAACAATGGCTCCTTTTCATCCTGGAGAGAAGTGACCAGTGGGGTGCCACAGGGTTCTGTCCTGGGCCCAGTGCTATTCAACATCTTTATTAATGATTTGGATGACAGAATTGGGGGCATACTTATCAAATTTGCAGATGACACTAAACTGGGAGGAGTAGCTAATACCCCAGAGGATAGGATCAAAATTCAAAATGACCTGAATAGACTAGAAAGCTGGGCCAGTGCTAACAAAATGAAATTCAATACGGAGAAATGTAAGGTTCTGCACTTAGGGCGGAAAAATGAAATGCACAGATATAGGATGGGGGACACCTGGCTGAACGAGACCACATGTGAAAGGGATCTAGGAGTCCAAGTAGACCATAAGCTGAACATGAGTCAACAGTGTGATGCGGCAGCTAAAAAAGCCAATGCAATTTTAGGCTGCATCAATAGAAGTATAGTTTCTAGATCAAGGGAAGTTATAGTGCCACTCTATTCTGCTTTGGTCAGGCCCCACCTGGAATACTGTGTCCAGTTCTGGGCACCACAATTCAAAAAGGATGTGGAGAAACTGGAGCATGTCCAAAGGAGGGCAACTAAGATGGTGAAGGGTCTGGAAACCTTGCCCTATGAAGAACGCCTTAGGGAGCTGGGGATGTTTAGCCTGGAGAAGAGAAGGTTAAGAGGTGATATGATAGCCCTGTTTAAATATTTGAAGGGATGTCATATTGAGGAGGGAGCAAGCTTGTTTTCTGCTGCTGCAGAGACTAGAACGCGGAACAATGGATGCAAACTGCAGGAAAAGAGATTCCACCTCAACATTAGGAGGAACTTCCTGACAGTAAGGGCTGTTCGACAGTGGAACACACTCCCTCGGAGTGTGGTGGAGTCTCCTTCCTTAGGGGTCTTTAAGCAGAGGCTGGATGGCCATCTGTCAGGGATGCTTTGACTTGGAGTTCCTGCATGGCAGGGGGTTGGACTGGATGGCCCTTGTGGTCTCTTCCAACTCTATGATTCTATGATTCTATGATTCTAACCCTAGACCTCGAAACGCGCATTGGACTTGCCTTTTGCCTTGTGGACTTAGTATTCTACTAGAGCCAGCAATTACTGGTATTTTGTTTCTATTATAATTGTGTTTTCTCCAGGACTCATTATCTATCAGCCACATGTTGGCAGCTTTCCCGGACAGAATAAGCTTTGACCATAATCAGGCTGATAAGATGGAGGAGAGCTCATTAGTAAAGGAACTCTTAGAACAAAACAGCTCACCGAGGGAATGGGACAAATAAGGCAAAGCATGGCGTTGCTTCACCAGCAAGTACATTCCCACCCACAAGGGAAATCTCTCATAGCAATGCCGGAGAAATATTCTGGTGATAGAAAGGAACTTGAAGGTTTCCTAGCTCAGTGCAAGTTGCGCTTTAAAATCAGAGACACAGAATTCACTACTGATGCAAGGAAGATGGCCTTCATTATCAGTTTGCTTTCTGGGCCTGCAAGCAAATGGGCCACTCCTTATCTTAATGGGGATAGCCCTGTCTTCAACAGCTTGCAGGACTTCTTGAAGGAGATGAGGGCTACCTGGGGAGATCCTGTTAAGATGGAGACTGCAGAGCATCAAATTAAGATACTTCAGCAAGGCAAGGGCTCTGTGGCAGAATATGCTACTGCCTTCCGCCTCATCGCTCAGGACTTGACTTGGAACGACAGTGCTCTGCAGGCCCAGTTTCGTTGGGGGTTGTCTGACCCCATCCTGGATGAACTGGCCCGCTCAGAGCCCCCTGCTACATTGGCTGCCTTGATTGCCCAAGCAATCCACCTTGACTGCCGCCTTTCAGCCCGCAGACAGGCTCGTCGATCAGACTTGCCTCTCCCTCCAATCAGCGACTCCTACAGTTTCCTTTGAGGCTGCTTCCTTCGGACAAGCAGAGGAACCAATGCAGCTAGGAGGAGCCCGGCCATGACTCACTGGGGCCGAAAAGGAGAGGAGGAGGAGAGAGGGCCTCTGCTTATATTGCGGGCTTTCTGGACATTTTGCCAGGGAGTGCCCTGCCAAGGGGCGCCAAACATCGGTGCAGGGAAATGGAAGGTCCCAGGTGTAAAGCAGGTCTCTCACCTGGGAGCATCTCTTGACCCTGCTCCACTCCGGCCGCCCTGCTGCAAAGATCCTTTGTTGGTGGCTGCCAACCTCAGGCTCCCTACCCAGGAGCTCGTTCCCCTGGGAGCCATGATAGATTCCGGTGCCTCTAGTAATTTCATGGACTTGGGGTTTGCTGCTTGCCACCAGATACCTATGGAGGCCCTAGCCGAGCCAAGGCCAGTGGAGACCATCGACGGGCGGCTCCTACGATCGGATCCAGTGACGCACCAGACTTTGTTGTTGCACTTGGAGATCCAGGGCCATGTCGAGGAGATCTGGTTCCTGCTGGCTGATGTACCGCATTTCCCTTTGGTCTTGGGAATGCCCTAGCTCTCCAAGCGCAATCCTCATATCTCGTGGGCCCGTCGAGAGGTCCTGTTTGCCTCCGAATTTTGTCAAGAGCAATGCTGGCCAGAGACAATCCTGGCTGCAGTAGCAACAGAGGCCAAGGAGTCCTCAGTGACGCTGCCTGACAAATATCGGGACTATGCCAATGTTTTTGACAAAAAGGAGGCGGATCGGCTCCCCCCACACAGACCTTATGATTGTGCAATTGATTTGGTACCTGGGGCCCCTATTCCGGCGGGGCGCCTCTATTCCCTCTCAGAGCCTGAGCTGGCGGCTCTGAGGGATTTTCTGGAAAAGAACCTTCGGAGGGGGTTTATCAGGCCATCCAAGTCCCCTGCTGGCGCCCCTGTGTTGATGGTCAAGAAGAAATGTGGGGAGTTACATTTGTGTAATGATTACCGGGCCCTTAACAGGATCACTGTCCAGAACCGGTACCCCTTGCCCCTGATTCCGGAGTTGCTGGAAAGGTAACACAGAGGAGTCTGTATGACCAGAGAGACTCCACAATGGGGAATTGCATTTCATGACCCGCACCCAGCCATGTCCTAATCTGGCCACTGCTTAAGATGTACATGTACACCAGTCCCTGCCCTGCACCAACCTGGTGGGAGGGAAGAGACAACTGCAGGGAGGACTGGGGACAATGTCTCCTGCAGAATGCACCCCTCCCCTAACATGCCAAAAACTATTTTCCTCCAAAAAGTGATCAGAAATGACACAGAATCATAGAGTTGGAAGAGACCCCAAGGGCCATCCAGTCCAACCCCCTTCTGCAATGCAGGAAATCACAATCAAAGCATCCCCGACAGATGGCCATCCAGCCTCTGTTTAAAGACCTCCAAGGTCTTCCAAGTCTATAATCCTATGATCTCTCTACATCTTAAGTTGTTTTGGACACTCTTGTCAAAGCAGTGAGACAAGGACCAATTAAATGCATTAAGAAACAGTACTGAGAACACACCAAAGCAGCACTGTACAAAAGTGTATGACTTGGCAATTTGAAAGAAATGCCAAGGGCTCCTGCCAGCCTTGCCAATTCCTATCAAGTTGACATGGACTTATAGCACAACTATGAATGAGACCTCTGGGATATCCAGTCCTCAGCTGTCCTACTCAGGCCTTGCAAATACAACTGCAGCCAGGACGGCCTCTACCCCCCCCCCCCCAAAAGAGAGAGAGAAGTGAGTAAGGACAGCAAATCACCCCAACCACCCACCCACCCCAGCCCTCTTACCTGCAGGCATACAGCATGTTGGACATGAAGGTGACTGGGTTAGTGCTGCGAGATGTGTCCATCACATAAATCACCACGGAGGGGAAGGAGGATGCCTGAGGAGGCACAAGACAGGAACAGAGGCAGATGGGAGTTAGAGAAATGGGGTGAGCTGCCCAAGGCTTCCTCACCCCTTAGCAGGTGAGGCTGAATGGCTGGCCCTCCTTTACTCACTCACCAAGGCTTCTGTAATGATGGTACCTGAGGCAGACCAGGTGAACACCTCAATTTGCCCAGGAGTATCAATCAGGACGTACCTGCAAGAGAAGGTGTTCCTCATACTCTGAGCCTCCAGATTCAAAGGCCAAGAGGCGGAGCATACCCAGCTGGATCCGGGCTACAGCTACCTGGGCAAGAGCCACCATCTTCAAGAAACAGAGGCCCAGGTAGGTATGCTCCTTTGCCCACCAACAGCAGTTGCCTCTGAACAGCTGCTTCCCCAGTGTCCCAGCTGGTCACTCAGCCCAGATAGCTGGACAGGGCCTTTTCCACCACCCGCTCCTGGCCATGGAGCCACACATTCCTTCTACCTGATTCTACATTATTCATTCTTCCTATGATTCTATGCATTATGCCCCAGGCTGAAGGCCTTTTGATTCCTTTGCTGTGCCACCTATTTCAGCAAGTTACTCTAGCAACTGTTTGCTCCATAATTTCTAATTTGTTTAGTAATATTAGTCAAGATGGTTCAGCCTTGTTTTGCGTTTTCCATAAAATTGCTCTTCTATTTATTTATTGATCATCTCCAAGCAACTATGAGTGCCTTGAGTGTTACACTGGAGAAATGAGATGGCTAACATTTCTGAATCATACCCAAAGAAGGCAGAAAAGGGCCACCCAAAATCACCTACTTTAGGCAGAGGACAAAGGTGAGTGTCGCTGCTCCCAAGATACCTCCCACCCATCATCCTCACCCCAAGAAAGTATTCAGTTTCTCACTGACTCACTGGGATGCAGTCTGTCGTTTTTCAATAAACTTCATCACCTGACAAGAACAAAGTAAAGAGAAACATCAGCCAAGAAGCAACAGCAGCTATTTCAGCAAAGCCAGGAATCCTCAGCACTATCAAATTATTTTGGCCTAATTCCAAATTCAAGGAGGTTAAAAATGTCTCCCCAAGGGCTCAACCCAAGACCTCCCCCAACTCCCACAGAGACTATGATGCAGGAGAGAAATGGTCAAAGAAGTCAGTTAAGCACTACATACCTGATCAAACCTTGTAGCAAAGAGATTGAGGGAAGTCACGATGCCTCCATTTGGGCCCAGCCCGTATCTAGAGAACGTTCAGGAAAGCGCCACCGAATGTACACAGCCGCTCTAAATGGCGCCTGGATAACTCACTGCCCATTTGGAGGGATCCAGAACAGCCACACAGCTGACCCATTGAGGCAACTGCTTCCCAGGCCAAATGGTTTGAAAAAGACCTGAGAACACTTGCTGTGTGTATTCTGCAAACCCAGGGCCACTCACACTAGCTTCCCAGCTGCCCATCCCAGGCAAGCGTGTTCTTGGGCCAACGGCAGCCGCTGGGGAAGGGAAGGACAGCCTCGGAGCCCTTCCCAAGACCAAGCCTCCATTTCCCCCGGCTCTTCCAGCGTCCCACAGCAACGGCTCTGCGTTCCCACCGCAATCAGCCCCACGGTCCTCCAGAAATGGCCTCCTCAGGCAAGGATACTGCTTCATGACTTCTTTGTACTTCACTGTGTCCCGGATATCTACGAGGAGAAGAAGGGAGAACGTGAGAGCCGCCTTTCCTAAAGTCCCCTGACCTCAGCTTCCTCCCCGTCAGACAGAGCAGCAAAAGGAGGCGCGTCTAAGCACTGGCCTTGAGTTCGAGGGTTGGTCTCCCTGGCCAATCTGCACGCGCCCCTCCAAGGCCTCCCCTTCCTTCCGTCCTGCAAGGCCCTTGTTCCTGCAGGACCAGTAACGCCTGCCTGCCTTCCTTCCTGGAGGCAAAGGGGGCCAAGAAGGGAGGGAGGCCTGGCAGGGGCCCAGGACAGCTTTCCATCCCGGCGGGGGCTCCGCTCTCCCTCAGCTGAAGAGGTCAGCCCGGAGGGGCTCGTTTTGGGGTTTTGCTCCAAAAGGGCAGTAAAGGCCAAGGGATGAAGCATAAAACCCAAAGGCGATGCTTTTCTGCCCAAAGTCTGGGAGGGCCCGGGGCCTCCGGGGATGGGACCCCGCCCGCCTCGCTCGCCTCGCTCACCGATGTTGGCCGGGAAGGGCAGCTGGCGCACGGCCGGGTCCAGGTTGATGAGGTAGGGCGGCGGGGCGCGGCTCTGCTGCAGGTGGGCCGCCAGCCGCTGAAAGACAGAGAGACAGAGAGAGAGAGAGAGGGACGAGGGGGACAAGGAGGAGGAGGAGGAGGAAGGCCGCCGCGTCAGACGGGAACCAAAGAACGGAGGGAGGGAGGGATCCGCCCCGGGCCCCAGCCCCGGCCTCCCTGCCCCACCTGCACGAGGGCCGTCTTCCCGGAGCCGGCCATGCCCAGCACCAGGAGGCAGGCGGGCGGCCGAGCCCTGGAGGGAGAGGGAGACGACGACGACGCCTCAGACGCCGCCGCCGCCGCTGCTGCTGCTGCTGCTGCTGCAGACGCCATGATCTGCACCACGACGACGCCTCCTCTCGCTCTCCTTCCGCTTCCGGGGCAGAGGGCGCTCCCTCCGCCGCCACAGGAACCATAGAGAAGGGAGGGAGAGAGAGGGCGGAGCGGAACCGGAAGAGCCGCCTCCAGAAGGAGGGAGGGAGGGAGGGAGGGGCCGGTGGTCCTCCTGGGCGGCCGCTTTGCATGCCGGGAGTGGCAGTTCTTCCTCCAAGTTCCGCTTCCGCATAGAGAGGGCGCGGTCCTAGAGCGGCGCCTCCCTGCTGGGACCATAGAGCGGTCCTCCTTCCGCCACCAGCGGCTTCCGGTGTCTCCGAAGGGCGGCGGCGGCGGAGAGCGAGAGCGAGAGAGCGAGCCTGAGGGAGAGAGAGGGGCCGCGGAAGGAAGGAAGGAAGGAGGGAGGGAGGGAGGGACGGAGGCGGGCGATGCGGGGCCGCGGCGGCGGCGGCGGAGGGAGGCTGTCGGCGGGGCCCTTCCCTGGCGAGGCGGCGCTGGCGGCCACGGGGCCCGGAGCCTCGAGCGCCCCGCTTCCTGCTCCCGCTCCCCTTCGGTCTCCGAGGCCCGAGGCCCAGATGGAGGCGGCGCAGCGCCGCAGAGCCAGGGCAGCCCCCTCGGGACGCCCGCCCCCGGAGCCGGCCAAAGCCCTGAACGCCAGCGCCGCCTGGCCGCCGGGCCCCGAGGAGGCGGAGGAGGAGGCCAGGAAGAAGAAGAAGAAGAAAAAGAAGAAGAAGGGGCCCGGTAGGCGGCCATGGGCCCCGGGGGAGGGAGGGAGAGAGGGAGGGAGGCCCCGGGGCCCCCGAGGGAGAGAGCGGGAGAGGGGCGGAAGCTGGCCCCTGCCTCCCTCCCTTCCTTCCTTCCTTCCTTCCCCGCGGACTCAGCCCCGGCTGTCGGTGGGCCCCGGGGGAGGGAGGGAGGGAGGGAGGCCTCCGGGGAAGCCCTCCGCCCGCGGCCAGGCAGCCTCTCACCCGGCCTCCCTCCTCTCTCCTCCAGCGAAGCGGCTCCAGGCGAGGCGAAGGGCTCCTCTGAAGCCAAAGGGAGGCAGCGGCAGCAGCAGCCATCGGAAGAGGGACCCTCCGCTCCCCTACGCCTCCGGTTGGTAACGAGGGCCCCGCGGGAGGCAGAGGACGGGGCTGCCCTGCAGAGGCCTGCTCTGGGAGCTCTGCCTGCCTCCCTCCCTCCTCCTCGGCCTCTTTCGCACCCAGAGCTGGGGGGAAGCGCTCTGGTTCCCTGCAGAAACGCCCCTTTCCTTTCCCCATGAAGCCTCTCCTGAGCAGGGAACCTTTGGGCCGAGCTCCCGTTGCCTCTCCCCAAAAGACAGTCCCACGCTCTCTCTCTGTCTCTCTCCGCAGGAAGCCTGGAGGAGCAGTGGCACCTGGCCATCCTGGACAAAGGCCGGGTCACCTGCCCCGTCTGCAGAGTGGCCACCAGGAAGACCGTGGAGGGGCTGAAGAAGCACATGGCCAACTGCCAGCAGGTGAGGCTCTCCAGAGCAGCCCTTCCCTCCAAGGCAGTGGCCAGGCGGGCGCTTGTGGGGAGGCCACGGCTGGGCCCTGAGGCTGGGCCAGGCCATCGGCCCTTCCGGTCCAGCAGGGACCGGGGCAAAAAGCGGCCAGCGGGGAGATGGAATGCGTTGCTTCTGCCCACCTTCACTACAGGAGGGGCAAGGGACCTACCTACCTGGGCTGGCGTTTGTGTGTCAGAGCTAGAGTTTCTGACAGCGCGGGGAAGTCCTAGCCCTCGCCAGCCGACAGGAAACCCGGTGAAAGCCATAGCAGAGCTCAGAAGCAAAAGCCGACTAGGCAAAGTATGTGAAACGTTCCCAAGATTCATCCATGTGTCAATGCATGGAAAGCATTCTGTAAAAGGCGAGAAAAATTAAAACAGGGCTCTGGGAAATTACAGGCCCTGCAAAATTGGCTGAAACGCAGGCCTGTGGACTGAATCTCTGTTTTGCATAGACTAATAGGTAACCCTTTTCAAGATAAAATAGCATCTTATATGGGACAAAACAACTCTTGTGGCTCATTCAAAGGATAGGATTCATCCGCCTTTCAGGTTGCTGTTGGAGTCATTTCAAAATGTCATGACAATTGGTGTAGCGTATGTGGTTTGGTTGGGCTTCTGAAAGGCTTTAGAGAAAGACACTTTCAAGTTTCAGGACAAGGGAAGATAACCCTCACAGTTAATGGCAAGTACTAAAAGAAAAGGCTGAGTGTAAGCAGTCAGTACTTGCCACAGAGGAACGTAAGCTAGATGTCTCCAAGGATTTGTATTGAAACTGGTGCTTATTGATTGGTAATCCAGACTGAGGGGAGAGCAGCAAGGTCTTTGCCAAGGAACAGCACTGCAGGAGGCAAAGCAATTCCAGGAAGGCCAGTAATCTCGAGATAAGGAAAAGGTGGAGGGTCTTGTCCCTGTCTGCCATCATGCAGGCTGTCACCTTAACCACTGCTCTGCCTGCCCCACATGGGCCTTTGTGAGAGAGAGAGTAGGAAGGGGTCAACTTACATATGGAGGGGGCTGATGGAGAAGAAACCCCAACCAGGAGGGCTGGCTTGAGCCACATGGGCAGCCTAACTCTGGACACGTCCTGTCCTTTGTCCTCCTAGGAGATGTTCACCTGTCACCACTGTGGGAAGCAGCTGCGCTCTCTGGCAGGAATGAAGTACCACCTCATGGCAGACCACAACACCCTGGTAAGGCAGGGGCTGGGAACCAACAGGAGCCCCAGGAAGGCTTGTTGAGACAGGCATGGTTTCCCACTCCTCTTTCGCTAGACCCTCCTTTCTCAGCCTTTCAATCCTTGAAGGAATGCTCTGGGAGGAAATGATTATATCCAGCACATTTTTTTTCAGTCAGGATTTCTCATCAGTCTGGTCAGGTCCTAGGAAATCCTGCTTTAGACAGTGGAATAGATGGTTCTTTGTCAGCTAAGTTGTTTCTTTACGGAGATCCCTCTCATCATCCTCTGGTTTGCTAGGCTCTCAGGTCATGATGAGTGGTAGAGTTCAGGCAGGCAGTTCTGTCACAAACACTCCCATTTAATATGGGAGAATTCACAGGCAGTGTCTTAATGATCTTTTAGGTCATTTTATTAAATGTATAGCAATTGTGTGTGTATACATATGTGAACATGTATGTATGAAACCACAACAACAAAATTATATATGTACATATACGTGCAGACACTGACACATGTATATGCAGACACAGAGTACTTCTTTTGAGGAGGAATATAGATTTCTCATTGTCTAGGGGTGCAATGTATATGGAATTTATATTTTATGTAAAGCATCACATGTCTTATTGTATTCGTGCCTTAGCAAACATCTCTTATGAGGCACCTATATATGCTTTGAACTTGGAAAGACTTACAATACAGTCATATCATTGTAAGAAATGCTTCATATCATCCCCTCATCAGCAGGCATCTCTATACATTAATGCATAGAGAAACCTAAATAAAATCATAGAATCAGAGTTGGAGGAGATCCCCAAGGGCCTTGATCCAGCCCAACTCCCTTCTGCCATGCAGGAAGACACAAATCAAAGCACCCCCAATGACAGATGTCTGTCCAGCCTCTTTAAAAAGTAGGAGACTCTAGCTCTCTCCGAGGCGGGAGTGTGTTCCACTGTTGAACAGCTCTTGCTTTCAGAAAGTTCCCCCGTAATGTTGAGATGGAGTAATCTTTATCTCGCCATCTTTCCAAAGAACGTTGAGAGCGGAGAAAGATGGTCTTTGAGAGAGAATCAGTTAGCACCAAAGGGGGAGTGACCTAAGTCACATGGTTAATTGGAATGAGAGAGGAGAGTTTGCATGCAGGAAATCTCTATCTAGGTAGGGGGAAAGAGAACAAAAATATCTTCCAACAATAAACTTATGTTTCCTGCATGTCTGGCTTTTTACCTTACACAGACTTGATTATTTCCTTGATAGTCAGGCATCAGGGGCTTAAATTTTGCAAAAGTATGTCAAAATAGCATTTGGCCTCTAATTTTGCACAAATTTCAGGGTGTCCACATTAAAACCGGGGTGGCCAGTCATCTGGAAGCCTGATGCGCTCCTTCCAGGGGTCTCCTGTCTCAGCTTGGTCTCCCCAGGTGTATGCTGGGTCAGGAACTGGCCTCCACTTGCTGGAGTAGTCCCTTGGGGAACTGGCACAGAGTCGCTCCAGCTGGGCAAGGTCTCGGTCATCCGTTGTCCTTCCTGATGTTCCTGTCCCACTTGGCCTGAGCCAACTCTGCTCTCCAGGCCTTGTCTCTGCCCGTTCTGCTTGGCACTAAAGACCCTGCCCAGCTACTCTCTCCTCTGCTTCTGTGCAGCTGACAGGGAAAGACAAAGGGCCACAGGACAAGCAGAGCGAGCGTGAACGCCTGCGGCAAGTGTTGAAGCGCCTAGGCAAGCTCAGATGTACCAGAGAGGTGAGCCCTTCCAGCAGCCACTGGCCCTCAGGCTCTTCCACCGTGACTATTGTGTTAAGAGTAGACTTCCTCATTGCAGGAGGAGAATGTGGGGCTGTCCGTGGCCAGCATGTGGGGCAATTTCCCCCCCCCCCCCCCGGCTTGGTGAACATGGGAGAGGGCAATTCCCGCCCAGGGAAGGGGGCTTTTGCACACTCCTGGGCAGCAGTGATGGGGCTTGCCTTCCTTCCCTCCCCTGGCCCCCCATTATCCTCTCAGGACCCCAGAGCTATCCTCTCCTCTCCCTGCCTCTACAGGGCTGCACAGGCAGCTTCACCAGCATCGTAGGGTATCTTTACCACACACAGAAGTGTGGGAAGGCGGCGGCTGAGTTGGAGACATTGATCTTGCGGTGCCCGCACTGTGGCAAAGCCTACCGGTCCAGGGCTGGCCTCGTTTACCACATGAAGTCTGAACACGGACCGGTGAGTTTGGGGAGCCAACCAAGGAACGTGGAATTGCCCCTTGCCCTGTCACTCCCCCACCAAAAATGTCCCAAAGGGAGGGGCAGCACTCTGAAACTGCTTGAGGAAAGCAATCCGCCCCCTGCCCACCCACCGCTTTGCTCCTCCTGCCTGAGCCTGGCCTTGTGGTGCCCAGAAGGAGCGTCATTCTACCATCCCCTCTTGCCAGGCCCCCTTTCTCCACAAAGATGCCCCGACAGGCCCCCCGAAGGATGCCTGCGCTGAAGCAAACGGTGGGCGCCGGCTCCAGAGGAAGTCAGCCAAGGTGGCTGCCTACTACCTGCATGAACTGGCCCACGTGGAACTGGCCAAGGAGTGGCCCAAGAGGAAGGTCCTCCAGGATCTCGTCCCTGATGACCGGAAGGTAGGGGGACATTTAGGGAAGTAAGCAATTGAGACCTCTTCATGTCTAGGGAGGGATTGGGACAAGCTCTCCGTCTTCTGTCTCCCTTTGAGTGCCCCAAGGAGCTGCTGGACTCTCCTGACTTGGGATGGGGATGATGGGCTGGATCACTCATATGGGGGCTGAGTAGTGATGGCTGCCGATTTCCTCTGGTGACAGTGGGGCTGTGGGGTGGCATCTGTTTCGGGTCTCGTCATTTTCCATCCATTGCTGTCTTTTCCTTCCCACGCAGCTGAAGTACACCCGCCCAGGGCTGCCTGCTGTGAGCCAGGAGGTGCTCTGCAAGTGGAGAGCTGAGATCAAGGCATACCAGCAAGTCCAGTGCCCCAACCAGGTATTCCCGGAGGAACAGGAGACCAAGACCTGAAAACCTCAGGGGCAGGGGCTGGCTGCTACTGAGGGCTGACTATTCCCTTCCATGACACCCCCTCCACCCACACACTTGGCAGAAGTCTGTTGGGACTCTGCTCCTGCTGGAGACGGGCAATGAAGGATCACTTTGCCCTCTCCCCTGGGCAGGGAGCTCACTTGCCTCCTCCTGCGGGGCCTGAAGGTGCCAGGAAGCGGGTGGGGTTCAGCCTGTTCCTCCCCAGAGCAGGCCCCTGCCTCCCACCTATAAGAGAGGTTCTTCCCCGGTGGCTGCGGAGGCAGGTGCTGTTGTAGCTGCTGCAGCTTCTCAGGGGTCCCTGGCAGCGGATGGTCTTCCTTAACCTCCCACCCACCTCTCCCTCTTTTCTCCAGGGCTGCACCTGCGTCTACAGCAGTGTCTCAGGCCTCAAGGCCCACCTGGGCAGTTGCACCCTGGTAAGTGGTGGCCCAACAGCCAGGGGAGGTGCCCACATGGAGGGTTGGCAATGGGGGCATGGAGGGGGTTCATTGCCAGCCCCTCTGCTCCACAGCAGCCCCACTGCCCCCACAGCTCTTTCCCTCTCACTGGAGGCTAACTCTCTAGCCTGGGCTAGGAAACTCCTTCAACAGGCAAGTGAGGTTCGGTGGTGAGTGAAGAGGGGTTCCCCTCCTTTCCTTGTCATTATGGAGGAGTTTGAGTGAAATGTGCCCTTCTTCTGCCCCGCAGGGTGAGTTTGTGGCTGGGAAGTACCGCTGCCGGCTGTGCTCAAAGGAGTTTGTGTCGGAGAGCGGAGTCAAGTATCACATCAATGCTGTCCATGCCGAGGTGAGTCTCCTTCCTTCCTTGTTTGCAGGGGTAGGCTTGGGGGTCTTCCTCCATTCAGCAGTGTGGATTCTATTCCCCCCCCCCACCAGCCCCTGTGTCTCAGCTACATTGAGCCCGATTGCTCACCCAGAGTGGCGGAATATAAACAAACATTTATTATTATTATTATTATTATTATTTATTTATTTATTTATTTATTATATTCTCCATCTCCCCAGGACTGGTTTGAGGTCAGCACCACTGGCTCCAAGCGCTTGGCCAAGCAGGCGAGGCCACAGCCAGAGGAAGCAACCAGAGCTGTGCAACAGCAGCATCGGCGAAAGAAGGCCCTGGCCAGCCGCCGGAAGAGGAGGCCACCACCACCACCGTCACCTCCCAGCACCATCTGTCCCAAAAGGGCTCCTCGTCTGGGCCCAGACCCAAGCCGACACCAAGGCACCAAGGCCTGCCGCTCTCGCGTGCCAGGCAGCGAAAGCTGGAGATCTGGCGAGGAGGTAGCAGTGAGCCCCCCACCCATGAAGCCCAGCCACAAGCGGGGGAGGAAATAGTCACTGGATGGATGGACAGATGGACAGACCTTGCTTCCTGCTTGGGCCTTCTGGCTCTGGGGAGCCTCTGCTGGCCGTGGGGGTGAGCGGCCACTGCCCTGGGCACACTTGCCTTGTGGCCTGGCCTGCCTTTCCTCTGGACGGTTGGTGGCCCCTCTCCCTCCTCCTTGGCTGCCTGAAAAAAGGGGGGGGACATACTCCCCTGGACCACTGCTGGCCCTGATTTCCCCCCCCCCCCCCGCAGCCACTTCCCTTGGCCTTGGCCTATGACTTGGAGGGAGGGGGTTGTCTGCTTTGGAAGCACAGAAGCGCTGGGCCACCATGGATGCCAGAAGGGAAGGGAAGGCGGGTGGTGCTGGGTGCGAAAGACTGCCACGCTCTGCAGCCCAGTGACAATAAACGGCTGGTTGTCACTCATTGGGTCTTTTATTGGGGAAGGGGAGAGAGACCTATCCCTGCAGCCTCCTGGATAGCTTACTTCCATCTCCCTCGCCCTCATGTCTTCCAGGTGCCTAGATACTCTGTGCTAACAGCGTAGGGATGTCTTCTGGCACGAAAGACTCGAAATCATAGAATCATAGAGTTGGAAGAGACCACAAGGGCCATCCAGTCCAACCCCCTGCCATGCAGGAACTCTCCATCAAAGCATCCCCAACAGATGGCCATCCAGCCTCTGCTTAAAGACCTCCAAGGAAGGAGACTCCACCAAAATCTCCGAGGAAGGAGTGTGTCCCACTGTCGAACAGCCCTTACTGCCAGGAAGTTCCTCCTAATGTTGAGGTGGAATCTCTTTTCCTGCAGTTTGCATCCATTGTTCCGCGTTCTAGTCTCTGCAGCAGCAGAAAACAAGCTTGCTCCCTCCTCAATATGACATCCCTTCAAATATTTAAACAGGGCTATCATCATATCCCCTCTTAACCTTCTCTTCTCCAGGCTAAACATCCCCAGCTCTCTAAGTCGTTCCTCATAGGGCATGCTTTCCAGATCCTTCACCATCTTAGTTGCCCTCCTTTGGACACACTCCAGTTTCTCCACGTCCTTTTTGAGTTGTGGTGCCCAGAATTGGACACAGTATTCCAGGTGGGGCCTGACCAAAGCAGAAGAGAGTGGCACTATTACTTCCCTTGATCTAGACAGTATACTTCTATCGATGCAGCCTAAAATTGCATTGGCCTTTTTAGCTGCCACATCACACTGTTGAATCATGTTCAGCTTATGGTCCACTTGGACTCCTAGATCCCTTTCACATGTTGTCTCATTCAGCCAGGTGTCCCCCATCCTATATCTGCGCATTTCATTTTTCCTCCCTAAGTGCAGAACCTTACATTTCTCTGTGTTGACTTTCATTTTGTTAGCGTTGGCCCAGCTTTCTAGTCTATTCAGGTCATTTTGAATTTTGATCCTGTCCTCTGGGGTATTAACTACTCCTCCCAGTTTAGTGTCATCTGCAAATTTGATAAGTATGCCCCCAATTCTGTCATCCTAATCATTAATAAAGATGTTGAATAGCACTGGGCCCAGGACAGAACCCTGTGGGACCCCACTGGTCACTTCTTTCCAGGATGAAAAGGAGCCATTGTTGAGCACCCTTTGGGTTCGGTCAGTCAACCAGTTACAAATCCATGTAACGGTTACCTTGTCTAGTCCACATTTTACAAGCTTTTTTGCAAGAATGTCATGGGGAACCTTGTCAAAGGCCTTACTGAAATCGAGGTATACTATATCCACAGCATTCCCTTCATCTACCAAGCTGGTAATTTTATCAAAAAAAGAGATCAGATTTGTCTGGCATGACTTGTTTCTCTGAAACCCATGTTGGCTTTTTGTGATTATGGAATTATCTTCCAGATATTCACAAACTCTCTGCTTAATGATCTTCTCCAGGATCTTTCCTGGAATTGATGTCAGACTAACTGGACGATAATTGTTGGGATCCTCTTTTTTCCCCTTTTTGAAGATGGGGACAACGTTTGCCCTCCTCCAGTCTTCTGGGACTTCTCCTGTTCTCCAGGAGTTCTCAAAGATGATTGCCATTGGTTCCAATATTACATTTGCCAGTTCTTTTAATACTCTAGGATGTAGTTCATCTGGTCCTGGAGATTTATATTCATTTAGATTAACCAGGTATTCCTGTACTACCTCTTTACTTATTCTGTGCTGAAATTCCTCTATTCTGTCTCCTGTTCCATTATCCTTAGGTTGAGCACCCTTTGCCTTTTCTGAGAAGACTGAAGCAAAGAAGGTGTTGAGCAATTCTGCCTTTTCTCTGTCTTCTGTGAGCATTTTGCCATCTTGTCCACACAGCGGCTCTATCATTTCCTTCTTCTTCCTTTTGCTTTGGACATATCCAAAAAAGCCCTTTTTATTGTTCTTAACCTCTCTAGCAAGCCTGAGTTCATTTTGCGCTTTAGCTTTTCTGACTTTACCCCTACATGTGCTGGCTATTTGTCTGAATTCCTCTTTCATGATTTCCCCATTTTTCAATTTCTTATACATGTTCCGTTTAAAGCTTAGCTCAGTTGAAAGTTCCTTAGTCATCCATCCTGGCTTCTTGAGACATCTTCCATTTTTCTTCCTCATTGGAACTGTTTGAAATTGTGCCTTCAATATCTCCCTTTTGAGAAGCTCCCATCCATCTTGAACTCCCTTCTCTTTTAGTATTCCTGACCATGGGATCACTCCCAGTATTTCTCTAAGTTTATTGAAATTAGCTCTCCTAAAGTCTAGAATGCGTGTCTGACTATGCCTGGCTTCTCCTTTCCACTGTATTACAAACTCCAGGAGAACATGGTCACTTCCACCTAAGGATCCAACCACTTGCACCCCATCAACTAGGTCTTCCCTGTTGGTTAAGATCAGATCTAAAATGGCTGATCCCCTTGTTGCCTCTTCCACCTTTTGGACAATGAAATTGTCTTCCAGGCAAGTGAGGAATTTGCTAGACCTTGAGGATTTGGCTTTGACTTCCAGCAAATATCCGGATAGTTGAAGTCCCCCATCACTACTACATCTCTCCTTCCTGATTGTGTGGTCATTGTTCTAGAAAGGCATCATCCAATTCATCCGTCTGACTTGGAGGTCTGTAGTAGACTCCCACAGTAACATCCCTGTTATTTCCTTTAATTTTTATCCAGATGCTCTCTACTTGGCTTCCAGTACTGACTTCCTGGATCTCTTCACTGGTGTAAATATCCTTGACATATAATGCTATTCCTCCTCCTTTCCTGTTTGGCCTGTTTTTCTTAAAAATATTTTAAAAATATTTAATATAGAAATACTTTAAATATTTAAACAGGGCTGTCACATTACTTCTTAACCTGGAGAAGAGAAGGTTAAGAGGTGATATGATAGCCCTGTTTAAATAATTGAAGGGATGTCACATTGAGGAGGCAGCAAGCTTGTTTTCTGCTGCTCCAGAGAACAGGACCCTGAACAATGGATGCAAACTGCAGGAAAAGAGACTCCATTTCAAGATGAGGAGGACCTTCCTGACAGTAAGGGCTGTTTGACAGTCCCTCGGAGTCTTCTTTAGAAGTTTTAAAGCAGAGGCAGGATGGCCCTCTTTCAGGGATGCTTTGATGGAGAGTTCCTGCATGGGAGAAGAAAGGGGTTGGACTGGATCAAGGCTGTTCTTGGGGTCTCTTCTGAATTTCCGATTCTATGCTCAATAAAGGGGGGGGGGGGAGTGTGCCAGAAGAAGTCCTATGTCGGGGGGGGGGGGGGCAGAATCATATAGCAGCCATCCCCCCCTCCCTATGCCTTGCTGTCAGCCGCTCCAGGCAGGGGCCCAGGAGGGGGGGGGAGATCCTTCTGAGGGGGCCCCTAAAGGCCCCCACCTGAGCCTCGTCCAAAGGGGCTGAATAGGCCAAAGACTCCCCGCTTCAGGGCTCTAAGGCTGGGGGGGGGGCGTGGGACCCCTTCTGGGGGAGGCTGCTCGCCCTGACCCTCTCTAGATCGGGCCTTGGCCTTGGGGGGTCCGCTCTCCGGGGGCCTTGTTCATGGCCTTGGAACAATATTTCTCTGTCCCCCCCCCCCCCCGTTCCCCGCTGGGGGTCTCAAGGGACGCTTCCAGATTCAGGCGAGAGAAAAGGCTCAGGACCAAACGGAGCGGCTCTAGAGGCTGGGACTGAAAGAGCGGCACGCGGACGTTGCAGAGTCCGCGAAGGGTCGGGCGTCAAGAGCCAGCCGTCTCCGGGGGAGAGGGAGGGAGGGAGGGAGGGGTCAGTCTCTGGCCGGAGAGGGAGGGAGGGAGGGAGGGGCCGGGGCTTGGACGGAGCCCCCCCCCAGCAGCCAGCGAGGGACCCCTCCCTCCCTCCCTCCCTCCCTCCGAAGGACTTGGGGGACCTTTCTGCTGCCGCCGGCGATCAGCCTCCCTCGGAGGGCCAGCAGCAGGGCCCGGCCGAGCCCCTCGGAGCCCCGGCCAACGGCGGCCCTGACCTCACAATGCGGGCGCCTGGCGAGGGAACGTGGTCCGGAGGCCCTTCGGCCCGGGACTCGGCTGCCGGGCGAGCCATGAGGCAGGAGGGCGCCACGCCTCCCTCCCGGCGGGCCCCGGCCGTGGTCCGGGGGAGCGGGGCGGTGCTGGAGCCGCCGCTGCTGGACCCGCTGCTCCTGGGGCCCGAGCCCCGCCAGGCCCTCGAGAGCCACGTCCGGAGGAAGCGGCTGCAGCTGGAGTGGGGGCTCCCGGCGCCCGTCCGGAGCTCGCTGCGGAGCTGGGCCCCGGCTCCCCCGCAGCAGCGGCGGAAGGAGGAGAAGGGAGCCTCCGCGGACGGCCCCGGGAGCCTCTTCCGAGCCGAGCGGAGACGGAGCCTGGAGCGGCACCTGAAGGAGAAGCTGCTCCACCGCAAGTGGGGTCTGCCCCGCGGGGTCCGGGCCGCCCTCCGGGTCCAGGAGAAGAAGAAGGAGGGGAAGGAGGAGCCCCCCGGGAGAGGGACCGAGGGCCAGGAGGCCGCAGCGAAGGACCCGGCGCCGCCCGGCCCCGGAGGAGGGGAAGGAGGACGAAGGGAGCGCGGAGGGAGAGCCCCCGGGAGGAAGGAAGAGGCCCCCCGGCGCCGCCCCGGGACAGAGCCCCCTCCGGCCAGGAAGAAGCAGCCGCCCAGCCCGCCGGAGGAGAAGGAGGGAGAGGCCCCGGGAGCCCTCGCTCCCTCCAGCCCCCCGGGGAGCAAGAGGGACCCCAAGACGGAGGCGAAGGCGGAGAGCGGCGGCGGCGGCGGGGGCCCTCCGGAGGAAAGAGGCCGAGCTCTTCGGGGCCCCGCTGCGGGAGAGGCCTCCTCGTGTCCGTCGTGCCTGGGGCCCCGGGGGACCCCTCCGCCTTCCGTCCTCCTCCCTCTCCTCCCCCTCGCGGGCCCCGAAGAGGCGCCGCCGGCTCCGGCTCCGTGGAGGCGCCGCCGGTGGTCGGGCTCCGGGGGCGAGGGTCCCGAGGCGCCTCCGCCGCCGCCGCTGCCGGGCGAAGACCAGCGCCGCTACTTCGAGCTCCATCTGCGGGAGAAGCTGCTGCACCAGCGCTGGGGGCCCCCGAAGAGGGTCCGGGAGTCCTTGGCCCGCTGCGCCTCCTCCTCCGAGGGCCCCAGGCCCCGCGGCCCCAAGAGCTGAACCGGAGGAGGAGGAAGGAGGGACACTCGCCGGCCGACCCACCGACCCTCCGCCCTGGAACTTGTTCCCGAATACAGAGGCTGCTTCTGCAGGAGCCGCGAAGGGCCCGAGTCCGTGCCGTCTGTTCAGGGCCCCGTTCGCCGAGAGGGAGGGAGCCGGGGGTCCAGGTGCAGCTGCCCGGAGGGGCTCGGAGGGTCGCTCGCAGCCCGCAGCAGGAGGCCCTGCTCCCCGGCAGCCGGAGGCCTCGGCCCTGAACGGAGACCTCCGCTGGGCCCCTCCGCCCCCGCCGGGTTTCCTCCGGGCCCTTGGCTGCTGGGCCTCGAGGCTCTTTGCCGGCCCTTGAACACAGGCCCACCGATCGGAAGAGACTCCGCGGGCGGATGGGGACCCAACTCCTCGGCCGTGGGCTACGAAGGGCTTGGGGGGAATGGCGGCGCTTGGAGGGTGGCCCACCCCCGTCAAGTGGCCCACCCTCCGGAGCTGTCGGGAGCAGAGAACCCTAGAGTTGGAAGAGACCCCCAAAAGGGCCCAGGACCAGTCCAACCCCCTCCTTCTGCCATGCAGGAACTCCCCATCAAACAACCCCCTTTTGACAGATAGCCATCCAGCATCCTCCTCTTCCAAGGAAGGAGACTCCACCAAAATCTCCATTGAGGGAATACATTCCACTGTGCAACAGCCCTTTTACTGTCAGGAAGGTCCTCCTAATGTTGAGCTGGAATCTCTTTTCCTGCAGTTTGCATCCATTGTTCCTCGTTCTAGTCTCTGCAGCAGCAGAAAACAAGCTTGATCGTCCATCCCTTCAAATATTTGAACAGGGCTCTCATATCACCTCTTAACCTTCTCTTCTCGAGGTTAAACATCCCCAGTTCCCTAAGGCGCTCCTCACAAGACATGGTTTCTTCTTCAGGGTCTCTGTGAATCACACAAATTGGTTGTATTGCGCCTGCGCATTGTGTTTCAGAACCGTTTAGGAGTGCCCGGGATGGGATGACTTTATTGGCAGTATCCGCACCCATCTCCTATAAAAGCCCCGAGTCTTCCCACTCTTTCCAGGTCCTTTTTTTTTTCCTGAGGCACAAGCAGCACTATGAATTGTGTTTGGGATCGCCTCCTCGTTCGGCTTGACCACAACCTTCTGGACTTGCCCACCCTCTCTCCTGACGATTTGGACTTGTCAGCTTGACTTGATCTGGTTTACAGTATTTATGACCACAGGGCTCCCCCCCCCCCCCCCCCGTTTTGATGCTCACTCAGTCTTTTAAGAAACGCATTCAGTGTGGGGCAATGCTCACGACCAGAGACGCTACTCTAAAAGCCTCCTCCGTTTAGGCAAGGGTCATAATGTTCCCGCCTTCTTCCGCCGCAGAGCCTTCATGCCACAAGCAAGAAAAAATAGGGAGACCCGTCTCAAATCCTTTCTCTACACTGGGATTTTGGGTCCCACCTCCTCTTCCAAGCTTCCCACCCAAGATCAATCTTCGGCCCTCCTTGGGACTTCAGGAGATAATCCAGAAAGTAATAAAGGGTCCTCGAATGAGGTCCCATGAAAATGGAAAGGTCCCCCAGATGGTGATCCTGATCACGCACCACCTAAACATGAAAAGACCACGAGGCAACCGGGCCTCCAGGTGAAAAAGTCTTCTTCCCATTTGAAGGCTAAAGACCTTGCTTGGAAAAAAGATCCCGGCCAGCTTCCACACCAGACCCTCAGGTCATCGATCTCGACCATCCCAGTCGAGAGCCCCAGGGCTCCGATGCCGCTGCCCACCAGCCCTGCTCAGAATCACATTGAGCCCGAGACTCTGGGAGATCCCTGCGCACCACGGCGAGCCATCCCTCTTCCGATACCGAGACCCGATGCACCCATCCTGAGTCCAGGCGCCTCCAACCTGCTGACACTGGCCGAGGCAGTTCTGCTGATCCGGCCCACTCCGGACAGAGTCCGCAGACCTGTGACACCGAATCACGACACATTCGAGCCTCCCATCCCGATGTCAAGGTTTTAGAGCACAAGCCCATAGAGCTTTCAGAGGGCGAGCTTCCAGACTCTCCACGTACCCTCCAGCCTTCTCAATCTCCTACGCCGGTACTGACTTCTCGATCTCGACACCACTGATCAGTTTCCTCCGAAGCCTTCTACCCTGATGATGATGATGATGATGATGACAAGGACGACACCTATCCATAGGAATACCTTGACCCTCCTCGGCGTGACCTTATTTTTTATGATCACTCTGGCATTTACTACCTCCCTCTTGATCCCTCTGAAGTCAGGGATGCCAGTTTTCTCCGAGACTACCCTTCTACACACTGAAACTCACCCCAGCGTCAGGCTAAGGTCTCGCAGCCACTTTCCCCCCCCCGGCCCCTCCTCAACCCTCCAGGTCTGCTTCTCGAACGCATGCTACCCTCATCCCGACTAGGTCTCGATACTCCTCTCCATCTCCACGCAGGTCTACCTCTCGCCTTGACCTCTCGATGGACAAGCCTCGACGGCGGACTCCATCCCAATCTTCCTATTCAGCTGAATCTGCCACTGATTTTGTTGACAACCGTCACTCTCCGCCACATTCCTTGGTGACTCATGAATCATCCTCTCCAACAGATGATGTAAAATCGTTTGCAGAGCAGGTGATCATCCACACAGATTCAGAAGCTTTAGTCCCCATAGACTTTGATCAAATCATCTTTGATTCCTCTCTGTCATTTATTCCCCAGATTCAGGCCACCGCCAAGACCTGTAGATTCTCTCTCTACAACATTGCTAAAATCCATCCATTCCTCTCAGCCTCCATCGCCAAGACTCTGGTCCATGCCCTGGTGGTCTTGCGACTAGATTACTGTAACCTAGCAGCCCAACAAATCCCTTCAGCCAGACACTCTGCCGATTGTGCGGCCAAGGTGTTAGCAGCTGCAATAGGTTTCCATTGTCACACATGGCTACATTCCTCCGATTTGACCATACAGGACAAGTTGGCCATTGAAGACCTGCCTTTTGATGCATCAAGATTATTTCACAAAGAGACAGATGACAAACTGGACTATGAAAACAAAATAAGGAACTCAACCCACAAATATGGTACATCTTCCTGATCCCATAATGCCTATCCCTACCATTCGGGGTGGCAAAAGGCCCCCTACACATCTTCCCAGTATAGGCCTTGCCATTCCAATGACCAGGCACGCCAACGCTTTCCCTCCCAGTCTTCTGCATCTTCAGGAAAGCGGCAGACAGCTCACTCACAATACAAGAAATCCTTCTGTAAGAAGGATTCTGACCACCCAAAAAGAAGTTCTGAGGTTTTACAGCGCACCTCGACCACCTCCTACCTTTTGGAGATAGGCTAGCTTTGGATGTCTGGCACGCTCTGGCTGTCTCCAGAGAAAAAAAATCTTGGGTGCTGGGAGCAGGGAACAAGCTCAATGGCCCCTTTATCTAACACCTCGTCGAGAAGGGAGTGATGTGAAGCGTTCCTATGGGGGTAGGTCTTGAAACTCAAGGGCATAAAGCCTCCAGACGAAGGTCCATACCCAAGAGTCAGATGTTATGACCACCCAAGAATGGCTGTCTCCGTCCGTACGACTGTAGCCTCCCGACGCTTTCACAAGTTGTTTGTTATTCACCCTCCAAGTTGGGGCTCCCAGTTTCCCCTCAAAGATTTTCTAAATGGGTGACATCCACGATTCGCCTTTGCTATGAGCTCTAAGACCCTGCCGGCTCAACTCCGAGCCCACTCCACCAGGCTGGTAGCGGCCTCTTCTGCCTTCTTCTCTGGAATTCTCCTGCGACAAATACGTCGGCCGCTATTTGGTCCCAACCCTTAACCTTCATAAAACACTATAGACTGGGTACCAGGGACAGACAGGAGGCCTCCTTTGGCAGGGCTGTCATCCTCCCAGGACTCCATTAAGGTTTGTCTGCTTGACCCTTGATGACGGGTCAAGAGAGAGATTACACAGATACTATGACAGTTCACATTTCACTTGCCTTTATTCAGTAAACATTCACTGGCACTAATGATTGTCCTTTGGTGTGTCTCCAATACTGTGTGCCAATTATTGGCTGCTTGGAGGACACTCCCTCCTCCATAAACCAAAGCCATTTGTGTGATTTGCAGAGACCACACAGGAGGAGGGCAGGTTGCTTACCTCTAACTGTAGTTCTTTGAGTGGCCATCTGCGAATCCACACAAATCCCATCCTCCCCTCTCTCGTGTCCTGCTCACGGGCCACTGCTTTGTGAGGGACCTTTGGAACTGGAAAGAGCGGAAAGACTCGGGGCTTTTATGGGAGATGGGTGCGGCTACCCCCAAAAAAGTCTTCCCGGGCAGTCCTGAATGGATCTGAAACACAATGCAACACAACCCATTTGTGTGAATTCGCAGATGACCACTGGAAGAAATACAGCTACAGGTAATAATAAGCCACCTGTCCTTCCAGGCCCTTCCCTTCTTAGTCGCCCTCCTTGCGACACATGGCTCCAGTTTCTCGCCCAGGACTGGGCTGGGGGCCCTTTTGGGCGGGGAGGCAGGCAGGCAGGCAGGCTTCCCAGGGAGCCCCGCTTCCCCCCAAAGGCACCCTAAGGGCCCCCGGGAGCAGAGGCCGAGAGAGAAGGCGGGGGGGCAGTTCCTCGACCCCTCCCCCCCAATTCCTCCCAAAGAGCAACATAAAGCCGGGCAACTCCGAGGACAGGAGCCTTTCCACCGGGACCCACGGATGGGGGGCTGAGGGGGATCTTTGCTGTCCTGGGGTCTTCTCTGCCCCTCCCCCAGGAAAAGGGGGCAGCCCCAACCCTCCCATCCCCCAGAAGAGTCTGAAACAACTGCGGTGGGGCTCAGAGGGAGGGCCCCCTTCACGGCGCCTCTTTCTTCCCGTTCTCTCTCTCTCTCTCTCTCTCTCTCTCCAGTTTCAGCTTCTGAGACCCCAGTTTTGCCGCCCTCCGCCTTTTTCCGTCTCCGGGAAGGAAGCGGCCACCGGGGGAGGGATGCCCCCCAGGGAGGGTCCCTCTTTTAGGGGGAGCCCTTCGGGGCCATAAAGCCGCCCCGTCCCGTCCCGTCCCGTCCCCAGGTTCAGGATGCGCCGGAGGGAGGGAGAGTTTGTCCCGGAGACGGCGGGGGGGGGGGGGAAGCAGCCCCTTCGAGGTCCCCGGGGCGGACGCCTGACCTTCCACCCTCCGAGCGAAGGGCTCCAGGAGTTGGGCCCCAGGAGGGGGAGGAGGAAGGAGGGGGTCCCTGGCTTGGTCTGAAGGCAGGCCCCTCTCTCTCCCAAGTCTTTGCGGGAGGCGGCACTGGAGGCTCAGCAGGGGCCGAGGGCAGCGGAGCCTTGTGCTCCTATGGCCCCAGAGAGGCCCCGCTCTGAGCACCAGAGGCCTTCTTCCTCCCCCCCCCCTGCCTCAGGCCTGGCCCAGAGCGGGGCGCATGGAGCAGGGGGCCCGAAGAACTAGCCTTCGCCAGAGAGGGCTGCTGCCGGAGGGACTGAGAGGGAGGGCCGCTGCCGGAGGGACTGAGAGGGGGGGCCGCTGCCGGAGGGACTGAGAGGGGGGGCCGCTGCCGGAGGGACTGAGAGGGAGGGCCGCTGCCGGAGGGACTGAGAGGGGGGGCCGCTGCCGGAGGGACTGAGAGGGGGGGCCGCTGCCGGAGGGACTGAGAGGGAGGGCCGCTGCCGGAGGGACTGAGAGGGAGGGCCGCTGCCGGAGGGACTGAGAGGGGGGGCCGCTGCCGGAGGGACTGAGAGGGGGGGCCGCTGCCGGAGGGACTGAGAGGGAAGGCCGCTGCCGGAGGGACTGAGAGGGAAGGCCGCTGCCGGAGGGACTGAGAGGGAGGGCCGCTGCCGAAGGGACTGAGAGGGAGGGCCGCTGCCGGAGGGACTGAGAGGGAGGGCCGCTGCCGGAGGGACTGAGAGGGAGGGCCGCTACCGTCCTTCTGCTGCTGCTGCTGCGGCGTCTCTGTTGCCTGGCGACCGGGGAGGGAGGGAGGGAGGGGCTCCTTCGGGGCCGGTGGGGGAGGTCCGTCCTTCCACGATGAGAGCCCTCTTTACGTCTTCGAAGGGACAATGTCACACTGAGGAGGGAGAGAGCTTGTTTCCTGCCGCTCCAGAGAACAGGACACAATGGAGCAAGGGATGCAAAGACATGAGGAGGAACAGTCAGGGCTGTTCGACAGTGGGACCCACCCCTTCTTTGGAGATCGTGGTGGAGTCTGTTTCTTCGGAGGTCTTCAAGCAGAGGCTGGATGGCCCTCATCGGTCAATGGGGAGGCTTTGAGGGCGAGTTCCTGCATGTCAGGAGGAGGGGGCTGGGCTGGACCAGGGCCCTTCTTGGGGTCTCTTCCAACTCGTCCATTCTATGACTCTGTGGTTCCAACCAACTCGGCTTCGGACTCGGCTGGAGGAGGGTGGCCGCGAAGGGCCTGCCCCGGTCTCTCTCTCTCTCTCTCTCTCTGTGTGTGTGTCCTGGGTCTCCTGCGGGACGGAGCGGCTCCTTGGCAGGGCCTGGCCCCGGAGGAGGAGGAGGAGAAAGGAGGGAAGAAGCCCCCCCCCGGGGGCAGGCAGAAATGGGGAGCCCCTGCCTGCCCCGGAGGAAAGGGTCCATTTTCTGGCTGAAAGCAGAGCGAGGGCGAGGAGGAGGAGGCCTCTCGCCCCCCAAATCTCGCCTCTCGCCGCCTTCGCCCCCCAAATCCAGCCGTCCCTTCTGCCCTTCGCTCGGCCACGAAAGGCCCCACGGGTGGGTTTGATTATGGACTTTCCTGACAGCCAGGAAGGGTTTCTTCTTCACCCCAGACTCGAGTTGGGGGGGACAGGAAGTGACGTCTTCACGGAGTCCCCGACACTGACCAAATGACCAGATGGACCATCAACGCCCCTGGACTCCTCCGGAAAGAACAGAAGAGACGCGACGGGCATCGATGGCCCGGTTCAGTCTGGGTCCATTCTGCCTTGACCCACATCTGACCCGGGTCACCCAAAGATTGCATCCATACTGGTGAAATTACCCGGTTTGGCTCTACTTTTCAGCATCCTGGCTCAAGGCTATGGAATTCTGGGAGTTGGAGTTTGTTGTGGGCCAACTCCCAGAATTCCATAGCCTTGAGCCCGGAGTGGACCCAACAAAACACTCCATCTTCCAGAATTCCATAGCAAGTGAGTCAGATGGGATAAAGCAGTGCCAAACCGGGTTATTTCACCAGTGTGGATGGAGCCATAGAAACAAACATTGATGCAATCCATAAGTCCAAGTAGACCATAAGTTGAATGTGAGTCAATAGTGCGATGCAGCAGCTAAAAAGGCCAAGGCGATCCTAGGCTGCAATAATACAATAGTGTCTAGATCAAGGGAAGTAATAGTGCCACTCTATTCTGCTTTGGTCAGGCCCCACCTGGAATACTGTGTCCAGTTCTGGGCACCACAATTCAAAAAGGATGCGGAGAAACTGGAGCATGTCCAAAGGAGGGCAACTAAGATGGTGAAGGGTCTGGAAACCATGCCCTATGAAGAACGCCTTAGGGAACTGGGGATGTTTAGCCTGGAGAAGAGAAGGTTAAGAGGTGATATGATCGCCCTGTTTAAATACTTGAAGGGATGTCATATTGAGGAGGGAGCAAGCTTGTTTTCTGCTGCTCCAGAGACTAGGACCTGGAACAATTGATGCAAATTGTAAGAAAAGAGATTCCACCTCAACATTAGGAGGAACTTCCTGAGAGTAAGAGCTGTTCGACAGTGGAACACACTCCCTCGGAGCGTAGTGGAGTCTCCTTCCTTGGAGGTCTTTAAGCAGAGGCTGGATGGCCATCTGTCAGGGATGCTTTGACTGGGAGTTCCTGCATGGCAGAATGGGGTTAGACTGGATGGCCCTTGGGGTCTCTTCCAACTCTGTGATTCTATCCAATTATATTCTGAAGGCTGTGCCCACATGGGCCAAAAGCGAGGGGTAATGGTCAGTAAGGAGACAACATACCTCTCAAGACATCTTGTCAGTCTCACAAACTACCGCTTCTGTACCTCTCAGCAAGCAGTCCATCCCCTTTTTACACAGACACACTTCCTCCAAGGCTTAGCAGCGACTGTTCCCTGCGATGGGACTCCCAGGCTCCCCTGCTCTGTCCCTGAAGTCTGTCCATGCTGCTCTTCCTCATCCGCCTTGATAAGAGGAAGGGCTTCAGTGACCTCCTCTGTAGACACATCCTGTTGTGTTCCCCATCCAAGACCATTCGTTCCGTTCTGTCCAGAAAACCTCTTGCTCCCTAAAAGTGTCTTTAACTAGGCCTCCAGCTGTGGGACCTTCTCCTCTAAGAGGACTACCAACTTGCACTTGGCTCAGCTGAAGTTACCTACATCCAAAGGCAAGAAGATAAACATCCCACAAGTGTTGCAGGTGACTGGAGCAGCTCCCTCACTGTCCCAATTGAGACATCTGAGGTGGTCAGTGAAACTGGGCTTCCCCCTCCAAGCAAGTCTCTGGCTCCCTTGCTCTGAGCAAAAGCCCCCCACCCCTTAGTCCCTTAAAGAAAAACAGCTCCCTCAAACACAGCACCCAGCATCCTTCTTCTCTGCGCTCTGAGTCTTCTCTGACTGTGGAAATGGAAACGGAGTCTCAAGCCTATGAAGCAGTTCTGAACAGCTATGACTCACCAAAGCCCCACAACTCAGGAACAAAAACACTCCAAGTTTGAACAAAAACTCACCCAGTGGAAATGGCTTCTTAGCCAGAGGTTTCTCTCTCTTCCTTTGCAGGAAACCCTGATATAACTTCACCCCTTAACCTTCTACTTTCCAGGCTAAACATACCAGCTCCCTAATATGCTCCTCAGAGGGCTCCATAGCTGCCAGACCTTTCATCGTTTTGGTCTTCCTCCTCTAGATGCAGTTCCAGCTTGTGCTCTTCCTTCTTGCATTGTGATGCCCAGAACTGGATGCAGTATTATTCCAGGTGAGGGTTGGCCAAGGCAGAACAGAGTGGCGCTAACACTTCCCTTGACCTATCAGTATGGAAAGGGGTCTCATAGCACCTTTGAGATTCCTTCTACAGTTAGTGTAGAAGTTAGTCTACTTCCTCAGATGCATGGAGTAATATTCCAGACTAACACAGCTACGTGAAGTCGAAGGCTTTCATGACCGGCATCCATAGTTCTATGTGGGTTTTTCAGGCTATGTGGCCATGTTCGAGAAGAGTTTATTCCTGACATTTCTCCAGCATGTGTGGCTTTGGCATCTTCAGAGAATGTTGGCATGGAAGAAAGTGGGTTTTATATATATACTGTGTGACCCTGGGGTTGAAGGAGCGATTTCCATGTTAATAACACATCTATGTCTCATAGTCTTCCCTCAATCTAGAAACGATACTTTGATTGATGCAGCCTAGCTGCCACACCAAACTGTTGACTCACGTTCATCTTGTGCTCCACTACGACAAGAAGGACGTCCCTTTCACATGTCCGGTTTTCAAATAATGTGTGAAAGGGGGATCTTGGCCCCTCTCCTCCCCCGCTGAGTACTTGGAGGGGTTGTTTGGAGGAACCTCTCAGGTGTCCTGAGCTCCTGCCCCTTGGCTTCCCTCCATCCTCCCAGACGGGCGAGGAACTTGACTCAGGCCACCAGCCAATAACAAGCCCACACTGAAGGGAAGTCGTTAGGGGCAGACTGGGCGGGAGATCAGGAAGACTGCAAGTTCGCAAGTACAGAGGTGTGCAGAAAGCTTGCATGGCTGCTTAAAGTGCTGGAAGGTTTTGGATGACTCAAAGCCTGTCCTTCTCTATGAGGCCAATCAGACTTCCATCCAGTTGTCCAAGAGCGAAGGGACAAAGCCAAGAACAAAGTGCAAAGCATCACTACGTACAAGATGTTCGGGATCAGGGGCTTGCCAAGCTGAGCTGCTGCCCGACGGAAGGAGAGGCGTTGGCAGTCCTGCTGGCAAAGCCACTGGCCAGAGATTGGCTCCAAAAGTGGCAAGATGTGGCAGGACTGATGTGACAATGGACAGGCGCAGAACAGCGCATGGCCTGCAGAGAAGGGGAGTTGTTGCTGCTGCTCTCTTGTCCAGGAAGGCAGGCAGAAGCTGCATCCACACTGGAGAAATAAACCTGGTTTGGCACCACTTTTCAGCATGCTAGCTCAAGGCTATGGAATTCTGGGAGTTGGAGTATGTTGTGGGCCCAGGGTGGGACGGAGCTCCACTCTGGGCCCCACAACATACTCCCATAATTCCATGGCCTTGAGCCAGGATACTGAAAAGTGGTGCCAAACCAGGTCCCCAATCCTATATCTATGCATTTCATGTTTTTTTTCCTGCATAGGTGCAGTACCTTACCTTTCTCCCTGTTACAGTTAATTTTTGCCCAGCTTTCTAATCTATTAAGGTCATTAGCTATTCCTCCTAATTTAGTGTCATTTGCATATTTGATAAGCATGCCCTCCATTCCTTCATCCAAGTCACTGATAAAGATGTTGACTAGCAAGCCAGGCCCAGGACAGACCCCCGCTGGACACCCCTCTGGTCACTTCTCTCCAAGACAAAGAAGAAGAGGGGCCATTGCTGAGCACCCTTTGTTAGGATTTCTGTGTTTTGGGAAAAGCCCAAAATCACCAGCAGAGTAACTTCAGCAGAATATATGTGAGAGCAGGAAACTAGTTCACCCCTCGATCTCCTAAACCCACAAGTCTCTCTAATAAGGATTTAAGACAGAGTCTTGACTGAGAGCAATATAAAATAAAATGTACTTACAAAAGCATGTGCATGCTGATACACAGGTTCAGCTTCATGCTCAAAGGAAAAGAAGGTAGGAAGATGTTTATATGCTTCTTAAGGAAAGTTTCCTTCAGCGTCCTTCTTGCCAGAGGGACAAAAGACGAAGGAATGGCGATTCCTCCAGGGACAATAAAAAAAAGGTGTGCTTGTAAACAGGAAACGAGGAGCATTAGAGCATTAGTAGAGCAGTACATTACCATAGAGACATTCATCTGGATTCGTAGAAGGTCTCAGCATGGGAAATTGCTAAACCCAACACCCGTTGGTTTCAGCCAGTCAACCAATTGCAAATCCATGTAACAGTTACCTTGTCTAGCCCACATTTTGCAAGCTTGTTTGCAAGAATGTCATGGGGAACCTTGTCAAATGCCTTACTGAAATCGAGGTAAACTATATCCACAGCATTCCCTTCATCTACCAAGCTGGTAATTTTATCAAAAAAAAAGAGATCAGGTTCGTTTGGCATGACTTGTTTCTCTGAAACCCATGTTGGCTTTTTGTGATTATGGCATTGGCCTCTAAGTGTTCACAGACTCTCTGCTTAATGATCTGCTCCAGAATCTTTCCTGGAATTGATGTCAGACTAACTGGAGGATAATTGTTTGGGTCCCCTTTGCCCCCCTTTTTGGGGATGGAGACATGATTTACCTTCCTCCAGTCCACAGGGGCTCCACAGAATATGACCCGGACCAATGAGTTCAAGGTACAGGAAAAGAGTAGAAAGAGAGTCAGAGCTAAACGAGGGTTGTGTTTTCTGCAGGCAGAAGGGGGTTGGAGTGGATGGCCCTCCTTGAGGCCTCTTCCAGCTCTATGGATCTATTCTTCCTCTGGAGGGGCAAAGGGCTGCTGCTGGACATTGGTCTGTGCCCCCCCCCCCAAGGCCCGGTTCTTTCACCTCTGTCTGTCTATCGTTCATAGAAACCCTTGGGGGGTTGCTTGGGGTTTGGGGTGCAGAGGTGGCCTGAAAGCCTTTCCCACCAACTTTGTTGGAGTATTTGCATCGATGCTTGTGTGTATCTCTGGGGCCAATGCAGAGGACCACTGATGCCTGGCTCTCTGGTCCCTCACTCCCCATAGCCCTCCCTTTCCGAGGGTCAACCCTCTCCTTCGTGGTCCTCCTCCTTCCTTCTCTCTGTCCTCCGTCGTCCTCCTCTTCCTCTCTCTGGCTGCTCTTCTTCCTACTTACACACGGGAGACTGAGTCAGCTCTAGGGACGTTTCTACCAAGGATAGATTTCTCTACTCAGTATTTTGCAGAGCCTAAAGTAAATGTATTTTTCCCTACCAATGTATCCTGTTAATTTACCAGATTTTTGTCAAATACCGATGGAGTACACACTTGTCGTTGTGTTGCTGCCGCCGCTGCCGCTGGACTGCTTTAACCCCAAAGAGCCAAACCTTGCTCCCGAGGGCCCTGTCCCGGCTGGATGCCCGTAAGGCCCGGCCCTCCCCTCCCTCCCTCCCTCCCTCCCTCCTTCCTTCCTCCGGGCCTGGAAGGGGACTCGGGGAGGCGGCGCTTCTGGCGGCGGGGCTGCGGCTGTTTCTGGGGGAAGCAGCAGCAGCAGCAGCAGCGGAGGAGGAGGAGGAGGCCGAGAGGATTCGGAAGAAGGGCCCTCCGCCGCCGCCGCCGCCGCCGCCGAGGCCTCCCTCCTTCGGGGCTCTCTCCCTCCGGCGGGGGCTGGATGGAGCCCCGGGGCGGCGGGGCCGGAGGAAGGCCAGGCTCAGCACCAGGAGGACGAGGACGAGGACGAGGCGCCGGGAGGAGGACCGCGGCGGTGTGCGGGAGCCGGCTCTTCTGGGGCTCCGTCGTAGCGCAGCGCCGGGGCGGCCCGGCCTCGGCCCCCGCCGGGACCCCGGGAGCCCTCTGCGGCCGAGACTGAGGCTGCGCCCGGACCTTCGGGCCCCGACCGGGCTCTCGGCCCCCGCCGCCTCCTCCGCCGGGGGCCATGGGGCCGATGCTCCCCGAGTCCCTGCTGGGCCCGGCCGCCGTCCTGGTGCTGGTCAGCTGCGAGCTCTGCCTGGTCCGAGCGAGTGAGTAAGGCCCGCGGGAAGCAGAGGGATGAAGCGGGGCTCGGGGACCCCCGGAGGGGACAGAGCGGAGGAAGGGAAGAAGGGAAGGGAGACCCCCGGCACCCCGCCCGCCCGCCCTGCCTCCCTCTCCGGCCAAAGAGCGGAGCCGGCCCCGGGCCAACTTCATCCCAGTAAAAGCTTCCCGGCGGCGGGTGCCAGCTGGAGCAGGAGCAGCGGGCCCGAGCCAGCCGCCGCCTCCGCCGCCAAGTCCTCCTTCCCCGGGATCCGAAGGAGGCAGACCCTCCGAGGGGGAAAGGAGCCCCGCCGCCGCCGCCCCCTCCGGGCCCTTCTTCCCTTCCTTCCTTCCTTCCTTCCCGGGGGGCGGAGGGGGCGGAGGGCCTCGGGGCGCCGGGAGGGAGGGAGGGAGGGCGGGCGAGAAGGAGCGGGGCCGGCCTCCCTCCGAGGGCCCCGCAGCCCCGACCCCGCCGCCTCCGGAGCAAGGGACCTGATGGAAGGTTTTCCAGGATGTTTCCGTTCCGAGAGCGTTGAATGGGGCTTGAAGAGGGCGGCGGAGGGGTCTGGATGTCTGCTGTCCATCGTTTTTGGGAGCTCTCGGGCTACAAGAGTCCTCGAAGAGGGCCGCAGAGCCCGAGAGCTCCGCAAAAACCTCCGGATGGCGGCCATGGAAGCCCCCGACTCTCTTGGGCATCTCTCTCAGCCTCCCTCCCTTCTTGCCCCTCGGAGGCGGGCGGGACAGGCACACGCTCGATCGCTGGGGCTGCTGTTATTCTTCTTATTCTTCTTATCGGGGGAGCCCTCCAAGGCAGGCCGGGTGGGGCGGAGGGCGAGGGGCAAAGGGGCTCCCGTCGCTCCGGGCTTTGGCTCGGCTGCTGGAGGGGGAGCAGGGGTCCCGCCGGACTTCCTTCGGACCGGGAGCCGGAGGGGAGGTCTCCGGGCCAGGCCTGGCCTCCTTCTCCTCGTCCTCCTCCTCGTGGGCCGAGCCGAGTCCCTCCTGTCCAGCCGAGCCCTTTCCGCGGACGCCCAGCCCGAGCAGCCGGCCGCAGGTGGAGGGGCCCGGCCTGGCTTTGGGGTCCAGGCCCTTCCTCTTCCGAGCCTTCCGCTTCTCCTGATCTGTAGACTAAAGGGGCCTTTCCAGAGAATGACCGAGTCACACTCTCTCAGCCTCGAGGGAAAGGACTGGCAAAACCTCCTCGGAGACCCTCTTGCAGGAAAGCCCCAGGAGAGCTTCGCCTCGTGGCCCGAAACAAAGGCCGAAAGCCTTCCGCTGCTCGACACCCGCTTTCCCGCCTCCCTTTTCTCCAGCCGGGACTTCTGTCTTCCTCCGATTCGGCCGGAGCCCGGATTTGGGCCTCCCTCCATTCCTTCCCTCTGCAAGACTTTCTCTTGGCGCTCCTTGGATGGGGGGCTGCCTCCTGCCTCGGAACCAGGTGCCCCTCTGAATAGGATCCATATCCAAGGCAAAGGGACGGGAGGCTAAGGGCAGCCTGGCCCGAGTCCCACCCGAGCAGCGCCGAGCCGGGCTTCTCCAGAGTCCCGTCAAGCCGAACCACGAGCCCCCAAAAGGGCGGCCACTCTCGCGGCTCCAGTCCGGACCATTTCCCACGATCCACCGGCTACTCGATCTCGACCCCAAGACATACTCCCCTTCCCAGAATTCCATAGCCTTAGAGCCAGAAAAACATCATAGAATCATAGAGTTGGAAGACACCCCAAAGGCCATCCAGTCCAACCCCATTCTGCCATGCAGACGGCCAGCCAGCCTCCGTTTGGAAGCGAAGGAGACTCCGCCACAATCTCCAAGGAAGGAGTGTGTGCCACCTTCGAACAGCCCTTTTACTGCCAGGAAGTTCCTCCTAATGTTGAGGTGGAATCTCTTTTCCTGCAGTTTGCATCCATTGTTCCGGGTCCTAGTCTCTGGAGCAGCAGAAAACAAGCTTGCTCCCTCCTCAATATAACATCCCTTCAAATATTTAAACAGGGCTATCATATCACCTCTTAACCTCCTCTTCTCCAGGCTAAACATCCCCAGCTCCCTAAGTCTTTCCTCACAGGGCATGGACGCAATATTCCAGGTGGGGCCTGACCAAAGCAGTAAAGAGTGGCACTATTACTTCCCTTGATCTAGACGCTACACTTCTATTGATGCAGCCTAGAATTGCATTGGCCTTTTTAGCTGCCGCATCGCACTGTTGACTCATGTTCAACTTGTGGTCTACTTGGACTCCTAGATCCCTTTCACATGTAGTTTCATTCAGCCAGGTGTCCCCCATCATATATCTGCGCATTTCATTTTTCCGTCCTAAGTACAGTAAATTTCTCTGTGTTGAATTACATTTTCTTAGCATTGGCCCAGTTTTCTAGACTATTTGGTTCATTTTGAATTTTTATCCTATCTTCTGGGTATCAGCTACTCCTCCTAATTTGGTGTCATCTGCACATTTGATAAGTATGCCCCCAATTCTGTCATCCAAATCATTAATAAAGACATTGAATAGCACTGGGCCCAGGACAGAACCCTGTGGGACCCCACTGGTCGCTTCTCTCCAGGATGAAAAGGAGCCATTGTTGAGCACCCTTTGAGTTCGGCCGGTCAACCAATTACAAATCCATGTAACAGTTAACTTGTCTATCCCACATTTTGCAAGCTTGTTTGCAAGAATGTCATGGGGAACCTTGTCAAAGGCCTTACTGAAATCAAGATATACTATATCCACAGCATTCCCTTCATCTACCAAGCTGGTAATTTTATCAAAAAAAGAGATCAGGTTCGTTTGGCATGACTTGTTTCTCTGAAACTCATGTTGACTTTTTGTGATTATGGCATTGGCTTCTAAATGTTCACAGACTCTCTGCTTAATGATCTGATCTAGAACCTTTCCTGGAATTGATGTCAGACTAACTGGACGATAATTGTTGGGATCCTCTTTTTTTCCCTTTTTGAAGATGGGGACAACGTTTGCCCTCCTCCAGTCTGCTGGGACTTCTCCTGTTCTTCATGAGTTCTCAAAGATTATTGCCAGTGTTTCCAATATTACATTTGCCAGTTCTTTTAATACCCTTGGATTCATTTAGATTAACCAGGCATTCCTGTACAGTACTATCTTTATACTTATTCTGTGCTGAAATTCCCCTATTCTGTCCTCTGCTCCATTATCCTCAGTTGAACACCCCCTGAGCTCTGGGCCCCCCAACATACTCCAGCTCCCAGAATTCCATAGCCTTGAGCCAGGAGACTGAGAAGGGGGTCTGGGCAGCAGTTCCCTCATTCATTATCCCCCCTTCTTTCCCCACAGACCGCCCGTCCTCCCCGGTCAACGTGACAGTGACCCAGCTGAAGGCGGACTCGGCCACCGTCTCCTGGGATGTGCCCGAGGGCGAGGCAGTCATCGGCTATGCCATTTTGCAGCAGGTGAGCAGCCTTCGGGCTCCGCCAGGGAAAGGGGTCAGTGGTCTCCTCCCTCCCTCTGATCTCTGGCCCTTGACCCCCACAGCGGCAGGACGGGCAGGTGCAGCGTTTCATCCGGGAGGTCAACACGACGGCAACGCGGTCCTGTGTGCTCTGGGATCTAGCCGAGGACGCCGACTATGTGGTGCAGGTTCAGAGCATTGGCCTCCAGGGAGAGAGCGCCCCCAGTAGGAGGGTCCACTTCCGCACTCTCCGCCGCTCTGACCGCCTGCCCTCCAACAACAGCTCCCTCCAAGGTAAGGCAGGGCAGGGCAGGCCCAGGAGGCAGCCCAGACCTCCTCCATGGAGGGCCTGGGCATGGATGGCCCCCCACAGCTCCCTCCTCCAGGGGAAGGAAGGAAGGAAGGAAGGCAGGGGCCCTGCCAGGGAACGGAGGGATCCCACCCAGACCCCTCCCGGCCTCAGACCCTCTTCCTCCCCGCAGGAGACATCACCATGGAGGGCCTGGATGCGGACCGGCCTCTGCAGACCGGGGAGATTGTCATCATTGTGGCCGTCCTCCTCATGTGGGCAGGTGGGTTGCGGACCGGGACCAGGGCTGGAGGAGACTTCCTTGAGGTCAGGAGCCCCACCAGAACCTGAGGAGCCCCAGTTGGGCCCCTCCCCACATTGCAGGCCTTTAGGGGTTCTGCTCTCTCTCTCTCTCTCCCCCCGCAGAGCCACCAGGGCAGGAAAGGAAGGAAGGGAGGGAGGGAGGGAGGGAGGGAGGAAAAGAAAGGGAAAGGCCTTGGCTGCCGTTGCATCCCAGGGGCAGATGGCCTCAGGGTTAGGGCTAAGGCCAGCTTGGAGGCTGGAGGGTGGGCAGAAGAGTACGGCCTCAGGACTGTCCAGAGGGAGGGCGAGCCTTGCGGTCCTCTCTGGACTTCTCCGCCTGGCCCAGTTCTTCTCCCTTTGAAGACCAACACCCCTGGACTGGACCACCTACTTGGCTGCTTTTGGGGCAGTTTCCCTTTTTCCTTTCCGCTTTCCTTTGGGGGGGCTCTTGGGGTCTCCAACGCCCCCCTCTCCTCCTCCTCCTCTTCTCTCCGCAGCGGTAATCGCCCTCTTCTGCAAACAGTACGACATCATCAAAGACAACGACTCCAACAACAACAAGGAGAAGACCAAGCCCTCCTCTGAGCACAGCACCCCCGAGAGGCCCCCGGGGGGACTGCTCCGAAGCAAGGTCCCTCCCTCGCTCCCTCGGTCGGGGGAGGGTCCCGAGGGTGGGTGGGTGAGGTCTTGGCCCAGGTTTTGGCCTTCTGCCCTCCTGGAGGCAGTGAGTTTTTTCAGCCCATTCCCCACTCCCCTGTGCCCCCCTCACGGACCCACGGAATGGATGGCATCCCTTCCTCCCATCTCCACTCCTCCCGAGTCTAAGCCTGATCTTCCGAGGCGGACAGGTCAACAGGTGGGGCCTCACCTGGCCCCTTCGCCAATTGGGAACCATTCTGTTCCTCCATCTTCTGTCCTGAGCACAGATTCCGCACCAGGACCTTCCTGTCTTTTAAGGGCCTTCTGCAGCCTTTCGTGGTCTCTGCCGTCAAGAGCTTTGCTGTAATCTATAAAACACATGCTTTGCTGATCTCCATTAGCCATCCTATGTTTGCATTGTGGTCCCTAGTGTCCCTTCCTTCCCTGAACCCCGCTTGGACATCTGGGATTCCTCTCTCAATTTACAGATGGAATCCATGTTGCAGAACATGGAACATAACGTTAATTGCGAGGGAAATTAATGCTATGGCCCTACAGTTTTCTCCTCCTCTAAGGCTGGGGATGTACTGACAGTTTCCAGTCTGTTTGCCACTGTCTTGTCTTCCATATTTGTTGGCATAGTTCAGTTAACACTGGAGTTGACACTGCAGTTCAGCTGGAACTTTCTTTGTCGATGGTGATGTATTCGTCCCAGTTATTCTTATTGCTGCTTCCTCTCACTTTCTAGAACTTGGGGTTCCTCCTTGTAGGCTCCTCCATTCCAGGGGGTCATTCACTCCTCCATCTCTTTTGTGTAGCTCTTCATTCCTCCTTGGTAGTTAGTCGCACTGCTCCCAGGCTAACACTCCTTTTTCTCACCCACCCAGAAGAAATCACCTTCCGTCAACATCATAGAGGTCTGACCCCAGCTGCCCTCCACCAGACGATGCCTTGGATGATGATGATGATGCCTTTGCCTTCACCTTTGCCAACTTTGGGCTCCGCTCTTGCATGAAAAGGAGACCCCGCCACACGCCTGCCGCCGCAACAGAAGAGGAGGAGGAAGCCCTCCAGCCGGCCGCCCTGCCCCTTGGCTGACCAGCAGGAGATGACTGCGGCAGAGGAGGCCAGGAGGGTCTGCCAGCCACAGATCCCCGGAGGGGAGGGCCAGAAGAGCTGCGCCATAAGGGCAAGAGGAGGATCTCCGGACAAGGAATGGATGGACTGATGGCAGTCCTCACATCTGCATGAGTTGGGGGGGGGTCTCCCTTCAAGACTGAGTTTGACCCTGAACAGACAGGGCTGCTAGGGAAAGCCATTGTGTTTGGGGAGGGGAACAAGGGCCCTACCTGTCCCCCCCAACTCTGGTTGTATAGCAGCAGCAGCAGAGCCCCAACTCCTTCCAACTGTCAGCAGCACCTGTTTGCAGATCTAGAGCTGGTTTGGGGGCAGAGGCTTCGCTGTGCTATGGGGGGGGGAAGAAAAGCTCCTAGACCCCCCCCCCATTAAACTCTCTCTCACTGCCAGCCAAGTCAACAAAACCCCTGCCACCGCCACCGCTGCCAAAGAGACTGACACTGATGCCAGTGGTGCCCCAGATGGGACCCCAACCCCTGCAACAGCAGCAGGAACAGCAGCACCCACTGCCCCGCAACGTGGCCCACCTCAATTCAGGACAACGGCGCTGAGGGAAGTGACCTTAAGCCTCATGCGGGACCCCGCTCTGCCACCCCCCCCAGCTCAAACATCAGCGTTTTCCACCTGCTGCCACTGTGCGCCTCCCCCGCAACATCCTCCAAGGATGCTCCCTCTTGCTGTTTTTTTTTTGGGGGGGGGGAGTTGCTGCTTCATCTGGTCTCAGAATAAAGACCTTCCCCAGATGCCCCACCTTTGGTGGCACCCAGGGAGCTGAGTGGTGGTCCGGGCTCCTTGTCTTCCTGCTCTTTGGAAGGGGTACTCCCTTGAGGTCAAAGGAAGCCCCCCCACCACACCACTCAAGGGCCTGGGGTCTGCGTGTGCCTCCTGGGAAGTCAGAGCTGCATCTGCCAATCAAAAAGGAGAGACGGACATGCCTGGAGGGGAGGGGAGGGGGTCAAGCACATGACCCCAGCTGCAAAGGGGGGCTCAGGTCCATGGGGGGGGGGGCGGTAGGCCCCACCACCAGATAAAAATAAGAATCCCTCCGTGGTTACACGGTCCCTCCCCCATTTCAGTACCAGAAGGAAGCCAGGAGCCAAACTGGAACAGTAGAAACCATTTATTTCCCTTTAGAAAAGGACATGAAAAACTACTTTTCTGCTACAAAGATGTGATTTGGCAGTGATGACCAGCTTTTTGGGGGGGGGGGGGGGGCAAGGATGGAAGGGCATCTTTCCAGACAACTGCCCCCAAAAGTACAGTGGAGTGCAAGGGAGGCTTGTCTGGAAATGCGGCTGTCCTTCGTGTGCAGGAAGTACCCCCCAGACACTCCTGCCCTCCCCAGGAGAACAGAAAGGGGTCCAGAGCCATGGGGGGGGGGGCACATGGCTGCTGTTAGGGAAAGTGCTGAGGAAAAAGGGAAGTGTGGGGTATTGGGGGCTGGGTGGGCATGGCAGTGGGGGGGGGGGGCTGGGGACAGAGAGCAAGCCTCAGAAGAGGGTCCCTGGAGGCAGGCAGCTGCTGGGGGGGCTGCAGCCCCAGGCCACCCCCGCCTGGAGCCATGCAGCTGGGGGGCTGCCGAAGGCAATGCCCCCGCCACCTGAAAGACACAAGGGGGGTCAGTAGGGAAGGAGGAAGGCTGGCCCCCATCCCCACCCCCCAGAAGAGGGCCTGGGGGCTCCTTACCTGTGGGGCAGCCCCCCTCCTCCATGCAGCTTATTTTGGGCAGAGAGAAGCGCTGGTCAGAGAGGAAACAGGAAGGCCCTACATCCCCCCAAAGAAAGACCAGCCCCCCAGCTCTCCCCTCCCAGAGGCACACCTGGCAAGACTGTCGCTGAAGTCTCCGTCTTCCTCTTCCTCCTGAAACCACAGACAGCCCCGTTAGTGGGGGGCCCAGAGCTATTGGCCAGGGCCCCCCAGGTCTTCCCCCAAATGCCAAGGGAGCTCTGTGCCCCCACCTCAATTCTGGGAGTTGGGGGGGAGGGGTGCCCCCATCAGGTACCTCAAACTCTGCCTTGAAGGGGGGGCTGCCCAGAGACGGACCGGCTTCTGAGGGGCACAGTGGTCTCTGGGGGGGCTTTTCTTTGGCCGCCTCTTCTTCCTCTTCCTCCCTGGAGCCTGAAAGGGGGGATGCCCTGAGAAAGAAGTGCTGCCCCCCTCCCCAGCCCCTGAACATGTGCAGAGTGCCTCCTCTTGGCCACTGAATGGGGGGGGAAGGGGGGCCCTGAGGTGTGGGGAGCAGCACCAATCCCGCGGGGGGAGAGGGAGGGGTCCCCCAGGGCCCCCACCTGAGCCCAACATCTTAACCCCCCCAGGAAAGGGGGGGAGGCTGGCCTTTTGGGGGGGCACCCACCTGCCTGGGCTGCTTCCCAGAGGTCAAGGGCCATCTGGAAGGCCTGGGCCACCGTCAGGGTCACCGCCTGGGCCTGCGAAGGGAGAGGGAGGAAGGCACGTGGTGGTGGTGGTGGGGGGTTAGGGTCAGGGCCAAGGCCTCCCTCCTTCCCTCCCCCCCTCCGTCCTCCTGGCGCCGTGTCCGTTTGGGGAGGGGCTGCTCTTACCACCTTCTTTTTCGGGGAGAGGAAGGCATGGCACTCGAGGGCCCCGCTCTGGGGGTTCTGCGCCACGAACGCAAAGACCTTGTTCTGGAGCTTGTCCGTCGTGCAGTAAGAGATCCTGAGGAGGAGGAGGAGGAGGAAGAGCGGGTGGGGGGTGTCGGGGGACAGGGCCCGCAGCCCCCTCCCTCCCTGGCCCACCTGGAGACGGAGGCTCAGAGGGGCTTCCAAAGGGGCTCCGGAGGGAGGGAGGGAGGGAGGGAGGGCCGGGGTCCCCAGGGGTCCTCCCTCCCAGGCCCACTTGGAGACGGAGGCGCCCTCCCGGGTCTCAAGGGGGCTGCCTCCAGAGGACAAGGAGCTCCGAGGGAGGGATCCCGGGGGTCCCTGTCCCTCTTGGAGAGGGAGGCGCTCTCGGTCTCAAGGGGCTCGGAGGGAGGGAGAGCGAGCGAGCGAGCGAGCGAGCGGGGTCCCTGACGGAGGCCCAGGGCCCGAGGGGCGGAAGGGGAGGCCCCCGACCCACCTGTAGATGGAGACGCTGTCGATGCTCTCCCGGGTCTCGGCGTCGTGGAGGGAGAGGCCTCGCGGGGAGACGCCCAGGAGGACCTTCCGGAGCTTGCGGGGCGCCTCCTTCCGGGCCTGAGAGGGGGAGAGGGGCCCGGAGTGAGCGAGCGAGCGAGCGAGCGAGGGGGGTCCCCTTCCTTCCTTCCTTCCCTCCCTTTGCCCTTCCCTTCTCTGACCGTGGCGAGGATCCTCCTGACGGCGGCGGCCGCCATCTCCTCCCCGCGGGGCTCCCCGACCAGCGTCATGCCCAGGTACTTGAGCGCGAAGCCCGCGAAGCCCTCCACCAGCAGCGCCGGCTCCCGCAGCTCCGACCACGAAGGCCCCCACGCGGACTCCCACGACGACGACGACGACGACGCCGCTGGAAGAAGCGCCGAGGGAGGGAGGAAGAGAAAGAGGAGGGAGGGTCAGCGAAGCCCCCCACCGGAAGAAGGAAGGGGCGGGAGGGGCGGGGCCGGGGCCTCCCTCGGGGGCGGGGCCTCCCGTCTCCTAGCGACGCCCGCCCCGCCCCTTCCCCTCCCCTCCCCTCCCCTCCCCCACTCACGGTCCCGGGGGCGGCGGCGGGAGCAGCGGAGGCGGGGGACGGCCAGGCGGTGGCGGGCGAGGCTCGGGCTCCGGAGGACGGCGCGTCCCGCCGCCCGCAGCGCCTCCATGGCGGCCCCGCAAACAGCAGCAGCAGCAGAAGCCTCGGCGCCCGGCCCAGCGCGCATGCGCACCGCCCAGGCCACGCCCCCGGAGCGCGCGGAGATAGGAACGCAGAGAGGCCCCTCGGGGAGCGGGGCGGGCTCCTTCCGGGTCCCACAAAGACCTCCTCCTCCTTCGGAGCGCTTCGCGGCCCGTCCTCCGGGCGGCCCCGGGCAATCGGAGTCCATCCCCCGCACTGCAGGGGCGCCGCAACAAACCCCCGGCCCCAGAGTCAGCCCCGACGCCCAGGCGGCCCCGGGAAGGGTTGAGGGCGCTTCCCGGAAGTTCTCTACAGGTTCGTAGCTCTGTGTGCGGTCCCTGTCCCACGCGGCGCCCTGACGTCACCTCCGGGGGCGTGGCGGCCGTTGCTGGGAGACGGTTGAGGAAGCGAGAGAGCGAGAGAGAGAGAGGGAGAGCCGGAGGCCGAGATGCAGCTGCGCCACGTCCGGACCCTTCTGGCGCCGCAGGTGCGGAGGAGGAGGAGGAACCGGGGACGGAGGGAGGGAGGGAGGGAGGCAGGGAGGGAGCGGCGGAGGGGTCCGGGCTCACCCCCCCTTCTCCCCCGCAGAACGGGGCTTCGCGGGTGACGTGCGTGGCCTGGGCCCCCAACAACGCGCGCTTCGCCGTCTGCACCTTGGACCAAGTGGTCCTCCTCTACGACGAACACGGAGAGCGCCGGGACAAGTTCTCCACGAAGCCCATCGACCCCAAGGTAGGAAGGGAGCCGGCCCGAGAAGGAGGGAGCCCCAGGGGGAGCCGGAGCTCTTTCCGTCCAGCCCAGCCCCTCCTCCTGCCATGCAGGAACTCCCCGTCGGTGCAGCCCTCTGAGAAGGAGAGCCCCAGGAGGCAGCCCTCGCCCCGGGGACCCCCTCGCCTTCGGGCGGAGCTCTTTCCGTAGAACCACAGAGGGCCCAGTCCAGCCCAGGTCCAGCCCAGCCCCTCCTCCTGCCATGCAGGAACTCCCCGTCGGTGCAGCCCTCTGAGAAGGAGAGCCCCAGGAGGCAGCCCTCGCCCCGGGGACCCCCTCGCCTTCGGCCGGAGCTCTTTCCGTAGAACCACAGAGGGCCCAGTCCAGCCCAGGTCCAGCCCAGCCCCTCCTTCTGCCATGCAGGAACTCCCTGTCAAAGCAGCCTTCTAAGAAAGAGAGCCCCAGGAGACAGCCCTCGCCCCGGGGACCCCCTCACGTTCAGCCAGGAGCTCTTTCCATCTATCTAGCCCAGCCCCTCCTCCTGCCATGCAGGAACTCCCCATCAGAGCCGCCCCCCCCCCCCATAGACCTCTGTTTGGAAGCAGCCCCCAAGGAAGGAGGCTGCATCCCTCTCCGCTGAGGAAGAGCCTTCCCTCGTGGAAGCTGGGCTCCTCCAGGCCTGGCTCTTACAGCCCCATCCTCCGCAGTTCGGCCGGAAGAGCTACGTGGTGAAGGGGCTGGCCTTCTCCCCGGACTCCACCAAGATCGCCATCGGGCAGAGCGACAACATCGTCTTCGTCTACAAGATCGGGGAGGAGTGGTGAGTGAGAGGGGCCCCTTTGGGGCGATGGGCAGCTCTGGCCCTGGGGCCTGGGCTGGAGAAGGGGCCCAGCCTGGAGAAGGGGCCCAGGGGGCGGCCGTGGCCCTCCAGGGCCATCCCCCATCTTTGCTTTCTCTTTCAGGGGAGACAGGAAGGTGATCTGCAACAAGTTCATCCAGACGGTGGGTGAGGCCCCTCCCGGTTGTCTCTTGGGGAGCCTCCTCTAGGCCTGTGGGGCCCCTGGAGCACGGGTGACTCTGCCCCCTTCCCCTGCAAAACGGGGGTTCGCAGGGCAGCCCCCGACTTCTCATGCCCTCCTGAGCCTTGCAAAGGGGCCCTGGAGACCAGCCAGGCTGCTCCCCATCCTTGTCTCCTGATCCTGGCTCCCTTCTCCGTTGGCAGTGTGCCGTGACGTGCCTCCTGTGGCCGGAGGAGAACACCATCGTCTTTGGGCTGGTGGACGGCAAGGTCAGGAAGACGGTGTGGCTCAAGCAGACTTTGGGCAGGCGCTTTGGGGGCTGGGAAGGCCCCCGCCTCTGCCAAACGGAGGAGGACGGAGTGGGAGTAGCAGTGCCCCTGCAGAGGGGCCCAGGAGGGGTCTGGCCCAGCTCAGGCTGCCCTCTCGCTTCATTGAATCATTGGTGGGGGGGCGGAGGGGGCACGGGGCAGACCCCGGGGGACGATGGGTCTCAGCCCCACTGCAGGACTGACTGGCTTCTTCTCCCGCAGATCCGTCTGGCAAACCCTAAGGCCAACAAGTCATCCACCCTTTACGGGACGGACTCCTACGTAGTGTCGCTGGCCTCCAAGTGAGCGGAAGCAAGGGCCCTCCTTTCCCCAGGGAAAGCCCCACACTGCCGGACTGCTCCAGGGCGGCACCCTCAGCGCTTGCTCTCTTCAGCCCAGAGCGGAGCCTCTTTGTCTTCTGTCCTCCCCAGATGGCTCTTTGCATGGGGGGAAGGGGGCCCTGGCGGCCAGGAGGAGGCTGGGAGGAAGGCAGCCCTCTTTTCTCTGGTCATTTCTCTTTTTGTTCTTGTTCTTCACAGTGTCTCAGGGAAGGGGTTTCTCTCAGGACATGCAGACGGAGCCATTGTGCGCTACTTCTTTGATGATGAAGGCTCAGGGGAGTCTCAGGTGGAGTAGGCCTCCCCCCAGAAGAGCCCTTTCCTCAGCATGACCACCAGGAAATGTCCCCCCCCCCCCGCGGGAGCACCTTTCTCTAAGAATGGGAATTTGCCAACTTCTAGGAATCCTTCCTCCGGCCCAGCCGAGGACCCCCCTCCCCTGGCATTTGAAGAACGCATCACAAAAGAGTGGGGGCTCTTCCATTGTAGCCAAAGAGCCTCTTCCTGCACAAGAGAGGAGGCCATGCCTGTCTTTGGCGGGGAAGGATCAGCGTTCTTCTCCTGGGTTTCTTGCTTGATTTGTGACATCACTAGCTGCGCTGTCTTAAAAACACCAATCAGACAAGGAGACAAATACAAATAAATAGAATAAAATAAATAAAGGTCCATTGCTCCCTCCTCTATAAGACACCATCCAAGTGGGTGCCCAGAACGAAATAATGCCCCGAACTGCCTCTCAGGGAGAATAAGGTTATCCTTTTGCTGGTATTGGTTGTGGGAGAGGCATATGGAGTAATTGAGGTAGGAGATGTGCCGTCCCCCACAACATACACAGCTCTAGAGAGAAGGCCCAATAGTGCTCCCCCGTATCGCCAATGCCAATTCTCATTCTGGCCTTTGGTTTTTGTTGCAGGGCAAGTTGGTGGTGCATCCATGTCCGCCGTATGCCATGGCTTGGGCCTCTAACAGCATTGTGGTGGCTGGCTGTGACAAGAGGATTGTGGCCTATGGGAAGGAGGGTCACGTCATCCAGACCTTTGACTACAGCCGAGACACCTCTGAGAAGGAGTTTACAGTGGCAGCAGCCAGTCCAGGGGGCCAGTCTGTGGTCATTGGCAGCTTTGACAGGTCAGCCAGGAGATGGAGATGGGGGTCTGGAGGTGCTGTGGAGGACACCCCTTCGTTCCCCCTGACTTCTCTCCACCAACACCCCATTCCTCCAGGTTGCGAGTGTTGAACTGGAGCCCTCGCCGAAGCGCCTGGGAAGAGGCCAAGCCGAAGGAGATCCCCCACCTCTACACCATCACCTCTTTGGCCTGGAAACGGGATGGCTCTCGGCTTTGTGCAGTGCGTTCTCCCTCTTGTAGCAGCTTCTTGGGGAGAGGTCTTTCATTCCAGTGGGCGGGGGCATGGGTGGGCGGCAGCTTGGGGCCCAGGACAGGAGGGCTGAAGTCGCATCTGCTCCCACAGGGCACTCTCTGTGGCGGAGTGGAGCAGTTTGACTGTTGCCTGCGGAGGAGCATTTACAAAAACAAGTTTGAGATGGCGTACGTGGGACCCAGCCAGGTATGTGAGGAAGGTTTGGGACACGGGTTGCCAGGTGGCAGCTGGGGATGCAAATCAAAGAGGCAGAGGAGGGAGGAGGATGGCAGATGTCTTCCTAAGTTGGCTGCGAAGGAGGGGGCAGATTCAGCCTCTCAGATGATGGGAGCAGGTGACCAAGTGCTGGCAGCCTCTTCTCTCTGGTGAGAGCCCCTGCATCCCCAGAAGGGCATACTGCCATCAATAGCCTCATCAGTGTTTAGTTGTCCAAAGATGTCTTCTTCTTAGTTTTTATTTTATTTTTTGCATGGCTCAGAACTGGCAAGATAGTGCTGTTTCTTTATCTTCAGTGATATTGTGTTTTTGAAAAAGATGAAATGTGGAAGACGTGCAGAAGCACTGGGCCAATCACGGAAGGCTGATGTGAAGCAGAGCTTATTCTCGTTGCACACGAAAGTTGCAAAATACAGCAGCTTTCCTTTTAGCTCCTTGCAGGGTTAGAGGCCACTCTGCCTCTTTGGGAGGTCAGCCTGGGCCCCTCAGGGGCCAAACAAGACTGTCCCTTTTTTCCCACTCAGCTGCCCCCATTTGCAGTGTTGTGGGGAGGATTTCTGTTTGGAAAGGGTGCCCCAAGCAGCCAGAATCCAGAGCGGAGGACGTTGTGTTCCCTTCCAGGTCATTGTGAAGAATCTCTCCACGGGTGCGCGGATAGTGCTGAAGTCTAAGTATGGCTATGAAATTGACGAGGTGAAGATCCTGGGCAAGGAGCGCTACCTAGTGGCCCACACCTCGGACACCCTTCTCCTGGGGGACATGACTTACAACAAGCTCATGGAGGTACTCCTGGGGCGAGTGGGGTGGAGGCAAGGAGGCAAGCAGGCTGTGGGTTGGAAGGCCTTGTGTGGCAGCGGCAGCGGCAGTGGAGGTGCTGCTGCTATCTCCGAGGGGAGAGCTGAAGCACTGGGCCAAGCCAGGGATCCCCACAGATGCCCTCTGGGCTGTAGGAAGATGAGTTGCTTCTGATGCCTTTCCTTCTCTCACCATCCCTGCAAGCCACCACTTCTCTGTGCCCAGGGCACCTCCGTCTCCCGCTGGGCTCTCTCTGGTTCTCGTGGCTGAGGCCAGTTTCAGCTCTTTTCTCCTCGACTCCCTGAACCAGTTTCCCTTGCTCTCATTCTGCTGAGGCAGAGCCATTTCAGAGGAGAATTCCTGAAAGACTCTTTGGGTGTTTGTCCCCTCAATGGGTTAGTTTTTGATTGGCAGAAATTGCTTTCTGGGGGGTCTAGCTGGAGTTTTCTTGGACCCTCTGCCTTTCAGCCGAGCAAAGGGTTTCGGAGGCTGTGGGTGACAAGAACTAGTTTAGGCAGCTGTTTGGTCAGTCTGTGTGGGATGAGGCACCAGGGTCAGCCTGAGGGGAGATAGCCAGGCCCTGAGCATCCATGGTGGAGGCGGGCAAGGGGCTATGGCAGGGCCACCATGGTGACAACTTCTCCCCCTCAGGTGCCCTGGCAAGGATCTGGCGGGAATGAGAAATTTTTCTTTGACAACGAGAATGTGAGTTGCTCTGCTCTTTCTCTCTTCTTCCAAACATGTTTGCTGGGTGGGGTGGGAAGGGGAGCAATGGAGTGGGGGACACTCACTGTCCTGCCCCTCCAAACGGGGTGGCCTGCAGGAGGGAATTCAGAGGGGCTCTAGGGGCTTCCTCCACTGCAGTCCAACAGTCCCAGCAGCCTCAGCCTCCCCCCCCCCCAGGTCTTCATGATCTTCAATGCTGGGGAGCTGACTCTGGTGGAGTATGGGAATGATGAGATTCTGGGCACCGTGCGGACAGAGTTCATGAACCCTCATCTCATCAGGTGAGCACAGGACCCCTCTGTTCCCGATAGATCTGAGAAGGGAGGAGGGGCAGTGATAGTATCTCTCTTTCTGTTCCTAGTAGCTTAGAATCATAGTCACAAAGTTGGAAGAGACCACAAGGGCCCTGATCCAATCCAACTCCATTCTACCATGCAGGAAGTCATAATCAAAGCATCCCTGACATGTTCATCCAGCCTCTGTTGACCTCCAAAGAAGGAGACTCCACCACTCTCCATTGAGGGAGCATGTTCCACTGTTGAACAGCTTCCCTCACTTCTCTCTTCCTTCCCAGTGTCCGTATCAATGAGAGGAGGCAGCGAGGGTCTGAGGAAAACAAGCGCCTCGCCTACCTGGTGGACATCAAGACCATTGCGGCCGGTGAGAAACACCCCATCTCCCCTTCCAGTCCCTAACACACATGGCTTTGGATTTGTGAGTCCATGGCTTCTGACTCCTTTCTGTCCCACCTACCCACCAGTGGACCTTGTGGCAAGCTGCAACATTGGCACCGTCAGCCACGACAGCAAAATTGACTGGCTGGAGCTCAATGAGACAGGACACAAGTTGCTCTTCCGGGACAAGAAAATGAAAGTAAGGGAGGCCTGAGGAGGAGCTGTCGAGATCCTGGGGGAAGGGGGAGGCCCCTGAAGGCCTGGAGAGGGCTCCTCTGTCACCACAGGCTCCACTGATCCTCAGCGTCTTCCTTCATCCCTCTCTAGCTGCACCTCTATGACATCGAGAGCGCCACCAAGACCACCATTCTGAGCTATTGCTCCTATGTCCAGTGGGTCCCTGGGAGTGATGTGGTGGTCGCCCAGAACAGGAGCAACCTCTGTGTGTGGTACAACATTGACACCCCCGAGCGAGTGACCATGTTCACAATTAAGGTAGTGATGTCCTCCTGCTGCCTCTCCAGTACCAGGCCCCTTCCCTTAGTGGACGGGAGGACAGAGGGAGCTCGGGATGGCAGGCCCTGGGGAAGGCAGGGAGGCAGAAGGGCAAGACTGAGGCCATAGCTCTCGGCAGGGCGACGTCGTGGATCTGCAACGGGGCAATGGGAAGACAGAGGTGATTGTGATGGAGGGTATGAATGCCGTGTCTTGCACTCTGGATGAAGGTCTCATTGAGTTTGGCACAGCCATTGATGATGGTGACTACTACAGGTCAGGACTGGAAGGGGATTCCCTGGGCAGACGATGGGAGGAGGACCTGGAGCAACCCTTGTCATCATGGCTCAAATGTCATCCCCTGGCTAAGCAGCAGTGGCCATGCTGGGGGGAGCATGCTTTGAGCTGCAGCTTTGGGGAAAAGTCACGGTGTGGATAATGTGATAGAAATAGCTGGGAAGTTTCCTTTCCCAAGGCCTTCCCCTCCCCTCCCCACTGAGCCCCTTTACCTTGCACTTGACTCGCAGGGCTGTGGCCTTCCTGGAGACGCTGGAGATGTCCGACGAGACTGAGGCCATGTGGAAGACTCTCAGCCGACTGGCGCTGGAGGCCAAGCAGCTGCACATTGCAGAGAGGTGAGGGGATGGGTTCAGAGTGAGGGGGGCTTATTTGGCTGGAAGAAGGCCCTGATGGCCCACCCCAAAAGCAGCTTGGCTTCTTCCATGGGGTTCCTCCTTCCCAGTTGGCCACTTAGCTGCCAATTGGCCCTTCTTGTGGCAAGGATGCCCGACACAAATAACAAGGGAGGGGGACAGGTACCCTCCCGGCCTGGACTTTGAGGCGGCTGTATATGGGGCTCTTGGAGGGGCTGCCTCCTCCATGCCAAGCCCTTCTCTCCCAGCCTCCTCTTCCTTTCCCTTTGTAGGTGCTTTGCTGCTCTGGGACTCATGTCCAAAGCCCGGTTCCTCCACGAGACCAATGAGATCGCAGACCAAGCAGCGAGGGAGTATGTGAGTAGCACCAGAGTCTCCCAAGGCATCAGTGGCCTTCCTCTTCTGTCCACTGGCTGTGGCTGTGGCTGCATGTGTTCTTGTGAGCACACAAACTCTCTCACACACATGCACACAGAGGCATACACACCTCAGAGCCACATATGCACTTCCCACTTCCCTGCTCCAGGTGTTGCTGCTTGCCGCTGGGGCCTGCCTTGCTTCCAAACTGCCTCCTTGCTTCTGAGCTCTCCCTCCCTCCCCCCCCCCTCCCTCTGTGGGGCTCCACTCCTATCTCTGTGCATTTGCTTTGACTGGGATGCTTTGACTGGGAGTTCCTGTGTGGCAGGGGGTTGGACAGGATGGCCCTTGTGGTCTCTTCCAACTCTATGATTCTATGATTCTATGATTTAGGGGAGAGCCTTCTCATCTCACAGGCCTCCCGTGTGTCTTTTAAGGGAGGGGACGGCACTGACTACTACCGGGTCCGGGTCCGCCTGGCCATGCTGGAGAAGAACTACAAGTTGGCAGAGATGATTTTCCTAGAACAGGTGAGTCCAGGAGCTTCAGGAGTGGTGGTTCCCCCCCTCCCCACATGCCCACAAGCCATGCCCAAGCCTTCCTGACACCCCCCCGCCCGACTGATGCCAGTTCTATTCCGCTAGAATGCGGTGGAGGAGGCTATGGAGATGTACCAGGAGCTGCACATGTGGGAAGAGTGCATTGCAGTGGCAGAGGCCAAAGTGAGTGGGGCAGTTTGGATGGGAGAGGGGAGAACCCTCAATGCCCCCCCCCCCAGTATTTCCTCCCCACTCCTCCTGTGTCACGGCACTGTTCTTCTTCCCTCTCAGAGCCACCCACTGCTGGAGAAGCTGCGCCAGGGCTACTATGAGTGGTTGCTGCAGAGCCAGCAGGAGGAGCGGGCTGCCGAGGTGCAGCAGGGCCAGGGGGACCTGCAGGCGGCCATCAGTCTCTATCTGAAGGCAGGGCTGCCAGCCAAAGCAGCACAGCTGGTGGTGGGCCGGGAGGAGCTGCTGAACAGCACGGACCTTGTCAACCGCATTGCCACTGCCCTTCTGCGGGGAGAGCTCTTTGAGCAGGTGAGGTGACCCCAGCCCTGGGACCAGCAGAGGGGGTTGAGATTGAGTGTTGCGGGGGGACCCCCCTTCCACCCCACCTTCTCTTCTGGGGGTGTACTGTATGGAGTGGAAGGTGGTTGAATGGGACTGTCCTTCCCAGTGTCCCTGTCCCCCACGCGGGAGCTGCTTTCTTAAAGGGATTTTCCTGCAAAGGCCCCCTGGGGTTGGAGTTTTCCAAGCTCAAGGTGGTGGCTGCATGTGAAATGCAATGCCAAGAGCCTCTCTGCCTGCCTCACTAAGGGAGGCTTCTTCCATACAACAGCAGCCCTTTCCTTACAGAGAACATGACAGTGATCCCCTTGCTCCTACCCCACGCTCTCTCTTAGGCTGGGGAGCTCTTTGAGAAAATCCGGAACCCGCAGAGGGCGCTGGAGTGCTATCGCAAGGGGAGCTCCTTCCTGAAAGGTATGGGGGGAAGTGGCAAGGGGGCAGGTAGTGTGGTCTCCCAAGACCTGGTCTTTCTGCCTTTTGATGGCAGGCCAGTATCCTTTTAGGACTGGAATGCTCTTATTGGGCCCACACAAAGTGATCCAGCAACCTCCCCCCTTATTCTCCACCACACCCATGGGTCCAACCACAGCAAAATGGGAGCAGGAGGGGCATGGTTTTCCACCCCCTCTTTCCTCCAACTGCCAGGGCCGTTTCCAGTCCAGGACTGGCCAAAATAAACATGAAGCTCTTTGCCCAGAGCTGTAAGGGCCTGTGCCCATGACTGTTCCCTCCCCTTGCAGCGGTGGAGTTGGCACGCTCAGCCTTTCCAGCAGAGGTGGTCAAACTGGAGGAAGCCTGGGGTGACCACCTGGTGCACCAGAAGCAGCTGGACGCTGCCATCAATCACTACATCGAGGCCCGGTAAGTGCCTAGCTGGAGTGGGCACGCTGCCCCCCAGCTCTTGGGGCCTGGGCAGTGCCAGGGCCTTGCTCTCAGGAACATGGCCTCTTCCAGGTGTGCCATCAAGGCCATTGAAGCAGCCATTGGTGCCCGGCAGTGGAAGAAGGCGATTTACATCCTGGACACGCAGGACCAGAAGACAGCCACCAAGTACTACCCCAGGATAGCCCAGCACTACGCAGCCCTGCAGGAGTATGAGGTAAAGCCACCTGTTGCCCCCACCTGCCCAACTCCAGGGTGCTGTGCTCCAAAAACCATCCCTCAGCCCTGATCTGGCTGACTGTCAGACGGGTCCTTCGTTGCCCTCCCCAGATTGCAGAAGAGCTCTACGTCAAGGGAGACCACATCAAAGAGGCCCTCGACATGTACACGCAGGCCGGGCTGTGGGAGCAAGCACACAAGGTGAGGGAGGCTTTGCAAGTGTTTCTGCAGTCCAAATGGCAGCTGATCCCTGGTGCATCCTGGCTGCAGCTAGGGAAGGAGTTTCCTCCAGAGTTGGAGGTGGTTCGCCCTCCCGGAAGGGAAGCAGCCCTGAGAGGGTCTCTCCACCCCCTCCACCCCAACCCCCCACCTCCCCAGAGTACCCCCGTGGGTCTGGCCCTCACTCTGAGCTATGGGGAGAGAGTAAGGGATGTTCTGGAACCTTTCTTTGTGGTGTGGAGAGGACCTACTTCCTTGTGTTTGCTCCATTTCCACTCTCCTTGCAGCTGGCATCCAGGTGCATGCGGCCAGAAGACGTCTCCATCCTGTACATCACACGGGCTCAGGAGATGGAATGCCAGGGCAAGTACAAGGAGGCCGAGAGGTGGGTACAGGAGCCCAAGGCGCCAGGGGAGGGGGCTCAGGAGGCCTGAATGGGATGGTCCAGCTGGCCAAACTCCACTCTTTTCTGGGGTCAAGTTTAGCCTTTCCTGGGAAGTGGCACCTTCAGCCCAGAATGTGCCCCCCTTTCCCATGCCAGGTTGTACATCACAGTGGACGAGCCAGACTTGGCCATCACCATGTACAAGAAGTGCAAGAAGTATGAGGAGATGCTGCGCCTGCTGGCAAAGTACCACAAGGACCTGCTGGGCGACACACACCTCCACCTGGGCAAGGTAGGGCATGCCATGTGAGGGGGGCCGGGAGCTGGCAGGTGCCCTTGTGGTGGCAATGTGGGCTGGAGGGAAGGAAGTGCTTTTGTTTGGTAACCAGGTGGCTGTTGGCACAGGAGCTAGAAGCGGAGGGGCGTTTGCAGGAAGCTGAATATCACTACCTGGAAGCCAAGGACTGGAAGGCAGCAGTCAATATGTTCCGTCTGAACAACATGTGGGACGAGGCCTACCGGGTAAGGAGTGGGCAGCGTTGGGGTGCCTGCTGGGCTTTAAGTTTCAGATGGAGGAGGGCAGCACCTGGGGATCAGATTACCAGCAGCCTGCAGCTGTCATGGCTGCGCACGGCCTTCCTCCTTGGAAGTGGCAGCTGTGGGGCCATCGCTTGCCCACTCCTGCCTTGCCTCTGTGGGAGGGCTGCCCCTAGGGGCAGCTGTAGGGCCATTGCAGGCAAGGCTGCTGGTCTGAGTCCGGTGGGCACCTCTCCAGCTGTTCCACTGGGGTCCTGAGGGCAGGCCGCCATTTTCATTCCCAACCCCCAATGCCTTTTCTATTTCCTGGGACAGGTGGCCAAGGCTCATGGGGGGGCCAGCTCCCACAAGCACGTGGCTTTCCTGTGGGCAAAGAGCCTTGGTGGGGAGGCAGCTGTGAAGCTCCTCAACAAATTTGGACTTCTGGAGGCGGCCATTGACCATGCAGCTGACAACAGGTAAGGGGTAAGAGGCGGAGGGGGGTCCATCCATGGTCCTTGGGGGTGGACCTTTTCCCAGAGACCCACACACACACACACACCATGCCTGCCAGACGGAAAGGTGGCCTCCCCTTTGAGAGGGGCCTTCCTTGGCAGAGGATGCGGCTTAGCTCTCCCTCAGTTGACTCTCTTTCTCTTTTCCCTCTCTCCTGCCCCACTTTTCTTTTTTTGCAGCATGTTTGACTTTGCCTTTGAACTGGCCAGACTTTCCCTGAAGCAGAAGCTGCCAGAGATCCACTTCAAATACGCTTCCAGCCTGGAAGACGAGGTGGGGCGGCTGGAGACTCCCAATGTTGTTTCTCTCTTCCTTTGTGCAGTTGCAGGGAGCACTGATGTACTCATCCATTGCTTTGTCCCACCCCTTCCCTTCCCTCAAATTCAGGGCAGACTTGAAGAGGCAGAAGTTCACTTTGTGAAAGCTGGAAAGCCCAAGGAGGCTGTTCTGATGTGAGTGACCCCCAACCCCTACCACCCTCCTTGCCATGGGTGCGGGTGTGTGTCTCTCCCCTGCTCTCCCCTGACAGCTGTCAGCCCATCTGTGCTGGGGTTTTGACCATTGCTGCCCCCCCCACCAGGTATGCCCACGCCCAGGACTGGGGGGCAGCTCAGCGTGTGGCCGAGGCCCATGACCCGAATAGTGTGGTGATTGTGCTGGTGGGCCAGGCAGACACTGCCTTCAAGCAGAAGGAGTTCCAGAAGGCAGAGGCGCTGCTTCTGCGTGCTCAACGCCTGGACTTGGCTGTCAAGCAATATAAGGTGCACCCCTCGCCAGTCCTTTCCTCTTGGCACAGGCAGATGGGCATCACAGCCCCCTGTGAGGAATAGAGGTAGGGGCTCTCCAAAGAGGAATGAGCTGCCCCTTTCATGGAGGAAGATGCACAGGCCGAGAAGAGGGGTGGGCTGGGGGCCTTCACCTGGAGAGCTGACCTCTTAGGCCTGATGGACGTTGGGGGACATGCAGAGCAGCTCCCCACGTCAACCTAGGGTGGGGGGCAGTAGGGATTATGGTCCTTCTTGGATAACACAGCCCCCTCATCTGGCCCCCAGGAGGCTGGCATGTGGACGGACGCCCTCCGGGTCTGCAAGGAGTACCTGCCTGGTGACCTGGAGGCCCTGCAGGAGGAGTATGAGCAGGAGGTGGCCAAGAAGGGGACCAGGTGACTGGAGGGGGGGAGGCGGAGAGTTGGGGCCTGGGCCAGCACAGCCAGGGCAAGGGCTCTGTGTGTGTGTCTGTGGGGGGTCCCTGTGTGTCCCAGTTTGCCTAGAACCTTCTGCTTCCGGCTGAGCCAGGCATTGTGGCTTGCAGGGGCATGGAGGGCCTCCTGGAGCAGGCGCGCGAATGGGAGCAAGTGGGCGAGTATGCCCGGGCCGTGGACTGCTACCTGAAGGTGCGGGACCTGAGCAGCAGTGCCATGATGGAGAAGTGTTGGATGAAGGTAAGAGTCATAGAGCTGGAAGGGACCACAAGGACCTTCCAGTCCAACCCCATTCTGCAATGCAGACCATGGCTGGCATGGCTGGCCAGGAGTCCCTTGGCTGGCTGGCCAGCCAGCAGGTGCTCTAGGATCCCCAGGGCCCAGGAAAGGGAGGGGATACTGCTTTGCCAAGCCAGGGTTCATGTCTGGTGGATGTCTTGACAAGGGGGCTCTTCTCCTAGGGGCTCCTGGCCCCCAAGGGGAGAGGGGCAGGCCTCCTGGGGCTGCCAGTGTGATGACCACTCTCTCCCCTGGTCGCCTGTCAGGCAGCTGAGCTGGCCATCAAGTTCCTTGGGCAGCCGCGGAGCGCAGAAGTGATGCGAACAGTGGGGCCCCAGCTGGTCAGCATCGGGAAATTCAACGTGGTAAGAAAGGCAGAAAGAGTAGCTGTGGGGGATGTGACTGGCCTGGGGGCTGGGGGTGGGGAGACCATTACCTGCTAGAGGTCAGTTGAGTGAGGCAAGTCTAGCCCTTCCTGCCATTGGGCGGGTGGCAGCAGTGACCTTCCTCTGCACCCTTCCCCAGGCAGCAGAGCTGTACCTGAACCTGGACCTGGTCAAGGAGGCCATTGATGCCTTCATGGAGGGAGAGGAGTGGAACAAGGCCAAGCGGGTGGCCAAGGAGCTGGACCCCAGGTATGCCCTCCCATTCAGTCCCTTTGCCCAGGGCCCTCTGGGGCTCCCTTTCAGAGGCTTTCTGTGCCCAGGTTGCTTGGGGCTGGGGAGGAGTTCTGCTGCCCCTCTCCCAGAAGGTATCCCTTGGCTCCCAAGGACCCCCACCTGCATTGGGGACTGGTCTGCTGGGAGAGTGCCCACTTCTCTTCTGAGAGGCTCATCCATCCACCCCACCCCTGATCCATTCATCTCTGCTCTGCCCATGGCAGGTACGAGGAGTACGTGGACCAGCACTACAAAGAGTACCTCAAGGACCAGGGCAAAGTGGACTCGGTGAGGGGCAGTCTTGAGATGGAGGGGGAAGCGGAAGGGTCTGGGTGGGGCAAATGCTCATTTTGAGGGTCCTGGGCCCAAAGAGCTGTGGGGCAGAGAAGGAGGAGGTGGCAGAGGCTTCCATGAGGTCCACCCTCTGAGCAGGGAAGGGCTGGAAGACATGGGCACAAGCTGTATCAGGCTGCTTCTGCTGGTGCCCATCATGGCCACAGACTGACTCCCTTTGTCTTTGGCAGTTGGTGGGTGTGGATGTCATGGCTGCCCTGGACATGTACGTGGAACGAGAGCAATGGGAAAAGTGTCTAGAGACGGCTGCCAAGCAGGTAGGTGGCAGTGGGTAGCAGTGGCCTCCCATGGGGCTAGGCAGTCTGCTTGTGGATCTTCGTGTCAGGAAGGGGGCAGAAAGGCCCACGGGAAGCAGTGACCAGCTCTTTCCTGTGCCCATGCGTCCCATGCCATCAGCAGGGATGCCTGTGCTCCTCAGGAGCATTCACTGCAGCAGATTTGGGGACCAACCCCCCCAAAGTAGAGGGCAGCAGGCTGGCCCTTCTAGCTGCCTCCAGGAGGGGCTTCAGAGCCAGATGGCCACCCCCTTGCCACTAGTTCCAGCTAGTTTCGCTCCATGTTTCTTCTTTTGTCTCTTCTGCTCTCCCTAGAATTACAAGGTGCTTCACAAGTACGTGGCTCTTTACGCCACACATCTCATCCGAGAGGGCAGCTGGGACAAAGCCCTGGGCCTTTATGTCCAGCATGGGGCCCCTGCCAATGCCCAGGTGAGGGGTGTCGTAGGGCAGAGGGGGCCGGGCTGGGGTTGCATGTGCCCGGAAGGGGGATGCACTTCAGCAGGACCCTCAACCTAAAGCGCTCCTCTTCCTCCTCTTTACTGATCCAGAATTTCAACATTTACAAGCGGCTCTTTGTGGAGATGGTGAACGCAGGCAACATGAACAGCGCAGAGGCCTACCACAGCTGGGCTGACCTGCGGGACGTCCTCTTCAACCTGGTGAGGGCCTTCAGGCGACAGCTATGGCTGCCAGTTGGTCTGAGGGGTGGACAGCGGAGGGCCAGCAGGGTCCTGTCCTTCCCTTGCTCACTCGCACCTCCTCTTCCTCCTCCTCCTCTCCTGCCGCCATCTTCATTGGGGGCTTCTTGGCCTGGCCTGGCCTGGTTCTTGAAGGGGAAATCTCCTCCCCACAGCAGCCCTCTGTCCCCAGCATGGGGCCTTCTGGGGCCTTTTAAGTGCAGAAGCTGCAGATTGTGGAAGGGCAGAGGGCAGCTGCTGGGGAGGGAGGGTGTGTATGGCCCTGGGCCCCTCTCACAGGAAAGCAAATGTTCTGGCGCTGAGGAGTTGCTCCCCCATCCCAAGCCCTGGGACCAGGTCAGCTTCGGTGGCATCCTTTCCCTTTCGCAGCTCCAAGGAGGTTGAACCCCACACCTGCTGACTCTGAGGGTCCCAAAGTCTATGGCCCCAAACCAAGCTGTGATGTTTTCCTTTCTGCCTCCTCCAGTGTGAAAACCTTGTCAAGTCAAGTGAAGCCAACACGCCTGCTCACGAGGAGTTTGAAACCATGCTGCTTGTTTCTCACTACTACGCCACACGCTCTGCAGCCCAGAGCATCAAGCAGCTGGTGAGGAGTGGGACTGGAGCACTAGCAAAGGGGGTGCCCCACTTTCCCAGTCTGTCTGCCCAGTCTTCCTTGCAGGCTGGCCATTTCCTGAGTGGACGGCCCTGGACTACTATTCCTGCTCTTCCCCACATCCTCACTGGTGCCTCCTGCCCTCTTGCAACCTTCCCCTCACCCCCACTGCCTCCACTGTTTTTCCTGGATGCCCTTTGGCTCCCCACTTGGGCCACAGCCCCCCTCCTGCCCGCTGGGCTCCCAGGCAAACCCCCTGCACAGGATTGGGGGGGGGGGGCAAAGAGCTGTCAGGTCCAGCTCACTGGGGCTCTCCAGGGACCCCCCCCCCATTTGTCCACCCACCCACCCTGAACCAGGAGCTTGCCAGACAGACCTGGCTGCTGCACTGGGTGCATGTGGGTCTTAGTCCTCATGTGGGGTCTTAGAGGGCAGCTCTGATTGTGGCTTTTCTCCTGCTCCCAGCATGCTGGAATCCTTGAAGCAGCCTGGAGGCTGTGCCCCCTTCCTCTGTTCAGTCCTTTGTGTCTCTCTTTCGGACGCTTAGAGGGCTTTCAGGGTTCCCAGGGCTGCAAGGTAGCTTTGGCCTCTCTTCTCCTCCTCCTGTGGTCGGAGGCAAGGTGCTGGTAGATCTCCCCTGGCCATGTTGGACACTCAGCCTTCCTGGGGCCTGGAATGGCTTTTGCTGCCCTGGGGTCAGAATGGGAGTCATGGAGTAGAGGCCCTGGGCCGGAATGGCAGGGCCTGAGCCATCTCTCTCGCCCTCAGGACAGCATGGCAGCCAAGCTCTCCATCTCCCTCTTACGCCACACAGATATTGTTCCTGCAGACAAGGCCTTCTACGAAGCTGGGACGGCCGCCAAGGTAAGCCTGGAGGTCCAGTGAGCTCCCTGGGAGAAACTTTGAGCAGCCGGACAGTTGCAAGTGTGGACAACAGGCTTTTCCCGGTGGAGAAGAGGCCGAGGAGGCCCCTTTCTCTCTGAGGGTCCTGGGAGGGGAGCTGCAGAGGGCAGCCGAGAGACAGCAAAGGGGGATCTGTGGAAGTGATCATTGGCCCCATGCCAGAGGGTGACCTTTCCCTCAGGTGAGCTTTGCACCCACAGTACAGATCCTTGCCCAGGATTTGAGTCTGGGGATCCCCGTTGCTGGTGAGGTGATGGGGGTTTCCCCTTTGAGCATCTGGGGGAGGTTACCATTTACCCTGCCAACACCTTCTCCTTCAACCTCTGGGTCCTCAGAGCACTTGGGGGGCTACATGGGGGAGGCATCTCAGTGACCCTTGGGAGTGGGCTTCCCTGAGCCCCAGGAGCAGCCTGTTGGCTGAGGAGGTGTTGGCACTCCTGAGCCCGGAAGTCAGGGATGAGGGAGAAGCCCTTTGCCTCCCTCACTCTCTGTCTCCTGTCCCCAGGCTGTCGGTTGGGAGAACATGGCCTTCATCTTCCTGAACCGCTTCCTTGACCTGACGGATGTGAGTCCCTGGGTGGGCTCTTGTGGCTGGGTGAGTGGGGGGTTGGCCCAGCTGCCCTTCTCATGTTCTCTTCCCCAGCCAGGCCATCGAGGAAGGCTCCCTGGACGCCCTTGACCACTCCGACTTCCAGAACACAGACATCCCTTTCGAAGTGCCACTCCCTGCCAAGCAACACGTCTCCGTAAGTGCGGGGGGGGGGGGGCGTGCTGCTCTTTTTCTGCTCCAGGATGAGGGGGCTTTCTGGGGGGCAGTGAGGCACACAGCCTCTTTTTCCCCACATCCAGCCACGCACCTCCTCTGAAAAACATTTCTCTGTCCTTGTTGTCCCCCACCCGGCACGGCAGGAGGAGCAGCGTGAGGAGGTCCGTGACTGGGTCTTGACCGTCTCAATGGACCAGCGGCTGGAGCAGGTGCTGCCCCAGGATGAGCGGGACACTTATGAGGCCTCCCTCCTGGCAGCCAGTACAGGAGTGCGCTCTCTGCCCTGCCTCATCACTGGTAAGAGGGGATCCAGGGTCACCCCCAATGAATTTCCATGTGATCCCCAACCCTCTTCCCAGCACAGCAATTAACCAGCAACAGGAATGATCCAGACTCAGTGGATACTTCTGGAGCAGGCAGCTGACCAACCCAGCCCAATCTCCCATCTGCTCCTGCAGCCCCTGCCAAAGGGGCCATGCCAGGCCTGGCGAGGGCCATCCCCCTTCCATTCTTAGTCTGGGGGGTGGTACCGTGGAAAGGGGCATGGGGGGGCTCCAGGAAAACCGTGCCATGTAGTGCCCCCTGGCAATGGCTCTTGTCCCCCTCCCCAGGCTACCCTGTGCTGAGGAACAAGGTGATGTTCAAGCACCCTGGGAAGGAGGCCAACAAAGAAAGCTGGAACAAGTTCCTGATGGCAGTCAAGGTGAGGCGGCCAGCGGTGGGAAAGTAGTGTCCCAGTGGGAGGGGGGGGGAGGCTTGGCCCTGGTTGGGTCCCCAAGGCCTTGATCTCCCCCACTTGACACTGTTTGTCCTCCTCGTAGATGTCGCACAGTCCCTCCTGTCAGGATGTCCTCAAGTTCATCAGCCAGTGGTGCGGGGGTCTCCCCAGCTCCAACTTCTCCTTCCAGTAACGTTCCAGCAACCAGGTCTGCGTCCTGGAAGCCTTGTTGTATTTATTCTCCTGGATTAAATTTTCTGTTTTTTATGTATTTGTGCTTTGGTGCTTCTGTGCAGGGTGTGAAAAAAGCTGCTGACTGTGTCTCCTGCATTTGCTGCCAACAGGGATGGCCACGCTGAAGGTTCTGGTGCAGAGGGTAGGCTTGCCCACCTTTCTGCAGCCCCCCCTCCCCCGAAGAACACTGGACAGCCAAGGCTGCCATGGCCTCTGTTTTTGCAGGGCAGCTCTGTTCTTCCTCAGAGCAGGATGGAGCCCATTTCTTAGCCCAAAAGGAATGCTTCCCAGCTAAGCTCTCTTCCATTCCTAGAAGAAAGGTCCAGCAACTCCTTCCCCTCCTCATTTGTGGGGTCTAGTGTCCTCACATGGTCAGTGGCCCCTTTGGGTAGCAAAGGAGAGGCCAGTCCCACACCTGACGGAGTGCCATCCCTGCCCTACTGCTGAATAGGCTGGAGGTGGGTGGGTTGATAGAATTGCTGGCCTGGGGAAAATTTGCTGCAGTGGAGAAGAGACCCTTGCCAGGTGCAGGGATTGCATATGCAGATCTGGACTCCTCTCTATGCAAATACACACATAATTACTCTAGGAAACAGAACAGTACCAGAGGAATGTGAAAGACAACTCCTATCAGTTCCAGCTAGCATAATCAATAGCCAGGAGGGTGTATTTTGCCTGGGGAAGAGGAAGTTAAGGGGTGACATGATAGCCCTATATAAATATTTGAAGGGGTGTCAGACTGATGATGGAGCAACTTGTTTTCTGCTGCTCCGAGATTCCCCATAAACATTAGGAAGAACCTCTAGACTAGGTAGAGTCAAAGGCTTTCATGGCCGGCATCCATAGTTTTTTGTGGAGCTTTTTGGCTCTGTGGCCATGTTCTAGAAGAGTTCCTTTCTGACGTTTTGCCAGCATCTGTGGCTGGCATCTTCAGAGAATGATAGCCTGGGATATATATCTCCAATCCTTTCCCAGGCTATCATTCTCTGAAGATGCCAAATCTAGAACTCTTCTAGAACATGGCCACAGAGCCTGAAAGCTCCACAAAAAACTAACCTCTAGACAGTTAAGAGCTGTCCAAGCATGGTCACCTTCACTGGAGATTTTTCAACAGTTGGCCCAGATGTCCCTTGGGATCTCTCCTTCAACTCCAAGATCCTTGGTGAGATATGGGGCAGGGGCTGTGCCAGGCCTGCCAGTGACATCTCCTCACCCGAAGGGTCAGAAGACCGCTACATCACCACTTGGGTGCAAAAGGGGCAATCCAAGGACAGAAGGGTGGATGAGGCATGGGGCCACTTCCCTAACACCAGGCACACAAAGGTTGCAGCACTGGCCATGTACTTACAAAACCATTTATTAAAAATAGGAACAGAAGCAACACATGGAGGCACCCAGCAGCCCAAGGGAGGGAAGGGGCCACCTTTCACTGACCAGCTCTGCCCCCTCCCCCTTGACCTTCACCCAGAAGGAACATCTCACTGACCTTAACTACCCTGCACCCCCCCCCCCCGTGTTGCTCCCCAGAGGAGATAAAGGTGGGCACCCCATGGCCTGCTGAGCAAGGCTTGTGAGTGTGAGTGGGGGGGGGGGAACCAACTCCTCCGGGCCTCCCTTCTCCTTAAATAACAAGACAGACCTCTCTGTGCTGTGCAAAAATTCTGTACAATTCAAGCAAAAGAAAACTCCATGCAGGGGAGGGGTGGGTGTGGGATGGGGCGGCTGGGGAAATAGTAATACTGACACAAGGCACGCGGCCCCTTCCCCTCACCAGCCATGCCCCCCTCTGCCCCCCAAACAGTGGCACCGATTGTCTGCAGGGCAACCCAGCAAAGATCAGAGACATGCCGGCGGGGGCACCGCTGGCAGTAGGGGAGGGCCCTTAGGTGGAGACCGTGACTGCCGCCATCCCCCCGTTCCGCGAGTAGAGGAACTTGCTGAAGGCGTCTTCAAGTAAACAGCTCAGCCGGCCCTGATCCGCCTGAGGGAGACAGGAGGGAGGGGGCCATGAGGGCAAGGCAATAGGGAGGGGGAGCAGGTGGGCCAAACACCCCCCCCCCCCAAAAAAAAACCAAAGCAAGGGGGCAGGAGAGAACCCACCTCACTGATGAATCCCAACTGGACCAATTCGGCCGCCAGCTCCTGGATATTGTCACCTGTGGAAAGCCAAGAGGAGAGCAATGAGCGTTTGGCCCCAAGAGCACAAGGTGGGGGCAAAGGGCAAGAGGAGGGCACTTACTGGGCAGTAGGTCACAGCTCAGGTGCCGGTTCAGTTTGTCTTCCAGTTTCAGCAGCAATGTCAACTGGGGAGAGGGAAGCAGAGAGTCTTAGGAGCCACCCAGTCAAAGCGCTGCCGCCGCCTCTGAACCACTTGGTGCCCTGCTCTGCTCCCATGTGAGGCAGCGCTGGCAGCAGCAGCAGCAGCCCCCAGCCCCAGGAGGCTGCCCTGCCCAGCGGTAGTACATACATGGTGCTTGACGCCTTCCTCCACTGGCTCAATGTTGCACTGCATCAGCACTACCTGGCAGGGGAGAAAGGGAGCTGTCAGGAGGAGCTCAAGGGTCTGCCCTCAGGCTGAGGGGGGAGAGGAAGGACTGAGCCACTCACTTTGCGGGTCTCCACTTCAGCCGGCTCGGGCGTTGGAGTCTTGACTGAAGGGGGTGCAATGGGGGACTTCACCACCTCCTGCTGGGGCTGCTGAGGGCGGGGCAAGCCAAAGGCCGTCAGGGGGTAGATGCCGTTCCTGGGGGTGGGTAGGAAGAGAGGGTCAGGGGTGTGCCCCCTCCATGGAAGACGGGTGGCTGGCTCACCTTTCCTCCCACCCAAGAGTAGAGCAAAAGCAGGGAGTGACCCATGCTCTTACCTCACATCCTCCAGGAACTTGTCCAGCTCCAGCGCTGGGGACTGGGAGAAGCTGGGAAGAGGGAAAGGACCAGTTCAGCAAGGGAATTCACCCCCACCCTGGCCCATCTCCCCACAAACCCTGGCAGCCTTTTCAAGAGGGGAGAAGGGGGTCCACCATCCCTCCCGCTCAGCCCCTCCCGGCACACCAGAGAAGCCTCACATCATGCGGACTCCCTCACGGTCGGCGTGGCTGATCTCTGCCAGCACCGCACTCATGTCAAGGTTCTTGGTCATTTCTTCCAGCGCATTCTCAGGGATCATGTCTGCCAAGAGAGAAAGGTGTGTCATGGGAGCCACCGGCCCCTTTCTCAGGTGTCACCTCCATATTCAAGACTTGGGCACTCTAAGGAGAGCTGGGCCAAAGGAACGAGGGCAAAGGAAGGCTATTATGAGCAGGTGTGGCATGATGATGCCGAAGGGGGCCCAATTGGCTCCGACTGGCCCAAAAGGCGGGGGGCATGGGGGGAGCTGTCACTCAAGAATTCACAGCATCCAAAACACAGATGGGCAGGGAGGCTCTTCCCACTATCATGAACATTGTGCCTGCTGAACCCAGTCTGGGCAACCCAGAGGCCAAAGGGGATTTTGTAGCCCAACTGCTGCAGGGAAAAGAGGCCCCTGCTTCCTCCCAAGGGGCAGGCCAGCCTATAGGGCTGGTGGCCAGCGCATGGGCCGGGTGATGGAGGTCTGGAAACAGGATGCCTTCATGGGGGGAACAGGAGAAGGTGGTGCATGACACAGGGCTGCTGGCTCCTCTGCATTAGGGACAGGGACATTTCCTCTGGGCCCCAATCCCCCGCTGCCCACAGTCACCACACAAGAGCTGCCCCTACCCCCTTCCACACTCACGCTGATGGCCCACGATGCAGTGGGCAGCCAGGAGCTTGAGGGAGGGCACTTCAAACAGGGCCTGGTGGAAAAGGAGCTCCCGGGCGGTGGGTCGCTGGCTGGGCTGGGGCTGTAGGCACTTCTGGATGAACTCCTGGGAGGGAAGGGGAGGGGAAGAGACAGAAGGGTAGACAGATGGCAGCCAAATCATAGCCCCACCTCAAAGAGAACAAGGAAGAAGGGTCCATTTTCACCACTGCTTCTCACCAGAGTCTGTCTTGGAGAGCCAAAGATCCGTGCATCTCTTCACACATACCTGGAGAGGCAAGGACCACTCCACCCCTCCCTCTGGGCGTTTGCTTCCCCCCCCCCCCACAACTTTGGGATTGGGGTGAGTCGCCAGCTCAAAAATACCCAAACTCCAGGCTGCAGGTTGCGGTCTGGTCACTGCTTGGATCCCGGAGGTAGAACTGAGACCAATTCTCGTCAAAGGGAACAGAAACCAATTCCCAAAGCTGCCTGTCCCCAGGGTCTTACCCGCTGCAAGGGGTCCTCCAGCAGCTGGATGGCATTGTTGATGGCGTCCTGGGCCACGTAGGAGGACTCGCCGTTCCCCTGGATCTCCAGCACTGCCATCTGGAAGGGGAGGGTGGCACAAGTGGGGAGAGGGTTCAGTGGGGCTGGGTCTCCCCTGACCCCCCACTGCCACCCTTCTCCAAAGCACCAGCCCCTTCCCTGATCCCAGTGGCAGCCTCCTGCCCCTCAGCAGACACTTTAAAGTCTCCTTCTCCTTATAGAAGTAGCTGCTGAGATCTCCCCCTCCATAATCGTCATCATCATCATCATCATCATCATCATTAGTGTTTATTTATATAGCGCTGTAAATTTTGCATGGCGCTTTAGAGTAATCAAAACAACAAAAAAATTGCCAATGGCTTATAATCTAAAATCACAAAATACAAATAATACTGTAGTAAATAAACAATTCATCCCATTAAAATAACAAAAGACAATAAGCAATAGATAAACAATGAACAATAAACCCTTATCTCCCTTGAAGCCCTATGCTCCACCTTGCTGCCCCTCACCCATTCCAGAGACCTCCACACCATCCAAGGGACATTTCCACTCTGCTCACCCTCCCAAAGGGCAGCTCTCTAACCCTTCCAGGAAAGGAAATGGAATGAGATAGAGGTCTTCCTGCCTCTGCAAGTTCACCCTAAAAGATGAAAGATTGGGGAGCAGAAGACCCAGCTCACCTCCAGCGCACACATCCCAAAGGAGTAGATGTCCACAGCGGTGGTCACATGTGCAACCTCTGTGGGGAAAGAGAACCATCTTCAGACCAGAAACAACTCCCTCCAAAACCTCCCAACCAAACTTAGAAGAGAACATGGGGGCACCCTGAACCAACACAAGGAAGCCGTGGATGCCCGTGCCCGTGTACCTCCATACTCCGGAGCAAAGAAATGCAGGTTCTTCTGCTCCTCGCGACAGGTCTTCACATGGTTGTTGATGGTGTCTGGAGCAACTGTGGGGAAGGGGGGAAAGAACTGCATGAGGTCAGGGGCCTTGATCCAAGTGCTTTGGGGAGGGAGGGAGGGAGGCTATTCCCAGCCACCATCCCTCTGTGGTGTAAGGAAGCTGAGGCAGGGAGCCCACCCCGGAGCCCGTCAGCCTCCGCAACCGAGGCAGCTCCTACAGCTGAAGCACAAGGAGGGGGCAAACTGCTCAGAATGGAGACTGGGGAAGGAAAGGGGCTGAAGGAGACTCAGGGGGCTGCCCTCATTCTCCTCTTGTGTCTCCCTAGCCACCCACCCCAGTGCCCTTCAGCAGCAAAGGCAACCGTTCCAGCAAAAGCAAATAGGGCCAGAGGAGAAGCAAAACAGCAAGGACGCCATGCGCACACACAAATGGGCAAGTCAGGACTGTGGGAGCCCCTCCAGCCCCCACCACACTCACCCCAGACAGGCCCTACGGTCTGCATGCAAGCCAGTCCTGTTGCCTTTCCAGGAAGGAAGGCAGGCAGGCAGGGGGCACTGAGGGCCAGGAACAGAGGCAGGCGCATCCTTGCTCTCCAGGTACTTCCGGAGTGGAGGGTGAGCAGCAGAGGATCCCTCCTCTTCTTATGACCATGGCTCACCCCCCAGGCCCCACCTGCCCACCACCTGTCTACACACATGGGCCCTATCCCAGGCAGGGACAGTGGTCCTGGCCCCAGGTGGCAGCAGCCCTACCAAGGCTCAGACACCCTCCTGGGACAGCTGGGAGGAGGGTCAGCTTGGGAGGAGAAAGGGACATGTGACACCAACAACCAGCCCTCCAAAATGACCTTAATAGATTAGAAAACTGGGACAAATTTAAGAAAATAGTAACAAAATAGAAACATATGGTACTGCACTTAGGCAGAAAAAAATGAAATGCACAGATATAGGATGCGGGATGCCCAGCTTAAGACAACAACACGTGGAAGGTATCTAGGAGTCCTTGTAGACCACAAGTGGAATCATAGAATCATAGAGTTGGAAGAGACCACAAGGGTCATCCAGTCCAACCCCCTGCCATGCAGGAACTCTCCATCAAAGCATCCCTGACAGATGGCCATCCAGCCCCTGTTTAAAGACCTCTAAGGAAGGAGACTCCACCACACTCTGAGGAAGGAGTGTGTTCCACTGTCGAACAGCCCTTACTCTCAGGAAGTTCCTCCTAATGTTGAGGTGGAATCTCTTTTCCTGCACTTTGTATTCATTGTTCCGCATCCTAGTCTCTGCAGCAACAGAAAACAAGCTTGCTCCCTCCTCAATATAACATCCCTTCAAATATTTAAACAGGGCTATCATATCACCTCTTAACCTCCTCTTCTCCAGGCTAAACATCCCCAGCTCCCTAAGGCATTCCTCATAGGGCATGGATGCAATATTCCAGGTGGGGCCTGACCAAAGCAGAATAGAGTGGCACTATTACTTCCCTTGATCTAGACGCTACACTTCTATTGATGCAGCCTAAAATTGCACTGGCCTTTTTAGCTGCCGCATCGCACTATTGACTCATGTTCAACTTGTGGTCTACTTGGACTCCTAGATCCCTTTCACACATGGTCTCGTTCAGCCAGGTGTCCCCCTTCTTATAACTGTGCATTTCATTTTTCCGTCCTAAGTGCAGAACCTTACATTTCTCTGTGTTTCATTTTGTTAGCTTTGGCCCAGCTTTCTAGTCTATTCAGGTCATTTTGAATGTTGATCCTGTCTTCTGGGTATTAGCTACTCCTCCTAATTTGGTGTCATCTGCAAATTTGGTAACTAAGCTCCCAATACTGTCATCTGAGTCATTAATTAAGATATTGAATAGCACTGGGCCCAGGACAGAGCCCTGTGGGACCCCACTGGTCACTTCTCTCCAGGATGAAAAGGAACCATTGTTGAGCACCCTTTGGGTGCGGCCAGTCAACCAGTTACAAATCCATGTAGCAGTTACCTTGTCTATCCCACATTTTGTTTGAAAGAATGTCATGGGGAACCTTGTCAAAGGCCTTACTGAAATCAAGATATACTACATCCACAGCGTTCCCTTCATCTACCAAGCTGGTAATTTTATCAAAAAAATGAGCCAATGGTGTGATGTGGCAGCTAAAAGGGCAAATGTGATTCTAGGCTGCATCAATAGAAATAAAATATCAAGATTCAGGGGAATACCAGTCACACTCTATTCTGCTTTGGTCAGACCTAACCAGAAATATTGTAACAGTTCTGAGCATCACAATTCAAAAAGTAAATTGACAAGCTGGAGTGTGTCCAGATGAGAACCACCAAAATGGTGAAGGGTCTGGAAATCATAAAGCACACTGCTCTCTGAGGAAACTTAGGGAGTTGGGTGTGTTAAGCCTAGAGAAGAGATGGTTAAGAGGTGATATGATACCCCTGTTTAGGTACAGTGGTCCCCCGGGTTACGAAAGTAATCAGTTCCGGATTACTTTTCGTAACCCGGAAATTTTCGTAACCCAGGGGACCGCTTTATTTGCCGCACCGTGCGGCAAATTTAAAGGGACCGCAGCTTTTTTTCTTTCGTACCCCGGTTTTTTTTTCCGTAAGCCGGGGCCGTTTTTGCGGCCTCGGCTCTTTCGTACCCCGGGGTTTTCGTACCCCGGGGTTTTCATAACCCGGGGAACCACTGTATTTGGAAGGGTGTCATATTGTTTTCTGCTGCTTCTTTTCTGCTGTTCCAGAGAAAGGACACAATGGAGAAAAGGATGCAAGTTACAGGGAGAGATTACACCTAAACATTAAGAACTTCCTGATAGAGCTTTTGGACAGTGAAATCCACTCCCTCTGAAAATGGCGGAGTCTTCTTCTTTAGAAGGTTTTAAACAGACGCTGGATGGCCATCTGTCAATGGGATGCTTTGACTAACAGTTCCTGCAGGGCAGAAGGCGGCTGGACTGGATGGCCATTTTTGGGCTCTCTTTCAAGTCTATGATTCTATGATGCTATGATTTCCCAGGAGGGAAAAGACACAGGAACAATTGGCGGGCCTTTTGGCCACCCACCATTACAGTCCGCATGCCAGCGGCCACGGAGTGGTGGAGGTTGTAAGCCAAGACCATTGGAGGGCCAACAGGGGCTCCCAGCCCCTCACCGGGAGGAATCAACACACCTCCACCAGCCCTACGCTTTGGACAGCCCAAGGGAGAGACGGGAGTGGAATACTGTGCTAGTTCTGATCCAAAGATACCCTCCTGCTATTCTGCCAGCACTACCATCAGGACAGCTGGGCAGGAACAGGGTGGCAAGGAACCTGAAGACCTTGGGGGGGGGGGGCTGAGAAGGCCAAAGGTAGGGCAGCAGAAGATGGTAGAAGAGAGTAGGTGGCCGGCAGGCGGAAGAAGGGACCCTATGGCTAGTGAGCACGAAGTCACTTCCAGTGATGAGGCAGAGGACCAGACAGGCCCATCCAGCCGGAATGAGCAAGGGACTCTTCCGTTGCACCAGCCCTTGATGGAAGTCCCTGTCAAACAGCAGCCTAAAGGCCACTATCAGGTGCCTCAAGAGGGCCTCCATCTGCACTGTGCAGATCTTGCTTCTCCCTGGCCTCAGACACCGATGTCTTCTGCTTTCAGCAAAAATCTGATCAGAGTCTGACAGCAGACAGGCGAGACTGCCAAAAGGAGAGAGAGAGAGAGAGGGAGAGAGAGAAGCTTTCCTGTTCACATGAGCTCTCTCCCTTCTTTCCTTCCTTCTTGGTAACTTAAACTCCAGTACAAGGACATCAGGACAGGAAAGCACAAATCCTTCTGGCTCTGATTCTGTTTCAAGAGCTGCTCAGAATAACAACACCAAAATTTTCAGAGACTAACTGTTTGCTGTTAGAGGATGGGATGCAAGGATGGCCCCAAGAGTGTTAGTGTCTGTTCAAGCCACCAGCCCTGGTTGATGAGCGCCAACACCTTTCTTCTCCTGGAAATTATGGTACTTATGCTGTAAGAGACGATGGAGAGATCGTTGGAGAGTTATACACCATTGGACCATGCTTTCAGGTACAGTGTTCCTGGCACCTCATCACAGGGAGACTCACAGCCTTGGTTTTTATCTTAGGAGTATTCCCTTCATCCACCACTGTATGTACAGAAGTCAAGACCTATTTATAATTGTATAACAATAAAATAATTTCCTTCTTGAAGCATATCACTGTGTCAGACATCTGGTTTCCGTGAATCCTTCCTTTCAACTAACAAGACCAGTGCATTGGTGCCTATGGCTTCAGCTATCTTCCACTCCCTGCCTAGACTTTCCTACAAGAAATACCGGCAAGGTGCATGTGCAACTCTGCTGGCCACAGCATACACAACACACTGTTGGATCCCGTCTTTACGGAGAAGGCCATGGCAGCCCTTCTTTGCCCAGTTAGCTGGCAGCTCCTGCTCTTCCTGCTACCCTTCAGGAACGATGTCACTGGACCACAGAAAAATCTTCCACAGCAGCCTTTGAGGAACACGTGGCAAGCAGCTCCTTTCCCTCGACCCATGGTTGCAGGGATCCAGCCATAAATAGTCCAAATCGCCAAGAAGCAAAATGTGTTTCCTATTCCAACATTAGGAGAAACTTCCTAACAGTAATGGCTGTTCAACAGTGAAACATACTCCCTCACTGGATAGTGGTGGAGGTCTTTAAACAGAGGCTGGATGGCTATTTAGTCACAGGGAGTGCTTTGACTGTGAGTTCCTGCATGGCAGGGGGTTGGACTGGATGGCCCTTGTGGTCTCTTCCAACTCTATGATTCTATGATACTGCTTGCATTTCAATTTTTCACAAAAGCTGCTCACTTCTAAAAATTTGGTGAGATTCTCAAGCCAGCATCAGGTGGCGAGTCAATGACGAGGCAAAGGGTGGCCTAGGGAGGTACCTGGCACTCTGCAGTCTCTCTGATGCTGCTGCAGATGTGGTGGATCCAGGTTTTTAAGATCCTATGTGTAGTTTCTTTCTCCATCCCTCCGACTCAGGCAACATACTTTTGTTTCTGAGGCCTTGTTTTGCTTCAGGGAGGGGGAAGCCCCAAACTCCCACCCAGTGCCTACAGGGCACACTTGCTCTCTATGGAACCTGGAGCCTTGCAGTGGGGCAAAGCACTCTCTCGCTGCGTGTTAGCCCATCTGCTGAAAGCACAGCCACACAGACACAGGACAGAGGAGAAATCCCTGGACCCTCATTTCCCCCTGCCACCTCCACCACCCCATTACCTGCCGCTTCTCTGCTGCAGCTGCCCCCGCTGCCTCTCCTCTGGACCCAGGTCTGGTCTGGCATCCACCTGTGCCACTGCCCTGAGAGCGCCTTGGCCAACTGACCCAACGCCTTCCTCCCTGGCCAAAGTGGAGGTGCTCTTTAGTCCTTACTCAACAGAGGGAGGGTAGATGACCGGCCAGAAGGTGGGCACCCAACCACTCTGCCCTGATGGCTGGCCTCTTTGCCAAGCCCCAAAGCCAGCCCTTTTGGCTCATACTCTCATCACCAGGACCTCCTCTTCTTTTCCTTCCACACCCTCTTTCCACCAGCAGCCAACCAGCAAAGGGGGCTTTTGCCAAATGGTCCTAGAGGCAGGGTCTGCCCAGGGAAATGAAGGGCAGGAGATGTTGCTTGAGGAAGAAAGGGGGGTCATGCGTGGAGGCAGCTGTTCCATCCTATGGACCAAGCAGCCGCCCTTCAACGACATTGGCACCTGCATTGCTCCTCCAACAACAGGGAGGCAGCAGGCCAAGCACACAGCCACAGCAGAGCAGAGGGGCACCGAGATCCAGCCCTCCTTCATGCCCAGCCTCCCCCCATTCACACCAGCTCTTCTGCAGAAGCCAAAAGCAAGCAGCAAGCTGAATCCAGCCTGGCAGGAAGGAGGCAATGGCAGCAGCAGCAGCTCCCCAGCAGTCAAGAGCAGCCTGGGCCGCATGCAGGAAGCGGCATGCACTGGGGCAGCAGAAAGGAAGCTACCCCCCCCCCCGGCCCCATGGAAGGGAACACCACACCTAGTCTAGAAAGATACGGAGAGGGGGGACCCAAGACACACCAGTCTCACAAGCAAGAGATCGGAGGGGGGGGGAGTTCTCTACATGTATTTAATACATATATGTATAGCTAGGTATGTATTCAATTTGAGAAAGTCACGCCACAGAGCAGAGAGACACTGGCTCACCGTTAGCAAAAATCCTGTGAAAGACTGTGGGCAAGAAAAAGAGAAAGAGGGAGGGAGAACAGAGAAAGAGGCAACCCATAAGTGGGAAACTAAACGAGGAAGGGTCCGGGTCACAAGAGGAGACAACAAGAAGCAGCCCTCCATTGCCTGGGGCAAGGTGTGGGGGTGTTTCTCTCTTGGGTTTAGAAGCCCCCGACTGCTCCTGGCCTCCCCTGTTCCACAAGCAAAGAGGAGTGCTGGGGGGAGGTGAGGGCCCCCCAAGGCCATTGAGAACTACCTCCTCCCAGAGGGGCCCCACTTTCCATCCGGTACACAGGGAACATCTCTCCTCATTGCTGTCCCCCTCCAATCCAGAGCTACTGTGCCCACAAGTGCCTTTTGTGGGAATGGCGGCAAGGGGTGCCCAAGGGCCTCGGAGGGCAAGGCCAGCTGGGGGAGGCCTCCCTTTGCTGCACACCCTCCAAGCACAGTTGCTCCCAGGAGGTGGGAACCCACCCTCACCCAGGAAGAGACCAGCTGCCTCCAACTGGAGCCCAGAGCCTCCTGGCACCCCACTTCCCCCATTCCTCCCCCAGGACTCCACAGGCAGCCCCTCATGCTGCTGATCTGTGGGAACTTCCTGGACAGCCCTGCCTGCTGCTGGGACTGCAGCAAGACCTCCCCCCACCCCACATGCCATGGAGCTGCAAGTGAGTTGGGGGGAGAGAAGGGGAAGCATGCCAAGATGGGGTGCGAAACTTTCCCAAGTGTTTTGGCTTCCAGAGGAATAAACAGCAGGAACACCTGGGGGGCAGGTGAGGTAGGGGAAGGGGGGACTGAATGTCCCCCCCCCCACACACACACCTTGCACTATGGCAAAGAGCACATGATCCACCTGCTCCCAAACTGGGGCAGTATGGGGAGGCAGTTTGCTCCTCAGCTGCCCCAAGGAGAACTCAGACTCTCCTTCACATTAGCTCACAACACCTGCCTGCCCTGCCCAACCCAAAGGGGCACCAGGAGGGAAGATGGAGGAGGAGGAGGAGGCCAAACTATTCTCAGGGGGCCCAATCCAAAACCTATGCCCAGCTAGCTGACCATCCAAGCACTCATGGGATGTCAGTGTGGGCTTTTGGGGATCCCAGACTGACTCCAAGAGACCAGGAAGCTGACTCCTCCAGGGCCCAAACCCACAACAGGAGAGCCATCCAGAACTCTGCCTGCCCCTCTCAAACCCAATTGCTGGTCCCTGGACGTTGCTGGTTTCCACTGGGGACAGAATAGCCAGGGGCAGCAGAAAGCCAGCCAAGGGTCTCCTGGGGCAGAATACTCCTCTAGCTTGAGTTCCTGAAGGTCTGCCACCAACTCACCAGCCAGCCAGACAGCCGGCCGGCCACCCTCCTCTTCTTCTCTGCCTGGAGATGCTGCTCTCAGGTTCTTCCACCAGCTTCAATTAGGACATCCACCTGTCTCCTCGATTCCCATCTGACCCCAGGGCAGCAAGACTCCCACTCCCTCAAGGGCTGCCAGGGCCTCTTCAAAGCAACAGACAGATCCTATGCCCAGGTGCCACTTGGCAGGCTCTTTGCCTTTGTGGCTACTCTTGACACGGGGCTCTGTGCTGCTTGTTGCACCGAACTGCGAGGAGAGGGAAAAGGAAGGGAAGGAAGAGCTGTCCTCCAGGAAATGGTTCCAAGAAGTGGCAGAAGCACCACATTAGGCACTAGGACCAACACACAAACACAGTCACTGTGGCTGCTCCGGGAACCTGGGCCACATCCAAGGTGCTGCTGCTGGGCATGCCAAGGCCACCAAGATGCTGCATGGATGGAGGACAGCCAGGGGAGATGCTTCTTCTGCACAAAGCTGGGTATCCTGACATGGGCTGTTCCCACTTGGAGGTGGCAGCTGGGCTGGCCGGCTTGAGATCTCCAACTGCAGCACCATGGAGACAGGGCTGAGGCTTGGCTGCCCACTAAACTCTGGCTGTGAGGACAGAAGAGGGTCCCTCCTCTCGAAAAGTTCAGCCAGGGATGGCTTTCTGGGAAGCTCATATAAGCCAGCTGAAGACAGAAGCAGTTGCCACCGAAAGCAGCTGCCATTCCACCCAGGGAAGGCTCCTCTTCTCCCTCTAGTGGCACGGCTGCCAGCAAGGCCCACTGGAGCAAAGGGGCACAGAAGCCAAGGCTGCCACCTCCTCTTCACAAGCCACGTGATGTACATCTTGCAAGGGAACTGCAGCCCTCTGGCAGCTGCTGGACTGCAGCTCCCACCATCCCCTACCACTGGCCATGCTAGCTGAGGTTGCTGGGACTGAGTCCAATAGTGACTGAGGAAGAGGCACAGGTGACCCACCCCTCTCTCAGCTGAATATCTTCCCCAGAAGGAGAACAAAGCCTTTCTTTCCTCATCCACTGACTTCTCACCTTTAGAAACTTCCAGCATCTCCTTTCAATTAAAATTTCCAAAGCAAATTATAATAGGAAAGGAAAATAAGCTGTAAAACACCACCAAGTAAAGAAACAAAAAATCACAGAGCGGTTTTTGAACCAACAACCAAGATGAGCCTCCAGGATCAGAGGCACCTAAACACTGGGAGGGATTTCTTGATAGTAGAATCATACAATCGTAGAGTTGGAAGAGACCCCAAGAAGGACCTTCCAGTCCAACCCCCTTCTGCCATGCAGGAAGTCTCTGGCAAAGTATCCCCAACAGATGGCTATCCAGCCTCTGTTTAAAGACCTCCGAAGAAGAAGACTCCACCTGACTCCACTGAAGAAGTTTGTTCCATTGTCGAACAGCCCTTATACTGTCAGGAAGTTCCTCCTAATGTTGAGCTGGAATCTCTTTTCCTGTAGCTTGCATTGTTCCATGTTCTAGTCTCTGGAGCAGCAGAAAACAAGCTTGCTCCCTCCTCAATATGACATCCTTTCAAATATTTAGTTATCATATCGCCTCTTAACCTTCTCATCTCCAAGGTACACATCCCCAGCTCTCTAAATCGTTCCTCATAGGGGTTTATGATTTCCAGACCCTTCACCATTTTAGTCACCCTCCTTTGGACACGCTCCAGTTTCTCAACATCCTTTTTGAATTGTGGTGCCCAGAACTAGACACAGTATTCCAGACTCATGTTCAACTTGTTTCTACTTGGACTCCTAGATCCCTCTAACACATATAAGTCTCCTTAAGCCAAGTGCCCCCCATCCTGTATCTTTGCATTTTGTTTTTTTTCTGCCCTAAGTGTAGTACCTTACATTTTTCCGTGTTGAATTTCATTTTATTAGCTTTGTGCCAGCTTTCTAATCCATTCAGGTCATTTTGAATTTTGATCCTGTGGTCTCTTCCTCTTTGGAGGAAGGCCTTCAAAGGGAGGCTGGGAGGGCATATTCTTTCAGGAGGGCTTTGGCTCTGTGTTCCTGCAGGCAGAAGGGGCTGGAAGGACAGTCCCTTTCAACTCTGTGACTCCATGATTCCAGCTCCTTTACAAGGCACATCTCTGCTAATGAGTGTCTCACTCCCATTTCGCTCCATGGCTTCCCTCAGTGATCCTAAAGACTAAAGCAGCCACAGACAGAAAAACCACCCTTGTTCCGTGGCTCCATACAAAAGACATGGTGGTTGGGGTTGGGAGGAGGAGGACGAGGAGGAGGAAGGGGAGACAGACTCAAGGATCTTTGGGGATTCCACAGGGACCCTCCATATAAGAAAGGAGGCGATGAAAGATAACCCTCTCAGAATGGCACAGCAAAAGAGCAACACGCAATAGTCTGTGTTGGTGCACACAGAGACATGGAAGGCCGAGGGGTAAGGACGGTCAGATTCCGCTCTCCAGAGCCCTGGACTGTTTTGTCCAAGCTACAGTGGGGGGACAGGGGACAGAAGCCACCCAGCACACAGGGTCCCCCACCCTTTCATCCAGAGGCCAACTGCCAGGGCAAGAGAGCAACACTCTGACCCAGCCAAACTCAAAGCAGGAAGCAAATGCGGCTGGAGTGGCAGCCTGCAGTGGTGGCAAAGGAGGCGGCACAGGAAGCGGCAGTGGCCCGACAACCACTGGGGAGGGGGCGGGTCCCAGGAGGTTTCCAAAAGTCAGCAGCAGCTGCTCCAGTTACAGGAGCTGGGGCTTGGGGCAAGCCAGGTGGTGGGAGGAATGCCCTGGATTCTGGGCCCTCTCTCCTTCCTTCTCTCCCCCAACAAGGAAGCCTCTCCCAAGCAAGGCAAGCAAAGTGGGGGACATCGCTGCTCAAAGGGGGACCACAACCTCAAGGCTTCTTCAGATCACCAACCAACTCTGGAACAGACCCATCTTACCTGAACCAATCTTGATTAGCCCATTATGCTGGATAAAGATCGTGTCACACGTCAAGTTGCCATGGATGATGGGAGGGTCACAGGAATGAAGGTAACTGAGAAGGCAAAACAGGAAAATGGGCAAAGAGATGCAGGGGCAAGGTAGCTGCTGCCACGCCACCCAGCACCCCAGAAGGCTAAAAGTGCAGCAGCCACAGCAGCAATGAAGAAACCCTTGCCTGTTGCTTCTCAAAGGGAAAGTCCCCCACTCTGCGCCACCCTCGGCCAGAGCAGAAGGTCATTGACTAGGACAGGAAGGCGGCCTCCCTTCCACAAATACCCAGAAGACCATGTCACCCTGCAGCCCATCACTCCCTGGAGACCACCACCAAGACCCACTAGAGGGGTAAAACACACACACACCCCTCCATCCCACTGATAGTCTGGATAGCCCTGCCTGGGCTTCTCTGGACACCCCTACTTCCAGCTCTTACCAGACACCCCACAATACCCTCCCATCCTCTCCCTCCCATGCAGTTACCTACCTGAGGGCAGAAAGGATCTGAGTGCACCAGCGTTTCCAGGCCTGCAACACAAACCCAGGAAAACCCCCCACAAGACTGTAAGCAACTCCTGCAGGGTCCAGGCCCTGTTTAACCAGGGTATTTGTGGTTTTCTTGCCCTCACCCATCTCTGGGAGAAAGACTCAGGTCCCCTCCCAGCCACTGAGGAAGCGTAAGAAGCAGCTGTGGGCCAAGAGCTGATCCACTTCTCCCCCTGGCCTCCAGAGATGATGGGGGGAGGGGGGATTTCCTGGCAGGCAGAGAGGACACAGCTTCAGCGGTGCCCTGGAACCGAGGCGTGAGTCTAGGGACTCACCTTCTCGTTCATGGTCTTGTGGTTCTTCTTCGTTTTCTTCAAAAACTGCTTTAGGCTGCCAGAAGACATGTACTCTGTGATGAAGATTACCTGGGAAGGGAGGAGGAAGACTCTGTGGTTGTCTGACATACCCGCAATGTGTGTGTGGGGGGGACCAAAACTGGCCTGGTTAGACTTACTCTGGCTTTGTTTTCCTTCACGTCAGCCCAGTACTTGTGGAACTTCACAATGTTCAGGTGCTCCAACTGGATCAGGTTGTCAAAAACAGCTTTCACTTTCTCCTGTGGCAATGGTGGGGAAAAGCAGAGGAAGATGACCACTTGCACAGGGAAAGGGGCTGAGACACAACCTCATGCCACCCACCCCAAACACGCACACCCCTCAGGCCCAGCCGCCCAGCCCTATGAGTGAATGGAGGCTTCTGTGGGAGTGAAATCACACTCGCCAGAAAGCCAGTCAGCAGCGGACAGAAGAGCTTCTGCCCCATGTGCCACTGACCACCCATCCGCCTCAGGCTCACTCACCTCTTGCAGTTTAAAGTTCTTGCGCTCTGAGAACTGGACCTCATTCCACACGACTTCCACCCCTTCCTCCGTATCCATGGCCAGGTAGGCACTGTCGATGCCAGGAACATTGCGCTGATTCACCTGGATGGGGACCAGAGGAAAGCTAAGTGAATATGAAGGAAAGTGGCAAGGGAAGCAGCCTGTTGTGCCCTCAGCAGTGGGGTGAGGCACTGGAGGAGTCCCAGGTAGCCACTAAGTGACGGCACCTGACTTGGCACCTCAAGCAAGCAGCAGCTACCCATGGGCTGACCAGAGGGGAAGGCCGGTAGCCCCGGGCACCTGGGTTGACCTACTCCCAGGGTCTGACCCAGGGTTGCTGGTCCCTCCCTCCCCTCCAGCCAGGTCTGTGACACCTGGAACGAGTCAGTGGGGGGAAACGGTCACGCTGACGTCAGATTCAAAAGCTTTCAAGGAATGATTAAAAGAAAATGGTGCCAAGCCAGGAAAACAGGGATTGCTGGATTGCAACTCCCATCAGCCCTACTAACCAGCACAGCCAAAGGTAAGGAATGATGGCAGATGTAGTCCATTCAGAAGGCCGAAGACACAACATCCCTGGCTTATACACTGCTTTAATTCGCTGTTTTACTGTTGTGTTTCTATTGACTAATATACTGTTTGTCACCTGCACTGATTAAAAAAAACACCAACTACAGAACAGAATAAGAAAACAGTAGAAAAGCAGAATAAACTCTAGCTTCTCAACTGAGTTTCTCAGAGGGGAGGCTGAAGACCTGGGTCAACAAAAGGGGACAAGGTTCAAGGGTTTATTGGCAACTCACAATTAACAACACACCAGGTCTGGATAGCATAAAACTGGAAGGGCTTAAAGAAGTTCTAAAGTGAAGTAGGTTGACTTTTTCAAAGCACCAACTTGTCCCTATAACTCTCTCTGGGACAAGAAAGCCCAAAACCTTTGAAAAGGAGCCCCAGAGAGTTCCAGCCAACATGGTTAATGCTGGGCTGTCCCTGAGGGGCTTCCACCAGTCCCTCTCTTCTGCCACTGATGTGTGGACTCTTCCTGAACTCCCACTGTGGCCACCAAGCATGGAGACCTTCTAAATGCCCTCGCGGTTCCTGAGGGAGAACTACACAAGAGATTATCCATCTAATCTTCCCACTGGACACCTGCGCCCTTGAGAAGCTGCTGTCAGCACAGACATCGTGTGTCTGAACTCAGGCTTTCCAATACTCCTTATGTAACATTCTCAGAAACACAAGTGTGTAGCGCAAAAATGATTTATTCTGCGCAGAAACTGAACATAACATCAACGATTACTTATTAAGTACACTGAACTCCTGATCAACTCTAACGCTTGCTCCCATCTCCCGCTCTCTCTTTCATATCCCAATTAACTCTGACCCCGACTAATTCTCCAAACATCTCTAGCTCCTCCATCTAGCTACGATACACACCAGCCTCTTTTTCAGTAATGGGCCAGGGAGAGTCAGAGTCCGAATGTCCAGCCCAGCTTAACCTCTGTGCTAGACAGACACTAGGTTTGTAAGGACATGTCCTAAAGCTCAGAAGGATTACCAAGAAGCCGCTTTAGCACCTGGCAGCCTCCCTGACCCCGAGACTTTTGGGTATTGCCAGCTGAGGAAACTAGACAGGTGGCCAGGGGCATGGAGGCCATTTGCCCTCCGCATGTCTAGGAAGCTCCCGCCAACTGCAGGTGCTGGAAAATGAGATTCAGTCTGTGGGCAAATGAAGGGAGTAAGTGGGCAGAGCTTGTCCTGTGAAGGGCCTTGCCAGTGGCACAGATTGAGAGATGGCTGGAGGCCCACCATGCAGGTCCATCTTCCACCAGCCCATATCAGAGCTCCCCACCCTCTGCCCCCAGGCTGCTGCTGTTGCCCTCCTCAGATGGGGAACAGCCTCTCCTTATGATGCTTAAGCACCAGGAGGCGGTTTGGAGGGAATCATAGAATCATAGAATCATAGAGTTGGAAGAGACCACAAGGGCCATCCAGTCCAATCCCCTGCCATGCAGGAAATCCAAATCAAAGCATCCCTGACAGATGGCCATCCAGCCTCTGCTTAAAGACCCCTAAGGAAGGAGACTCCACCACACTCCGAGGGAGTGTGTTCCACTGTCGAATAGCCCTTACTGTCAGGAAGTTCCTCCTAATGTTGAGGTGGAATCTCTTTTCCTGGAGCTTGCATCCATTGTTCCGCGTTCTAGTCTCTGGAGCAGCAGAAAACAAGCTTGCTCCCTCCTGTATGTGACATCCCTTCAAGTGTTTAAACAAAGCTATCATATCAGCTCTTGGCTTTCTCTTCTCCAGGCTAAACATCCCCAGTTCCCTGAGGCGTTCCTCATAGGGCATGGTTTCCAGACCCTTCACCATCTTAGTTGCCCTCCTTTGGACATGCTCCAGTTTCTCCACATCTTTTTTGAATTGTGGTGCCCAGAACTGGACACAGTATTCCAGGTGGGGCCTGACCAAAGCAGAATAGAGTGGCACTATAACTTCCCTTGATCTAGAAACTATACTTCTATTGATGCAGCCTAAAATTGCATTGGCTTTTTTAGCTGCCGCATCGCACTGTTGACTCATGTTCAGTTTATGGTCTACTTGGACTCCTAGATCCCTTTCACATGTGGTCTCATTCAGCCAGGTGTCCCCCATCCTATATCTGTGCATTTCATTTTTGCGCCCTAAGTGCAGAACCTTACATTTCTCCGCATTGAATTTCATCTTGTTAGCATCGGCCCAGCTATCTAGTCTATTCAGGTCATTTTGAATTTTGATCCTGTCCTCTGGGGTATTAGCTACTCCTCCCAGTTTAGTGTCATCTGCAAATTTGATAAGTATGCCCCCAATGCTGTCATCCAAATCATTAATAAAGACATTGAATAGCACTGGGCCCAGGAGAGAACCCTGTGGGACCCCACTGGTCACTTCTCTCCAGGATGAAAAGGAGCCATTGTTGAGCACCCTTTGAGTTCGGCCAGTCAACCAGTTACAAATCCATGTAACAGTTAACTTGTCTATCCCACATTTTGCAAGCTTGTTTGCAAGAATGTCATGGGGAACCTTGTCAAAGGCCTTACTGAAATCGAGGTATACTATATCCACAGCATTCCCTTCATCTACCAAGCTGGTAATTTTATCAAAAAAAGAGATCAGGTTCGTTTGGCATGACTTGTTTCTCTGAAACCCATGTTGGCTTTTTGTGATTATGGCATTGGCTTCTAAATGTTCACAGACTCTCTGCTTAATGATCTGCTCCAGAATCTTTCCTGGAATTGATGTCAAACTAACTGGACGATAATTGTTGGGATCCTCTCCCCCCCCCCCCCCTTTTTGAAGATGGGGACGTTTGCCCTCCTCCAGTTTGCAGGGACTTCTCCTGTTCTCCAGGAGTTCTCAAAGATGATTGCCATTGGTTCCGATATTACATTTGCCAGTTCTTTTAATACTCTAGGATGTAGTTCATCTGGTCCTGGAGATTTATATTCATTTAGGTTAACCAGGTATTCCTGTACTACCTCTTTACTTATTCTGTGCTGAAATTCCTCTATTCTGTCTTCTGCTCCATTATCCTTAGGTTGAGCACCCTTTGCCTTTTCTGAGAAGACTCAAGCAAAGGTGTTGAGTAATTCTGCCTTTTCTCTGTCCCCTGTGAGCATTTTGCCATCTTCTGCACGCAGTGGCCCTACCGTTTCCTTCTTCTTCCTTTTGCTGCGGACATATCCAAAAAAGCCCTTTTTATTGTTCTTAACCTCTCTAGCCAGCCTGAGTTCATTCTGCGCTTTAGCTTTTCTGACTTTACCCCTACATGTGCTGGCTATTTGTCTGAATTCCTCTTTCGTGATTTCCCCATTTTTCCATTTCTTATACATGTTCAGTTTAAAGCTTAGCTCATTTGAAAGTTTCTTAGTCATCTATCCTGGTTTCTTGAGACATCTTCCATTTTTCTTCCTCATTGGAACTGTTTGAAATTGTGCCTTCAATATCTCCCTTTTGAGAAACTCCCTTGTCTTGTAGTATTCCTGACCATGGGATCACTCCCAGTATTTCTCTAAGTTTATTGAAATCAGCTCTCCTAAAGTCTAGAGTGCGTGTCTGACTATGCCTAGCTTCTCCCTTCCACTGTATTACAAACTCCAGGAGAACATGGTCACTTCCACTTAAGGATCCAGCCACTTGCACCCCATCAACTAGGTCTTCCCTGTTGGTTATGATAAGATCTAAAATGGCTGATCCCCTTGTTGCCTCTTCCACCTTTTGGAGAATGAAATTGTCTTCCAGGCAAGTGAGGAATTTGCTAGACCTTGAGGATTTGGCTGAGTTTGACTTCCAGCAAATATCAGGATAGTTGAAGTCACCCATCACTACTACATCTCTCCTTTCTGAGTATGTGATTATCTGTTCTAGAAAGGAAGCAGCAACCCCTGAACCATGACTATCCAACCCTACGCACACAAACATAAGGCAGCAGCGGCAGCCACATGGGCAAGGAGGCATAACAAGAAGGAAAGGGTCAGAGGGAGAAAGGGGCCACGCTCCACCCATAGCTGCGATCTTTGTGCCAAGATCACGTCAGTACAAATGGAGGGCTACAGGGGCCACAAGGGCCATCTGTCAATGGGGATGCTTTGATTGTGATTTCCTGCTTGGCAGAATGGGGTTGGACTGGATGGCCCTTGGGGTCTCTTCCAACTCTTTGCTTCTATGATTCTAAGTCAGGCAGGGGATGTGAGGCTGCCTCTCAGCCAGGATTCCTCGTCTTGCCAGGCTCCTGCCCATGGCTAATGCCACCAATGGTCTGGGTCTCTTGAGAAGCAGAGCAGACTTACCCATCAGCACCAACTGAAAGCCACAGAGCTGCTGCTCCTGGATCTCCTGGGTCATACAGGGCCCTGACTTCCCTTGCCCCTAGACAGTCCCAGAAGGGCCGGCCCCAACTGCTCCCAGCATGCTTGCTCCCCACACACCCCACTGAACTACTGGGCCAGCTCTGCCTCCCTCTTCCAGCCCAGCTCCGAGGCAGTGCTGGTGTTGAATCAGGGCCACATTCCTCCCCAGCACCCTTCCCTCCCTCTCCTGGATGCCTGGTGCTTCCTTGAGTGGCATGAGTCACCCACACCATGTCATTCAGTCCACCTTGCCAGGCTCTGCCAAGGCACCTCCAGGGGGATGACAAACAGGCCATCCAAGGCAGGACAGGAACAGGGAGCACAAAAGCATAGAGTCAAAAGCAGCAGGAAAGCCAGCACAGCAAAAACCAAAAGAGCAGCGCCATCAAAAGACCACAAAAGACCAGCAAACATGCAAAAGCAAACAAACCTAGAGATCTAGGGCTGTGGCCCCACCAGGAAAAGGGTTAAGGCAGTGGTACTCAAACTTTTTACCCTTGGGACCCCTCATTACAGCCACATGCGGATGCCACGCTCCCTTCAATGTAGTAACAACAATATTTTATTTAGTGTGCATAATTTCATATGCATATTAATGGGTATTCACACTTTATCCTTTTGTAAGGAAATAACATTGTTCAAATTAGGGCACTTTCATTTGAGCAACTTCCAATGTTTACTTACAATATTCAGTAAATTCAATAAATATATTTAAACATTAACTCAACACATGTATAGATTTCAGACATTAAAAAGTTTGAAAAGAGGAGGAGGAAGAGGAAGGATCACGGCCTCCAAGTCTCAAGTCTCCCTTAAGCAACTCTCACACACCTCCTGGGGCTCCCACAACCACTGGGTTAAAGCCATCAAGTCTGGGAAAGAAAGAAGGAAGGAAGAAAAGAACCAGACATGCAAAACTCCCCACCCCAGTTATAGCCTCCCTGCTCAGTTTCCAAGCAGCATCAAACGGTTAATCAAGGAAGGAAGCCTTCCTCTGTTGTCCTCTCAGATGTTGCTGACCAGGGCTGATGGAAGCCTCGGGCAGCAATTTTTGGAGAGGCACACCTGGCCCACTAGGTTTCAAAGGACTTCTGTCCTCCCATCAAGCCTCCCAGAGGGTTTCCCCATCCACCGCCCATTTCCAGAGTGGCACCGGAGGAGTCACACAGTGGTCACCCTCCCACTGGTGTTCCCAGCTATCATGACCAGTAGCCATGGCTACCCGCCCCCCAACCCGCATCGCCCGCATCCTCTCCTCCTTAAGGCTGTCCCAGCAAAGGGCTGCACCTTCTGTCCAGGGGAAGCAGGTTCCACCACTTTGCTTTCACACCCTGTTCGGCAGACAGGATGGTCAAGCTCCTTCCAGACAGAGGCAGCCTCCTGAACTGGGTTTAGGCCTGCAAATAAAAATAAGGCCAGGAAAGAGAGAAACAACCCTCCCTCACTCCGCTGGCATAAAAGACTGCCTCCCAGCCCAGGGCTCTCTCCAGGGCACAACCAGCTGGAGGAAGGTGCCCCAAGCTCTCCACCTGACCCTTCATGCCAAGCACAGAGCCACACTCAGATGTCACGCAGCTTGTGGCTTTGTACAAAGAAATCAAGGCCCTTGGGATGCACCCCTTACCCACCATTTTCCAGCCAAGAGCCCCAGGACACCAATCTCCTTAACGCCCTGAAGACAGAATTGGCGGTGTGTATGGCAGGGGTGGGAAACACCAAGTGCGGTCCAGAGTGGGACCATAGCTACCCCTCTTCACCCACCCCATAAAAGCCACCCTTCAGCAATATCCAAGGGCTGCTGAAGTGTATAAGCAGGCAAAGAAAATACAAATTCATGGAAAGAGCCCCTGATCTATCTTCCTTTCCAAAAAAAGCTCTGGCTGGTGGAAAACAGTTGCTTTGTAAATGCAGATGTGCAATGCTCGCACACACTTTCTGCCAACTATACTTGAAATAGAAACACTAGAAAGGCTGGTTTATCAGACGAATTATCTGTGCGCTGTTAAGACCCCATATAAGAGAATGAGGCTGCTTCTAAAGGCTGTTCAGAAAGCCTGGCTGGTGCAGAGGAGAGGGAGGCAACGGCCCCCTGGGGCCAGCTGGGATGGGCAGCCAGCAGTCCCAAAGTACAACAACTGCACCAGCAACCATAGATCCATAGAATTGTACAGCTGGAAGAGGCCACAAGGGCCCTGGTCCAGTCCAGCCCCAATCTGCCATGCAGGAATTCACCATCAAACCATCCCCATTGACAGATGGCCATCCAGCCTCTTTTTAAAAACCTCCAAAGAAGAAAACTCCACCAAAATCCCCAAGGAAGTATATTCCACTGTAGAACAGCCCTTACTATCAGGGAGTTCCTCCTAACACTTATGTGGAATCTCGTTTCCTGTAGTTTGAATCAATTGCTCCATGTCCTATTCTCTGGAGCAGCAGAAAACAAGCTTGCTCCCTCCTCAATATGACATCCCTTCAAAGACTTAAAGAGGGCTCTCATATCACTTCCTAACCACTTCTCTTCCAGGGTTAACATCCCCAGCTCCCTAAGTCTTTCCTCATAAGGCTTCATAGTTTCCAGACCCTTCACCATTTTGGTTGCCCTCCTCTAGACACAGTTCCAGTTTCTCCACATCCTTTTTGAATTGTGGTGCCCAGAACTGGACACAGAATTACTCCAGGTGGGGCAATAGAGTGGGACTATTACTTCCCTTGGCCTAGAGACGACACTTCTGTTGATGCAGCTCAACTAATCCACTTCTTCCTCAAAAGAAGCCAAGACACCGCAGTTAACCCCAACAGTTCCTCTAAGCATCTCTAGCCACTGCTGGAGCCCAATAAACTTGCCAGATGATGGTCAGGAGGCAGTCTTTCTACAAGTGTGAGCCAGGCCCCGCAGGGCCCCTGAGGCTGATCCCGAGGGTCCGGCCCACCCTTTGCAGGAAGGGACACACTCTCTGCCTCCCGACCATCCGCTGACAACTGTAAGCTCCACTTTGGGATTCTGCCACTTTCTGTCTCCCTTGGTTTTGCACCAGGGTTCCTTCCTCTTCATTGCCCAACGCCCGGCCGAATAAACACTTTCAGCATAAAACTGTTGGATCTTCCGGGAAAGCAAGGTGAGTGCTGGGGCATCAATGTTCCAGGCAGCTGCTGTGACAGCCGGTCCTCAAAGACACCAACAACGTCTGCGGGCCTTTGGAAGCTCAGGGCCTGTCCTCAGCAGGCTGCTCTCCAGCGTTACAGGAGCTTTAGTTTGGAAGAGACTGTGGGGCCGTTCTGCCCCAGAAGGATGGCCCTGGAAGGGACCTTTCTGCCCTGCAGGAGCTCACCGCCAAAGCCCTTGCCCCGGAGGAAAAGTGCTCCAGGCTCCCTCTGGAGCCCTCCTTGCCCCAACCAAGGATTGCGAGTCCCAGGACTCACTCCTCCAAAGCCTCCCCGGCCTTTGGGCCTTTGGGCAGAGAAAGGGTCCCTTTGCTCCTGGCTTCACAGGGAGAAAGAGGAGGAGGAGGAGGAGGAGGGCTGCTGGGAAAGGCCCCAAGGGAGCGGAGGAGGCCCTGCCTCACCACGGAGCCTGGAAGGGCAGAGCTGGAAGGAGAGACCCTGATCCAGCCCAAGCCCCTTCTCCCCGCAGGAGCCTCCATCGAAGGAGACCCCATTTCAGAGACAGACAGACAGACAGCGGCAGCCTCTGCGGAGGGGCCTCCCCCTTCCTCCGGCGCTGCCTCTCCCCTCCTGCCCTTGGAGGGCCCACACCGCCGGCCCCCGGCCCCCTTCCCTTCCCTGCCACCGACCTCCTCCCTCCGCTTCTGCCACCGTCCGCAGGGCGACTCCTCCAGGATCTCGGACTCGTCCTCGCTCTCCTCCTCCTCCTCCTCTTCCTCCTCCTCCTCTTCTTCCTCCTCCGGAGCCGAGGAGGCGGCGGCCATCGCCGGGGGCGAGAGCGCGCTCACACCGGGCCCCGAGGAGGCGGAGGCGGCGGCGGCGGCGGCGGCGGAGGCGGCGGGGCTCTCGGCCTTGGCCTCCGCGGCGGACGCGCCTCCGCTGCCCCCGCCGCCGCCGCTTCCTCCTCCTCCTCCTCCTCCTCCTCCTCCGGGGGCCTGCTGGGCCTCTCCTTCCGACATCCTCGTCGTCCTCGTCGTCGTTCTCGTCGCGGAGGCCGCGGCCCGGGAGACCTGGAGAAGGAGACGCGGAGAGAGAGCCGGTCACTCGCTCAGCAGCCAAGGAAGGAAGGAAGGAAGGAGGGAAAGAAGGCGGGGCCCTGACGCAACTCCCGCGCGACAGCCCCGCCCACGACCCGTCGCGCCGAGTGACGCAGGCAGCCAGCCAGGGAGGGAGGGGAGGAGCCTCGCCGCCGCCGCCGCCGCCGCCATGGCAACCACCCCCCCACCGCTCCCTCCGCTCGGCCTCCCTCCGGCCCTCACCGCTCGCACGGACTCCGGAGCGGCAGCAGCCGGCAACTGCGCCCAACACGCAGCCACCGCCACCTCACGCGCAGCCGACGACGGAGCGACGCAGGGGGCGGGGATAGCCCGGGCCAATCAGCGCGCCGAGTACGCGCCGGACGCCCCCGGATTGGCCCACGGACTGCCTGTCTGTCCGCAGCGGAGTGGAGGGGCGGGGCCCGAGGCTGACGCAAGCCGCGGCGAGAGACTGCGCCTGCGCGGGCGGCAGTGGCGTCGCGGGGGCCGATGGGAGCTGTAGTCCGAAGGGTGGGCTCGTCGTTTTCCCCTCCCACGCGGTGGGACTCGATTGAGTGTCTCAGACTCAGGCATACGTTGAAAGAACACCGTTGAAACATGAAATGCAGCAGTTCAGCGAGTCTGAAAGACGACCTCCTGACTGAGAGATGGCCTTTAAGCCGTTCAAAGCCCTCAGGAGGCCCAGGCAGAGGATTGAGGCCCAGCCCTCAGCCGCACCTTCGAGTCTGCTCCGAGGCCGGCCGAACACGGCGCTCCCTCGCGGACTCTGAGGGAAAGAGGGGGAGAGAAACACCTGGAAGCGTTGGAGCTGCGCCTCCCTCAGAAGGCCCCACGAGGCGCAGAGTCAGTGGCTCACACCCATCCACTGACAAGGGACCAAAGGGAGAGTCTGCTCAAATATGGGATCTCTCTGTTTTTAAATTAAAAGATTTTCTTTACACATTTTTCAATTCAACCTTTTTTAAAAAAAAAAACGGGGGCCTCTCCTTAATCCTCGGACTGAGCCTCGCCCCGAAGCGCCTTGAAGGGAAGCAGGCAAAGGCCGGGGCAGGACGGTGTTGCTCCGCTCGGGGAGGCGCCCCGTGTGCCCCACGGACCCCAAAGGAGGAACGTCCCCTGGCAGAAAGGGCTGTTCGACAGTGGAACACTTTCCCTCCGAGATTGTGGTGGAGTCGCCGCCTTTGGAGGTCTTTAAGCAGAGGCCGGGTGGCCATCTGTCAATGGGGATACTTTGATGGAGAGTTCCTGCATGGCAGAAGGGGATTGGACTGGATCAGGGCCCTTGTGGTCTCTTCCAACTCTATGATTCTAAGCCTTGGAGGAGGCATGGGGGGGGCCTTCCTGAGGGGTCCCAAAGCAGTGCTTTCTGGGCCTGGCAGATGTCTCAGGAGGTGTGTTGTCTCCCTGGGGCAAAGGTCTGTGATGTGAATCCTACTGACCATTACCCCTTCCTTTTGAATCATAGAATCACGGAAGAGACCCCAAGGGCCTTCCAGTCCAACCCCCTTCTGCCATGCAGGAACTCCCAATCAAAGCAGGAAGTCCTGCTAAAACCTTCCTCTCCTCCGGTCTTCTCATCATTTTCCCCAACTGACTTTGCCAACTACTTCCTCACAAAAGTCACTACTATTCGATCCAAAATTGTTCCTCCTGATTTGCCCCCTACCACTACTTTCCTGGTACCTTCTACTAATAAACTCTCTGTGTTTCCACCTGTTTCTCTGGATGAACTCTCTACACTGCTAAATTCCTCCAAACCTACAACTTGTTCTCTTGATCCTATCCCCTCCCATCTTCTAATCTCTATAACCCCTTCTTTTCTGCCCTCGCTCCTCTATATCTTTAATCTCTCTCTCTTCAGGTTCCTTCCCTTCTGACTTCAAACATGCTCTCATTTCCCCAATTCTGAAGAAACCCTCTCCCGACCCCTCTTCTTTGTCTAGCTACCATCCAATCTCTGTTCTTCCTTTTCTCTCTCTGGAACAGGTTGTTTATTCTCGCTGTCTTGAGTTTCTCAAGGCCAATTCAATCCTAGACCCTTTTCAGTCTGGTTTCTGCCCACAGCACTCTACAGAGACGGCCCTCACCAAGATCTCAAATGATCTCTTGCAGGCCAAGACGAATGGCCTCTACTCTATCCTCATTCTTCTAGATCTATCTGCGGCTTTTGACACCGTGGACCACTGTCTCTTGCTTGACTTACCTTCTGACCTCAGGTTCTTCGACTCTGTTCTCAACTGGTTTAAATCTTACTTGTCAGACCGATCCTTTGCCGTGATCACAGGTGGTCAAACTTCCTCCTCTGTCCCCTTATCTGTTGGAGTTCCTCAGGGCTCTGTCCTGGGTCCCCTTCTGTTCTCTCTATACACACTGTCCCTTGGTAAACTCATCCATTCTTTGGGTTTCTCCTATCATCTGTATGCCAATGACACTCAGCTTTCAACCCCTTCTTTCTCCTCACACTCCTTCTCGTACCCTCCACTCTGGTAGTCAAGGTTTCCTGTCCCAACCAAGGATTTCCACTGCCCCGTCCCGGATTCGTCCCTTCTCACTTGCTGCCCCTCACTCCTGGAACCTTCTTCCCCCACACATGCGCCTCATCACTTCTCTAACCAGATTCAAAACTGAGTTAAAGACTATATTGTTTAGAGAACCTGTTGGAGCTGGCCTGCCTTTCTCTCCCTCAAGATGGTGGATCGTCTGAAGCCGTCTGAAGGCTCGCACAAAGACTCTAAACTCTCTAGTCCGTGAGCTGCTTTTCGCTGACGATGCTGCCCTTGTTGCCCATACAGAAGCAGCTCTGCAGCACCTAACATCCTCCTTTGCAATGGCTGCAGAGCTGTTTGGGCTGGAAGTCAGCCTGAAGAAAACGGAAGTCCTCTACCAGCCTGCACCACAGGAAGAGCACTATCACCCCCATGTCACCATCGGCAAATCTGTACTTAAGTCCGTACAGGAGTTCACCTACCTGGGAAGTATCATCTCCTCAGATGCCAAGATCAACAAAGAGATAGATCACAGATTAGCAAAGGCATATAGTGCATTCGGAAGGCTTCAGAAAAGAGTCTGGAGTAACAAACACCTGAGGCAAAGCACCAAAATCAGTGTGTACAGAGCCATTGTACTGTCCATTCTCCTCTATGGGTCTGAATCATGGGTCACCTATCGCCAACATCTACGACTCCTTGAACGCTTTCATCAGCGCTGTCTACGCACAATCCGAAACATACACTGGACTGACTTTGTGACGAATGTTGCTGTCCTGGAGCAAGCATCACTAGCATTGAGGCCTTGCTACTGAAAACGCAGCTGTGCTGGGCAGGTCATGTTTCTAGGATGGAAGACCACCGTCTCCCCGAAATAGTACTCTATGGTGAATTTGCCATGGGTCAGCGTAAGAGGGGCACCCCAAAGAAGAGATACAAGGACTCCCTGAAACAACATCTCAAGCTTGGCCAAACTGATCCCCAACAATGGTCTGCCCTGGCCTCACATCGGGAGGCATGGAGACAAGGCACTATCCACAATGCTGCAGCCTCTTTTGAGAACTCACGCCGAACGAGTCTCGAAGAGAAACGACAACGCAGGAAGAACCACAACTTGGAAACATCACCCAAGGAGACTTTCTGCTGTGCTTTCTATATAAGCGGACTTGTTTATCTCGCATTGTTTATACAGTGGTCCCCCGGGTTACGAAAGTAATCCATTCCAGATTACTTTTCGTAACCCGGAAATTTTCATAATCAGGGGGACCGCTTTATTTGCCGGACCGCGCAGCAAATTTAAAGGGGCCGCGTGGTTTTTTTTTCCATACCCTGGGGTTTTTTCGTAAGCCGGGGCCGTATTTGCGGCCCCGGCTTTTTCGTACCCTGGGGTTTTCGTACCCCGGGGGATTCGTAACCCAGGGTACCACTGTATCGGTCAAGAGTGCCTGCTATCAGCTTCAGCTGATATGCAAGCTGCGCCCCTATCTGGATCTGAAGGACCTGGAAACGGTGGTGCACGCTTTAGTAACCTCACATCTGGATTTCTGTAACACGCTCTACATGGGGCTACCCTTGTGCCTAACCCAGAAACTCCAACTGGTTCAAAATATGGCAGCCAGGCTTGTTAGCGGAACATCTAGGAGAGAGCACATTACACCTGTGCTTAAAGCTCTCCACTGGCTGCCGATTAGTTTCCGGGCGCAGTACAAGTACAGAGGGCCTTTTCTGCTTCCCAGGCTATGGAATGGCCTGCCGGACAAGATCCGTCTCATCGCAACGCTAGACTGTTTCAAAACATCTTTAAAGTCGTTTCTCTTCCGGCAGGCCTTCCCAGAAACTATAATCTTCCCGGCTCCTGGAATTTTCCAGTTCACTCCCTGGCCTTCTGTACCCTGATGTTACCCTATGTTGCTGCCAAGTATTGTAGGTTTTAATATGTTCTGTCTTATTTTATTTTATATTATCTTGTTTTAAATCTTGTTAGTTTAGTTTTATTTTAAGGGGTGAGAGGTTGGGGATGAGATCGTTGAACCATTTTAACTTCAGTTGTAACTGTTTTTAAACTTTGTTGTACCCCGCCCCGATTGTTCAGACAGCGGGGCGGGTAAGAAATAAGTATTATTATTATTATTATTATTATTGGCCTTTTTAGTCATCAATGCGCTTGTAGTAAGCGTGGGATGAGTCCTTCCTGAATCTTCCTTAGCGAAGAAAAGCCAGAGAGAGATTAGACACAGAAGATTTGATGCCACACAATTTCATAGAATCATAGAGTTGGAAGAGACCACAAGGGCCATCCAGTCCAACCCTCTGCCATGCAGGAACTCCCAATCATAGCATCTCCGACAGATGGCCATCCAGCCTCTGCTTAAAGACCTCCAAGGATGGAGACTCCACTACTTGTGAGCCATTTCATTGGTTCATTGGGGAGGAGGAAAGAGAAATCTCATTTTATATATGCAAGCTGCAGGAAAAGAGATTCCACCTCAACATTAGGAGGAACTTCCTGACAGTAAGGGCTGTTAGACAGTGGAACACACTCCCTCGGAGTGTGGTGGAGTCTCCTTCCTTGGAGGTCTTTAAGCAGAGGCTGGATGGCCATCTGTTGGGGATGCTTTGACTGGGAGTTCCTGCATGGCAGGGGGTTGGACTGGATGGCCCTTGTGGTCTCTTCCAACTCTATGATTCTATGATTCTACACTTCGAGGGAGTGTGTTCCACCGTCGAACAGCCCTTACTGTCAGGAAGTTCCTCCTAATGTTGAGGTGGAATCTCTTTTCCTGCAGCTTGCATCCATTGTTCCGCGTTCTAGTCTCTGGAGCAGCAGAAAACAAGCTTGCTCCCTCTTCAATATGACATCCCTTCAAATATTTAAACAGGGCTATCATATCACCTCTTAACCTTCTCTTCTCCAGGCTAAACATCCCCAGCTCTTTAAGTCGTTCCTCATAGGGCCTGTTTTCCAGACCCTTCACCATCTTAGTTCAACCTCTGTATCAACATTTGGGCTTTTGTATCTTTGTGATTGAAGAAGGGACATACAAACAGTATCTTTAGGCTTGGAAATACTGATTTAATACATAAGTCTTGCGGTAGAGTTGTTTTTTGTGCTGTTAATTTCTTTTAGGTACACTGTTCCTCCCTCTCGGTCCATTGGCCTTTGTGACCACATTCAAGCAACCGACTCCTTTTCTGCATGCCACACAAATATAATTAAAAGGGGACCTCATTGCCCTTCTCTTTTTTGTCGTCTCTCTCAGATTGTAAGCCTGAGGGCAGGGAACCGTCCAGTTTATAAGATTGCATGGACAGCACTGTGTACATTTACAGAGCTATATAAATACTGTAAAGGTTAATAATAAAAGAAGAGTATGAACTTGTCCAAAACACACTGTGGCAATAACCCAGTTTGAGAGCGCTTTAACTGCCTTGGCTCAATGCTAAGGAATTCTGGGAAGTGTAGTGTTTTGTGAGACTGGGGGAATAACCCGGTTTGGCACCGCTTTAAGTGTCTCGGCTCAAAGCTATGGAATTCTGGGAGCTGGAGTTTGTTGTTGGCCCGGAGCGGAGCTTAAGGAAGGAAGCCCCACAACAAACTCTATCCCGCAGAATCCCATAGCCTTGAGCCAAGACACTTAAAGCGGTGCCAAACCGGGTTATTTCCCCAGTGCGGATGCAGCCATAGAGGCCATGCTGAACAAAGCGGAGGCAGAGGCGGCCTCGGGGTCGAGGCCCTTGGAGTTGGCCAGGACTAGGCCTAGGCGCCGTTGCCGGGCAACCAGGGCCCGGGAGAGCGGAAGCGGCCTCTCCCTCCGCCGCGCTCTATGACCGGCGCTGTATTGGCGGCCCTCCTGAGGCGCTACTTCCGGCGCGGCGCCAGAGGGACTTCCCGTCTGTCCTTCCCGCCGCGGGGACTCTATGGTGCCTGTTTCCGGTTCCGCCCCCGGCCTCTCTCTCTCTCTGGAGTCTCTGTCGGCGGCGCTCGCTCTCTCGCTCTCTCGCTCTCGCTCCGCTTCAGCCTCGTCCTGGTCGCCGCTTCCCCTCCGTCGGTCCCTCCGTCCTTCCGTGCGATCGGTCGCGGCTTCGGGGAGTCCGGCGTCGTCGCGGCGGTGGTGGTGGAGGAGGAGGGCCATGGGCGCCTACCTGTCCCAGCCCAGCACGGGCAAGAGCTCCGGGGACGGCGCCGGAGGAGGGCCTCGCCCGCTGCACTTCGGCTACAGCGCCATGCAGGGATGGAGGGTCTCCATGGAGGTGGGCCTCGGAGGGAGAAAGGGCCGCAGCCGCCGCAGCCGCCGCAGCAGCAGCAGGAGGAGGAGGAGGGCCCCAAGACCCCCCCACAGCCCCTCCCTCACTCACTCACTCTCCCTTCCCTTCCTCCCTCCCTTCCTTCCTTCCTTCCTTCTTTGGGGGATAAAGGGCCCTCCTCCTTCATTGACAGAGCCCTGCTCTTCTTCTTCTTCTTCTTTCCCCCTTTTCCCAGGACGCCCACAACTGCATCCCGGACCTGGACGGCGAGACGGCCATGTTCTCCGTCTACGACGGACACGGAGGTACACCGCCTGCCTGCCTGCCTTCCTTCCTTCCTTCCTTTCCCCGGGCGCTGCCCCAGGTTCCCCCTGAAGAAGAGACATGGGGCGCTCCTCCTCTGCCCTCCTTGCCTCCCTTCCTCCTCTGAGGCGGCTGCCTCCGTTTCCCTTCCTTGCAGGGGAAGAGGTGGCCCTGTACTGCGCCAAGTACCTCCCGGAGATCATCAAGGAGCAGAAAGCCTACAAGGAGGGCAAGCTCCAGAAGGTGAGCCAAGGCCACACGCTGACAGCAATAGCAAGTACGCGGCTATGCTGCCGGCCAGAGCACTTACAACTCGTAAGGCAGTTGCCCCGAAGGGTGCCGGGCTGAGTCAACCCTGAGCCTCTGGCTGGAATCGAACTCACAGCCTTGTGGCTGCAGTCCAGGCGTTTAACCACTGCGCCAGCAATAGCAATAGCAACCTAATTGACATACCACTTCAGCTGCGAGTTAATTGCCCCCAACAAGCTGGGTACTAATTTTAGCAACCTTCTTGGAAGGATGCAAGCCTGAGTCGAGATTGAGCCCTGGCTGGGATTGAGCTGCCCCTGGCCAGCATCCTGCCCCCAGCAGCCCTTTCTGTGTGGCACGCTCCAGCCGGGCCCCAAGAGGGGAGGGTTGTGGGAGTCATGACCTGACCCCACTTGCTGGGGCTGAGGAGACCCACTCAGGACACGGGGACCCTCTCTGCCCCTCTTCAGGCCCTGGAGGACGCCTTCCTGGCCATCGACGCCAAGCTGACCACTGAGGAGGTGATCAAGGAGCTGACTCTGATGGCCAAACGCTCCCGGGAGGACGGTGATGAGAAAGAGGAGAAGGTGGCCGATGAAGATGACGGTCAGTGAGGCGGCTTCTGATCTCCGGCTCCCAGCGTTCCTTACTGGTTGGGGCTGGTGGGAATTGTAGTACAGTCACACTGGGAGAGTTGCCATTTGCCCAGTGCTGGCATCAGTGTTTTGCCACAGAAAAGCCAGTCTGGCCCGTCTCTGTCTGGCTGTCCTGCCTAGCGCTGTCTGTCTTGTGTGGCTAAGAGACTGGAGCTCTGTGGGGTCCAGGGGGGAGCTTGCGGATGTTGACGGAGTCCCATTCCCCCAAGATGCATCCAGCACTGCCAGCAGTGGGGCTGATGGAGGGACACAGTGCCATGGGGGAAAGGTTATAAGGTCCCAACCCTGGAGGAGATCGGCCCAGCCTGACTTGCTGGAATAGCACTGTGTGGGCTCAGGGGATCAAGATTTAGGGCTAGCAAGATCCCATTTAAGTTTTCCCTCTTATAAGTTACGTTTGTAGCCCCACTTTCCTTTCAGTGGCCTAAAGCAGCATCATGAGTTTGCCTACTGTACTCTTTTCCCTCGCTGGAGCCCTGTGTGGTAGGTCAGGCCAAGGCCAATGATCAGCTCAAGTTGTCCTGAATTTCACTGCTGAGGGGTGATTTGGACCTCTCCAGCCCTCAATGCTTTTAAAAGCTGGACTGCACTGGCTCTGGGGCGGGTCAGCCATGCTAATGCCTCTGGCTGTGAAGGCGTGGGGTGAGTGCTGTAGGTGTGGGGAGGCTTTGTTCCCTTGGCCAGTTAGATGTCACCCTTCTGAGCCAGAAGAAAAGGCTGGGGCAGGGCTGTGATGCTGAACGCTGTCCCTTCTCTTCCGCCATTCAGTGGACAAGGAAGAGGCTGCCTTGCTGCATGAGGAAGCCACAATGACCATTGAGGAGCTGCTGACCCGTTACGGCCAGAATTGCGTCAAGGGCAAGCTGGCCCCACCGGGCAAAGAGGTGGGCCAGGAGGATGCCAGCCAAGGGCCGAGCCTGAACGGAGAGGCAGAAGATGAGGAGAATGTGAGGCATCGTGGAGGGCAGGGGGAGCAGGAGAAAGAGACGAACAGTGGCAAGCGGGGCCCTGCGTCCACCCCCGGCGGCACCCCCCCTGAGCCAGACATGGCTGGTGGAGGGGATGCTGGTGCCCCGGCAGAGAAGGCAGCCACCGATGGAGGGTCTCCTGCCAGGGCAGAGGCTGAGCCATCCTGCTCTTCGGCCAGTAAGGCTCAGCGAGCTGCCAAGTCCAGGTTCTTTGAGGATAGCGAGGATGAGTCAGAGGATGCGGAGGAAAAGGAAGAGGAAGAGGAGGAGGAAGAGGAAGATGAAAGCGAGGTACCCTTCTTAACAGGGGCAGAGGAGTGGCCACCAAGGCTGGGCTGGGCTGGGCTTTGGCTGCCCCGTCACCATCAGACAAGGCCACACACCTGGCTGTTGGCACATGGTGCGCCGGCTGGTGCCCCATGCTCAGGGGTCTCTGGCATATTGGCCCCCCTTTTGACTAGGAGTGCAGTGAGGATGAGGATGGCTACAGCAGCGAGGAAGCAGAAAACGAGGAGGAAGAGGAGGAGGATGAAGACGAGGAGGAGGATGACACAGAAGAAGCTGAAGAGGATGAAGACGAAGACATGATGCTGCCTGGCATGGATGGAAAGGAGAAGGTTGGTGCCTGGAGCGGGGGGGGGGGGGGGCTGGGCTGGCAACGGAATGAGGTCCCCCTTCTCCCTTCTCTCAGTTGGCAACCCTCCCTTGTTTATCAGCTGGGGGGGAGCAGAGGGGGTGGCAGGAGGGTCTTTTGCAGGCTGCTGTGAGACTACGTGGAGCAGCACTCATGGCTGCCTCTCCCTCTCTAGCCTGGTTCAGACAGTGGCACGACAGCCGTGGTGGCCCTGATCCGAGGCAAGCAACTGATCGTGGCCAACGCTGGGGACTCTCGCTGCGTGGTGTCAGAGGGTGGCAAAGCCGTGGACATGTCCTATGACCACAAGCCAGAAGATGAGGTTGAGCTAGCCAGGATCAAAAATGCTGGTGGCAAGGTGACCATGGATGGCCGGGTGAACGGGGGCCTCAACCTCTCCCGGGCTATTGGTGAGCAGTCCGCGTCTTTCTCCTCTTCCTGCCCCCTTCCTTGGCTTTCTCAGCAGTGCCCCTCCAGCCATCCCCACCACCACCACCTCTGCCTCACCCCACCCTTTGCCTGACCTGGGGACTTAAAAGGTCGGTGAACTACTTTGAGGGGATGGCAGGAATTGTTGGGGGCTAAGTGAGCAGGACCCCACGTTTAGGAGCACTGTAGGTGCTGCCACTGGCCCCCTTGGCTGGGGCCAGAGGACAGCACCCTTCTTGGCAACTTGACCCAGCACCTGGGACACTGGGAGACTTCCCTGGCAGCAGGAGGGTCCATTTAGCCAGTAGCCCCTTGATTTCTGGTACAGCTGTGATCCTCTCTATGGAGAGCTGGGTCTCTGACAGCAGGTAAATGGGTTTTGGAGTCTTAGTTAATATCATGTCCAAACTTCAACAGCTCTCCAGTGGCTTGGAAGAATACTTGTATTAGTGACCTATCTGGATACTTTTTGCTTTTTCTTTGCCCTTTGAGGCTGGGAAAAAGGTATCAAGGCAGAAGAAGTGACTCTTCCTCTGTTGCTAATTCACTTTGACAATTCTCATAGCTACGAAGGGAAGATGAGTCCACTTTGGGCCCTCTGACTATCTTTGTTTGCTTCTGTACTCTATAAACCTTGGAGAGCCAGCTTCACCTCCCGTTGGAGGAATGCAGCTCAGGCCAAGGGTTCTTTGTAGATCCAGGGGTGGGGAAAGCCAAAGGACAGTCAGGATAGGCTTTGTTTGTGGGGTCCAGGTCTCCCATTGGCCGTGAGGGGCATTGGATCCCATCAGCAAAGGGGCTGGGGAGGGGGCTATTCTCCTGCTTTATCCAGTGACCACCAATAAAGCTGATGTTACAGCAGGAAGGTGAGTCAGTGTCTGGCACCAGAAGAGCTCTTGGAGAGACATGGGACAAAGCCCAATTCCAGAGCAAGATGCCCTCCCTGGCTGTTCTGGGGGTGGATTTCTGTCCCTTGGTTTGGGAGCTGGGGAGGGGGAAACGGGGGCTGAGCTAAAAGTGGCTGTCAGCAGACTTTGAGATGCCTTGGCCAGGGACTCCTCCTCCTTGCCTCAGTCTCTCTGGTCACCATAGCTGCCCCTCCCTTTGATGGGGGGCAGCCTTCCTCAGGCATGGGCACATGCAAACACATCTGTTGGACTCTTTCTCCTCTGCTCCCAGGTGATCACTTCTACAAGCGCAACAAGAACCTTCCCCCAGAGGAACAGATGATCTCAGCATTGCCGGACATCAAGGTGTTGACCATCAATGATGACCACGATTTCATGGTCATTGCCTGTGATGGCATCTGGTAGGCCAAGAGGAGACGGGGGAGTCGGGTGAGGAAGGGGGCCACAGGAACAGCTACCTCCCCTGGCCAGCATCAGCCACTCCCTACTCCCACCCCGCAGCCCCCTGGGGCCAAGTCAGGACCTGGAGTTTGGGGGTGGGTGGCAGTGTGGGAATGGCACTGGCAGTGTAGCTAGTGCAAGGCAGGCTCCTTCCTGCTTTTGGTGACCCCCCCCCCTTCTCCCACCCCCCACAAATCAAGGAACGTCATGAGCAGCCAGGAGGTGGTGGATTTTGTCCAGTCCAAGATCTCTCAGAAGGGGGAGAATGGAGAACTTCGGCTACTTTCATCCATTGTGGAAGAGGTGAGTTGGGGCCAGGAGGACCCAGAGCATTTGAGGGTCATCTGCCCCTCTCCCTTCGCATTCCTCTGTCCTAAGTGCTTGTGCCTCTGGGGGGGGGGGGGAGAGTGTGCACATGTGTAAAGGCCAGCTGAAGGTCCATTCAGCCAAGCCTTCCCTGGGCACTAGGCCATCCTGCTCCTGCTTCCCTTTGAGGCCTCTTGAGACATTCTCCCCCTGGAGCAAAGCCCCCTTTTTCTGCTGGTGGGGGAGCACTGCTCCCACCACTTTCTGGGGAGAGCCAGGAAGGGGGCAACAGTCACCTTTGCTGAGCCCATTCCTCTGGCTTCCCCCTCCCCAGCTCTTGGACCGCTGCCTGGCTCCTGACACTTCTGGCGATGGGACGGGCTGCGACAACATGACCTGTATCCTCATCTCCTTCAAGCCCCGTCCCAGCCTAGGCCCAACGGGCACCGAAGGCGGCAAGCGAAAACTGGAGGAGGATGAGAGCAACGCTGCGCCAGCAACAGCCCCCCCGGCCCCCTCTCCCACGGAAGAGAGCTGTAGCAAGAAAGCCCGGCAGGACTAGCGACCGGCCCGGGCGGGCTGGGAAAGGGTGGCCCGCTCTTTCTCTGAACTCCTGTTTTCTAAGCAAGGGTGACGACGATTATGCTGACGAACTCTGGAGGACGCCTGGTCCCGGCCTTTTTTAGCCTTAGGGAGCGCCCAACGTCTGTCTGTCTGTCTGCGTCATCTGGAGAGGGAGGAGGGGACCAGGGCAGCCCCCCCCCGCCACTCTTTGAAGCCATTCCAAAGCGAGAATGGTGGGGAGGGCCAGATCCCAGGGCCCCAATCCCCCTCCCTCTTCCCCCCCCCCCACTGTCTCCATGTGGTTGTTGCCATTTCTGTACCCATGATGTTTCTGTTGGTGGGAAGAAGTTTTCTGTGGGGGCGGCTCTTGGCTGCACCTCTATTTAAGGCCGTGTGTTTTTTATTTGGGGGGGCTGGCTGCCCTCTTCTCCCCCCCACCCCCCCACATTTGGCTGCCAAGCCTCACTATGTATTGTTCACTTTCAACTGAGATTTTTTCAAACTAAAAGTTAAAAACTGAACAGTGACTATGGGTTTTCTTTCAATGAGGGGTGGGATAGGAAGCTTGCCGGTTGTCCGGCTTGTTGGTCTACCCCTCAGCCCCCATAATCTGCCAGGGTTCTCTCCTGGGCCCAGTGCTGTTCAACATCTTTATCAATGACTTGGACAAAAGAATATAAAGGGTTTATCAAATTTGCCAATGACACCAAATTGGGGGGAGTAGCTAATACCCCAAAGGACAGGAAGTTCAAAATGACCTCATTATATTAGAAAGCTGGGCCAAAACTAAAAACATGGATTTCAACAGGGTTTATCCCTTGTGCCAACCTTGACAGGCAGGATTCCCTTCAGGTTTTTTCCCCATAGTTTTATCAATCATTCAGGACACATTCCTACTGTTATATGAAGCACTACTTTCTTAAAACTATAACTACTGTCATTGGTAACAGTGGGAGGCCCAGGCAGGTACACTTCAGTATATTAGGGAGCAAGAGGTTATCATGGACAGAATGGAATTGATAGTCCTAAAATTGCTGGAGAAGAGCTCAGTTCCCATATACAGTACAGCAGGTTGATGGACGAATGTCACGCACAGAAGTAGGGAAACCAGGGATCCACTGCAAGGAACAGCTGCTGCCATTAAAATGGTGAAGGGTCTGGAAACCATGAAGCCCTATGAGGACCGCCTTAGGGAGCTGGAGATGTTTAGCCTGGAGAAGGTTAAGAGGAGATATGAGAGCCCTGTTTAAATATCTGAAGGGATTCCATATTGAAGATAGAGCACGCTTGTTTTCTGCTGCTCCAGAGAACAGGACTCGGAACACTGTGTGCAAGCTCCAGGAAAAGAGATTCCAGCTCAATATTAGGAGGATCTTCCTGAGAATAAGGGCTGTTCGACAGTGGAACACACTCCTTCCTCGGAGAGTGACGGAGTATCCGTCTTTGGAGGTCTAAGCAGAGGCTGGATGGCCATCTGTCAATGGGGATACTTTGATTGAGAGTTCCTGCATGGCAGAATGGGATTGGACTGGATTCCTGGGGTCCCTTCCAACTCTAGGATTCCAGGATTCTAAGCCTTGGAGGAGGCATGGGGGGGGCCTTCCTGAGGGGTCCCAAAGCAGTGCTTTCTGGGCCTGGCAAGATGTCTCAGGAGGTGTGTTGTCTCCCTGGGGCAAAGGTCTGTGATGTGAATCCAACTGACCATTACCCCTTCCTTTTGAATCATAGAATCACGGAAGAGACCACAAGGGCCTTCCAGTCCAACCCCCTTCTGCCATGCAGGAACTCCCAATCAAAGCAGGAAGTCCCAATCAAAGCAGTTTCACTGTTCTGTGTCCTGTTCTCTGGAGCAGCAGTAAACAAGCTTGCTCCTTCCTCAATATGACATCCCTTCAAATATTTGAACAGGGCTATCATATCACCTCTTAACCTTCTCTTCTCCAGGCTAAACATCCCCAGTTCCCTAAGGCCTTCCTCATAAGGCATGGTTTCCAGACCCTTCACCATCTTAGTTGCCCTCCTTTGGAGACATGGCTCCAGTGTCTCCACATCCTTTTTGAATTGTGGTGCCCAGAACTGGACACAGGATTCCAGGTGAGGCCTGACCAAAGTAGAATAGAGCGGCACTATTACTTCCCTTGATCTAGACATTATACAGTGGTCCCCCGGGTTACGAAATTAATTGGTTCCGGCTACTTTTTCGTAAGCCGAAAATTTCGTAACCCGGGGCCTATTTCCCATAGGAAATAGGTAATCTGTTCCCGAGGCCTGGCGGGGGCCTCCTGGCTGAGGAAGGGAAGGTCCGATCCGGCGGATCGGGCCTTCCTTTCGTCAGCTGCGGAGGCCCAGCCTGGCTGGGGAAGGGAAGGTTCCCTTCCCCAGCCAGGCTGGGCCTCCGGGCCTGACGCGAAAGGGAGGCCCGATCCGCGGGATCGGGCCTCCTTTCGTTGGGCGCGGAGGCCCGGCCTGGCTCCCCAAGCCAGGCCGGGCCTCCGCGCCTCAGACACGAAAGGAGGCCCGATCCGCGGGATCGGGCCTCCTTTCGTTGGGCGTGGAGGCCCGGCCTGGCTCCCCAAGCCAGGCCGGGCCTCCGCGCCCAACAAAAGGAAGCCCGATCCTGCGGATCGGGCTTCCTTTCGTGTCTCTGTTTCGTCCCTTTTTGTCCTTTTTTCTCCGAGGCCTAGCCTCGGAGAAAAAGGGACCCCGTTTCGGCCTAGCCTCGGAGAAAAAGGGACCCCGTTTCGGCCTAGCCTCGGAGAAAAAGGGACCCCGTTTCGTCCCTTTTCCTCCGAGGCCTAGCCTCGGAGAAAAAGAGACAGCCTTTCGTCCCTTTTCCTCCGAAGCCTGGCCTCGGAGGAAAAGGGACGTCCCTTTTTTTCGGATCCCGGGGGATCCTTCGGATCCCGGGGGATACTGTAGTGGTCCCGCCAGTTTCGGATCCCGGGGTTTTCTTAACCCGGGGGATTCGTATCCCGGGGGACCACTGTACATCTATTGATGCAACCTAAAATTGCATTGACCTTTTTAGCTGTCGCATCGCACTGTTGACTCATGTTCAACTTATGGTCTACTTGGACTCCTAGATCCCTTTCACATGTGGTCTCGTTCAGCCAGGTGTTCCCCATCCTATATCTGTGCGTTCATTTTTCTACCCTAGGTACAGTTCCTTACATTTCCCTGTGTCCATTTTTGGTGCATGTGGGAACCAATAAAAGTGCAAGGCACGGCCTTCAGAATATCAGAAGGGATTATGAGGTTCTGGAGAGGAAGCTGAAAAAGATGGCTGCACAGGTTGTCCTCTCATCTCTTCTCCCAGTTGAAGGACATGGTCCAGGAAGGGAAGGGAAAGATTGTTGTTGTGAGCTGCCTTCTGTCAATCTCAGCCCATGGCAACCCTATGGATGAGACATCTCCAGGGGGCCCCCATCTGTCCTCGACTGCTCTGCCCAGCTCTTGAAAACTCATATTCGTGGTCTCATTCATTAAGTCTATCCTTCTAGCATGTGGCCGTTCTCTTCCTCCTTCCCTTCACCTTTCCAGACATTTTGGTTTTTCCCCCAATGAGTCCCTCTTTCCCATGATGTGTCCAGCTTCACTTTGGTCCTCTTGGCTCCTTCCAGGGAGGTTTCTGGCTTGATCTGCTCCAGGACCCATTTTGTCTGTCCTTTGGGCTGCTGTCCATTGGATCCTCAGCCCTCTTCCCCAGCCCCACATCATCTCCAAGGAATTGATTTTCTCCTTGTCTTCTTTCTCGACTGACCTGCTCTCACATCCATCCATGGCAATAGGGAATACAATGGCTTGTATGATTTTAACTTTTGTGCTCAGTTGTGTATCTTTGCATTTTAGGATCTTCTCCAGTTCTTTCATAGCCACCATCTTCATTCTTAATCTTCTTCTGATTTCCTGACTGCAGTCCCTGTTCCTGTCAATGTTTGATCACACGTATGAAAATTCTTTTACTATTTCTATTTCATTGTCTAATTTAAATGTTCTCTGTGGTCATTATTTTTGTTTTCTTCATGTTCAGCAATAAGCCTGCCTTTGCACTTTCTTCTTTGATCTTCCTCGGTAGTTATTCCAAGTCTTTGAGGTTTTCTGCTAGGATTATGGTTCATCTGCATACCTTAGACTGTTGATATTCCTTCCTCCCATTTCCACTCCTCCTTCTCCTTCTTTGTCCAAACCTGCTTTTCTTACAATATGTTCTGCATATAAGTTGAAGAGGTTGGGTGAAAGGATGAAGCCTTGACTGACCCTTTTTCCAATTGGTAACCATTCTGTTTCTCCACCTTCTGTTCTGACAGTGGCCTCTTCTCCTGATTACAGAATTTGCAGATGTGAATGACTGGCTCCGGAGATGCTGCCAGCAAGAATTTCTTGGATTCTTGGATCATGGGCTGCGATTCCATGAGGGGGGACTTCTGGCAAGGGATGGGTTGCATCGCATGGCAGTCAGCAGAAACATTTTTGCCAATAGTCTCAAAAATTTGATCAGGAGGGCTTTAAACGGAGTTATGTGAGGGAGGGAGACAGTACTTTGGGAAGCAGGGGCTCATCAATGTCTGGAGATAATCGTCAAACTGTTATAGAGGGAACAAAGGAAATAGTGCAAGGACCTAACGGTGGGAATGGAAAAACTTTACACAGGCAGCAAGTAAAAGGGACCCATGGTCTTCGATGTCTCTACACTCATGCACAGAGTATGGGAAATAAACAGGACGAACTTGAACTCCTAGCGCAGCAAAGCAAATATGATATAATAGGCATCACTGAAACCTGGTGGGATGAGTCTCAGGATTAGAATATAGAAATAGAGGGGTATAACCTTTTTAAGAGAAACAGGCCAAACAGGAAAGGAGGAGGAATAGCATTATATGTCAAGGATATTTACACCAGTGAAGAGATCCAGGACATCAATACTGGAAGCCAAGTGGAGAGCATCTGGATAAAAATTAAAGGAGAGGGAAAGAACAGGGATGTTACTGTAGGAGTCTACTACAGACCACCCCCCCCCCCCCGAGGAACCGGATGATGTTTTTCTAGAACAGATAATCACACATTCAGTTAGGAGAAATATAGTAGTGATGGGTGACTTCAAATGTCCTAGAATCATAGAATCCTAGAGTTGGAAGAGACCACAAGGGCCCTGATCCAGTCCAAACCCATTCTGCCATGCAGGAACTCCCAGTCAAAGCATCCCCGACAGATGGCCATCCAGCCTCTGCTTAAAGACCTCCAAGGAAGGAGACTCCACTACACTCCGAGGAAGGAGTGTGTTCCACTGTCAAACAGCTTTTATGTTGAGGTGGAATCTCTTTTCCTTCAGTTTGCATACATTGTTCCGCGTTCTAGTCTCTGCAGCAGCAGAAAACAAGCTTGCTCCCTCCTCAATATGACATCCCTTCAAATATTTAAACAGGGCTATTATCATATCACCTCTTATCCTTCTCTTCTCCAGGCTAAACATCCCCAGTTCCCCAAGTCGTTCCCCATAGGGCATGGTTTCCAGACCCTTCACCATCTTAGTTGCCCTCCTTTGAAGCCGCTCCAGTTTCTCCACATCCTTTTTGAATTGTGGTGCCCAGAACTGGACACAGGATTATTCCAGGTGGGGCCTGACCAAAGCAGAATAAAGTGGTACTATTACTTCCCTTGATCTAGACACTATACTTCTATTGATGCAGCCTAGAATTGCATTGGCCTTTTTAGTTGCTGCCAGTTCTGTGTCCTGTTCTGGGCACCACAATTCAAAAAGGATGTGGAGAAGCAGGGAGCAAGCTTGTTTTCTGCTTCTCCAAAGAACAGGACCTGGAACAATGGATATAAATTGCAGGAAAAGAGATTTCACCTCAACATTAGGAGGAGCTTCTTGACAGAAAGGGCTGTTCGACAGTGGAACACACTCCTTCTTTGGAGAATTTGGTGGAGTCTCCTTTGGAGATCTTTAAACAGAGGCTGGATAGCTGTCTTTTGGGGATGCTTTGATTGAGGGTTCCTGCATGGCAGAAGGGTTTGGACTGGATGGCCCTTGGAGTCTCTTCCAACTCTATCATTTGATGAGAAACTGGAGCGGGTCCAAAGGAGGGCAAGTGAGATGGTAAAGGGGCTGGAAAACGTGCCCTACGAGGACTCCTTAGAGAGCTGAGGATGCTTAGCCTGGAGAAGAGAAGGGTAAGAGGTGATATGATGATTGCCCTGTTTAAGTATTTGAAGGGCTGTCATGCTACGGATGGAGTGGGCTTGTTTTTTGCTGCTCCAGAAAACAGCACAGGGAGCAATGGATATTTGCATCGATGGTTGTGTGTATCCCTCTGTTTCCTTGAGAAAGGGGCCAATGCAGAGGAAGACTGATGCCTGGCTCTCTGGCCCTTTGGTCCCTGTGAAGAAACCAGGCTGTGCTACTAAAGAGGTTTCTTCTCCTTACAGAAATTAGAGTCAGCTCTAGGGACTCTTCTACAAAGTGTAGTGTTCTCTATTGAGTAGTTATTTTCATAGATATAGCAACAAAGTAAGTTCCTTTTTATGTACCAATGTATCATGTTTATTAACCAGAAGCTTAGATCCAGTAGTTTTTACCAAATACCGGTGGAGTACATGCTTGTTGCTGTTGGTGTTGGTGTTGGTGCTGCTGCTGCTGGTAAAGTTTCTTACCCACAAATAAGCAAAACCATCATAATTTTTCTAACAGATGCAAGCTGCACAAAGAGAGAGTCCACCTTAAAGTGGTGCCAAACTGGGTTACTTCTACAGTGTGGATGCAATCCTTGGACCGGCATCATATCTCTATCTAGACAGAGAGAGACAGCCCCATGACGAGAGGGTGGGTCGGGCTGGCTGCGTGATCCATGCGCGGTGCTTTATTGCCTCGAAAGCCGTGCCAAAGGGGTGGGATGGGGGGCAGTGGGGGCACAAGGAAGGCCAGGCCTCCTTCCATCAGTTGTTCTGCTCCACTTCACTCGGTGCTCCCCCCTCCAGCCAGGCTGCCCCCGTCGCCTTCAGGGCTGGCGCTGCCCGAAGAGTCCGCCGAGGAGAAGGGGATGTCCGGGGCAGCGATTTCGGTGATTTCCTGGCCCTCGGCCTCCTGCAGCCCTTTCCTGGGAGAGAGAGGACCCCCCCCCCCTTGAGGCCTCTCTCCCCGCAGGGCTGCCCCACAGAGGGACCTAGCCCAAAAGGGCAGGTGGTCGGGAGGGGTCTGGGGTCTCACCGGTCCAACGAGGCTCCCGGGGCTCCCTCTGGCTCCGGAGGAGGGCTGTCCTGGGGGCCCCCCTTCTCCTCTTGGTGGGGCTGCCCTGGAGCTGGAGAGGCCAAGTTCGAAGGGGGCAGCCCTGCCGGCAGATGGTTCCCTGCGGAGGGAGAGATTAATCATCATCATCATTTTTGTATCCTGCCTTTCTGCCTGGGCAATCAAGGCAGCTTACAGGAAACAGATTTAGATAAAACATTGCCTGAATAAAAAGATAGGCCCTCCCCCTCTTAAAAGAGAATTAAATGTAATACTATTTAAAAGAGAAAACTCATTCAAATCAGCAACATAATATTAAAACAGCGACTTTCTGGTAAATAATACTGGATGGAGCAGGGAGAGCGCAGAGTGAGTTCGATTGCTCTATTCGGGGAAGGCCTGCCAGGAGAGATCCGTCTTGGCAGCTCCTTGTTTGACGGATCTCTTCCATCACGGACTTCCAGAGCCTGGGAGCGGCAGCGGAAAACGCCTTCCGGGAGGTTGCTGTTAATCTGGTTTCCAAAGGCTGCAATAGATTCCTCCCAGAGGACCGGAGGGTGCGGATTGTATGGAAGGAGGCGATCCCTTAGATGGGTTGGGCCCAAGCCATGTAGGGCTTTAAAGGTAACCACCAACACCTTAATATTGTGCCTGGAAACCGATAGGCAGCCAGTGAAGAGATTTCAAAATCGGTGTAATATGATCGAACCTGGATTTACCCGTGATCAACCTGGCTGCCATATTTTGTACCAATCGTAGTTTCTGAACTAGGTCTAAGGGTAGCCCCATGTAGACTGCGTTGCAGAAACCGAGTCGTGAGGTTACCAGTGTATGAACTACAGTTTCTCGGTCCCTTGCTTTCAGAAAAAGGCGCAGCTGGCGTATCGGCCGAAGCTGATAGCAGGTGCTCCTGACTCTAGGAGCACCCCCAGACTGCGGACAGGGTCCCTAGGGGAGAGCGTGACCCCATCCAGGACTGGAGGTTGCAACCCAATCCCTCGTTTGGGGCCCCAACTGTGAGTGCCTCCGTTTTGGCTGGATTCAGCTTGAGTCAGTTTTTCCTCATGAGATGCCGTCTGTCCTCATGGCTGCTGACCGAGACATGGGGACGTATATTTGGGTGTCATCAGCGTAGTGATAACACCTGGCCCCATCTCTACGGATGATTTCTCCCAGCGGCTTCATGTAAATATTGAATAGCATCGAGGACAGGATGGTGCCTTGAGGGATGCCACAATTAAGCTCAATTTTTGAGGAGCATCACCCCAAGCATCACCCTCCAGAACCTGCCCGAGAGAAAGGAACGGAACCAGTGCAAAGCGGTGCCTCTGATTCCTAGCTCTCTCAGGCGTCCCAAGAGGATGTCAGGATCAATTGTATCAAACGACGCTGCGCCAACTGGGCCACGCTACCCCCGTCGATGCCTAGATGAAAGGAAGGTCACCAGGCAGAGCAACCATCGCAGTCTCCGTATCCCACCCTGAAGCCGGTTTGAAATGGATCACTTGGAGCTGAGAGGCAACGGCCGCTCGATCACCTTGCTCAAAAATGGCAGATGTGATACGGGACTGTAATTTGTCAGGTCCAGGGGCTCCAGGGAAGGCTTCTTCAGGAGCGGTCTAACCACCGCTTCCTTAAAACAAGTTGGAACATGGCCTTCCCTCGGGATACACTGATGACACTTTTGAGAAAGGCCATCGAGGCGTCACCCCTGGACGGCCAGCCATGAGGGGCAGGGATCGAGGGGGGAGGCACATGGTCTTTTTCACTTTCCCAAGGATCTCGTCCACGTCAGCGGTACTCACGGACTCAAACCGATCCCGTTTAATCTCAAAAACGGGTTTACTGGACACCTCATCAGTCGGTTCTGCCGTAACCCCGGTGCCCAAGTCGGCTCTTATCTGAGAGATTTTGTCTGCAAAGTGGTTGTTAAAGGCATCCCAAAGGGCTGTTGTCGGGTGAAGTGAGGGTTCTGCGCAGGTGGGACCTGCCTCCGTTCCCTCCGCGCCTTAAACAGCCCTCCTGGACGGGACTCTGCGGGCCCAAGACGGGCGGAGGAGAATGTGCCATGCGCTGAACGCGTGGCCTCTCTGGAGGGACGAAGGGAGCTCCCGTGACGCCTCCTGTCCGATAGGAGCCCAGTCTCCCCCAGACGCTCCAGTCGCTGTCCAACCGCTTCATCTTCCTCAGTTGGCCGTTTGAGGTGGGTTGGAAAGGAGGCTTTGGGGTGATGATTGTGTCGAAAGAAAGATCGGTGTTCCAGGTATTAAGCAGGGCTTCGAAGGGGCCCAAGCCGAGCAAGGAGGGCCTGCCCCCCCCCCCGAAGCCTCCCCTACCTTTGGGGCGAGAGGCCCGCGGGGCAGACCCTCCTCCTCCTCTTCTGCCCCTTTCTCTCCTGGAGGCCCGGGAAGGGGGCTCCCGGCGGCAGAGGGAGAGGAACGCCGCCCCGTAGAGGTAGGCCAGCGCCAGGGGGACCGCCAGCCCTGCAGAGAGAGAGAGAGAGAGAGAGAGAGAGGCTGAGAGAGAGGCTGCTCCGAGGGAGGAAGGCCCGCCAGGGACCCCCAAAGCGAGCCCTCCGCCTCCTGCTTCTTACCGAGGGCGAGGGCCGAGAGGAGCGGCGAGAGCAAGAGGGCCAGGAGGGCGCTGCCGCCGGCCGAGAGCCCCCGCTGCCAGCCGGGGACCTGGCTCCTCCGTCCGTGGAGCAGGACCTGCGAAGGGAAGGGAAGGGCAGGCGGAGGGGCAGCCCGGGAGGGCCTCGGGGGCGAGGGCGAGGGAGGGCTGGGTCTCCGCCGCTCACCTTCCGAGCCAGGTAGACGGGGAGGGCGAGGGCGAGGGCCGGCGGGGCGAGGGCGGCGGCCAGCGAGAGCAGCAGGGGGCCCCCCAGCGCCAGCCCCAGCCCCCAGAGCCGCCTCCGACGCCGCGACCAGGACTGCCTCCCCCAGAAGGTGCAGCCGGAGGGGCTGCCGAGAGAGAGAGACAGAGAAGGAAGGAAGGAAGGAAGGGGCTCTGATGCCCGCAAAGACGGCCCCCGGCAGACCGCCCCGGAGGACCTTCCGCCCCGCAGCCCCGGAACCCACCCTCCGGAACACCCCCCCCGCCGCCGCCGCCGCCGCCCCGTCGAGGCCAGTCCGGCTCCTTCCCGGCTCTTCCTGGGATTGAGGGGGTGCTCTTTGGCCGGGAAAGGCCCCTCTCTCTCGGGAGGAGAGGGAGGACGAGTGCTGCTTCTGCTGCTGCTGCTGGGAGGAAAGGCCCGCTCCTCCGAAAGCGACGCCGGGCTTGGACTGGAGGGAAGGAAGGGGCCCAGCAGGAGCAGGACTCGCCCGGCTCCCCAGACGCCGCCTCCGAGTCTCCCCGCAGCCCCGAGCCCTGCCCGGCCCTGGGCTGCGGGGCCCCTCTCTCCCTTCCTTCCTTCCTTCCTTCCTTCCTTCTCTCACCTGAGGAAGTGGAGCTCGGAGATCTCTCGGCCGCAGAGCCAGCAGAAGAGGCAGCCGCAGAGGACGCAGCTCATCCGGTTGCAGCCCCCGTCCTCCGCCTTCGCGATCGGGGCTCGGCAACGGGGGCAGCGGCGGAGGCGCTCTGGAGCACCGAGGGACCGGGAGGGAGGGAGGGAGAAGGCGGCGGTCAGCGGAGGAGGGAGCCTTCTGCCCGGGGAGAAGCGGAGGGCCCCGGGCCGAGAGAGAGGCTGGGCCCGGCCCCCCAAGAGAGACAGAGCCGGGGCCTCCGGACCGGCGGCGGAGGGAGCCTTCCCTTCCACCGGGAGACCTCGCCCCGTTCCCCGCAGGAGCAGAAGGGAGGCGGCGAGGGAGGCAAGGCGAGGAAGGGAAGGAGAGGCAAGGAAAGGAACCAGCGAAACCGCTTCGTTTCGACCCCGCTTGGTGCCGCCTGAGGGGCGCCTGGGCGGCTTACTCCTCGGAGCTCCTTGCCCCCAACGCTCCGGGGAGGGACTCGCTCGTTTCAGCGACCTGGAACTCGGCCCCTTCTGGCTTCGGCCCCTGGGGAGGGGCTGCAGGAGAGGCTCCGGACCACCGCCCCACCAGCCCCCCCCCGGTCCCCGGGAGGCGATCTGGGTCTGCTGCCCGCCGGGGATCTCCCGCTGCCCAAATCCTTCCCTCCCTCCCTGCCTCGGGCTCACCGCGTCGGCGGGCCTTTCCCTTCCCTCTTCCTCTTCCTCGGGGTCCTCTCCCGGGGCCCTCCTTCCGTCTCGCGGGGGCTCCGTCGCCGGGGGCCTGCCTTTGATGCCGGGGGCAGCGGGGCCGGTGCCGGTTCCAGGGCTGGCGGCAGAGGAAGCAGAAGGCGGCGCCGCACTGGGGCCTCCCGCAGACCAGCCGGGGACAGGCGCCGCAGCCTTCTGCCAGGACCACGTAGCTACGGACGGAGGAAGGGAAGGTCGGCGGGAGCGGGGCCGGGAGGGAGGGACCCCGCCAGCCAGCCAGCCCTCCGCCCCGGGGCTCACCTGCAGTCGGGGGCCGGGCACCATCGGGCGTCGGGCTCGGCGGCCAGGGCCCGGCGGAGGAGGAAGGCCTCGTAGCGCTCGAGGAGGGCCTGGGCCTCGCGGGGGTCGGCGGCGGCGGAGAGGAGCCGGAGGAGGCGCCGGGGGTCCGTCGGGCGGAGCGGGGCCGGGCAGAGCGGGCAGGGCACCGGGACGCGGCTCTCCCGGATCGACTCCCGCAAGTAGCGGCCCAGGCAGCCCCGGCACGCCCGGCCCCCGCAGCACCCGCCGGGCCCCGAAGGCGAAGGAGCCCCGCCGCCGCCGCTGCCGGGGAAGGCCGAGGGCGGCTGGGCCTCCAGGCAGAGAGCGCACTCCAGCAGCGGCGGGACCGGCGCCTCTCCCCCGGGACTGCCCTCCTCCGCCGCGACGGGGCTCCCCCCGGAACTAGGGAGCGGGTCCAGGCCCCGGGAGGAAGGGGAAGGGGAAGGGGGCCGGGAGGGGGGCCTCGACGGACCGGGATTCCTCTCCTCCTCCCGGGCCATGGAGGAGCCCGAGGGAGGGAGGGAGGGAGGGAGGGCGGACGGACGGAGGGAGACCCCGGATCCTGCCCCGCGGAGGGAGACCCTTACCACCGACGGAGCCCCACCGCCCGGCCACCCGACCGACCTCCCTCCGCGGGAAGGGAACTCTCCGGCGGGGAGGCTGCCGCAGATGCTTCCTCCTCCCCCGCAGGGCATCCTGGGAAGTGTAGTCCCCGTGCGGCCCAGACGGAGCCCCCGGAGCCCCGACCCTTCCCTCCTCCCCTGCCCCAGACGGAGGGTCCTCCTTCGGGGCTCCTGGGGCTGGAGAGGGAAAGCCGGGGAAGGCACTCTCTTAGAGGGGGCTGTGAGGGAGGCCCCGTAGTCGCTCCCCACCAGGCCCAAAGCGGCAAAGAAGGGGACGGTGGCTGCAGACACACGGGGACAATCACCCGGTTTGGCCCCGCTTTGACTCATTTCTGGCTCAAGGCTATGGAATTCTGGGAGTTGGAGTCTGTTGTGGGGTCCAGAGCTCGTTGTTTGGGTCAGCTGCTATGGAATTCTGGGAAATGGAGTATGTTGTGGGGTCCAGACCTCGTTGTTTGGGTCAGTTGCTATGGAATTCTGGGAGTTGGAGTATGTTGTGGGGTCCAGAGCGGAGCTCCGCTCCGCTCTGGGCCCACAACAAACTCCAACTCCCAGAATTCCATAGCCTTGAAGCAGGGCAGTATTGTCTTCTAAACGTGGGAAGAGGCTGCTCCAGGAGCGCTGCTGCCCTTTCCTGGAAGCTTAAGTACCGAAGGCCGCCTCCAGAGAGAAGGAGATGCTGCAGCCCTCGGCTGGGAATGTCTGCAGGAATGGGAATCTTTTCCTTTGGAAATCTGATTCGGGGGCTGAAATCGGATGGCCCGTATCTGTCAATGGGGATGCTTTGACGGGGAGTTCCTGCATGGCAGAAGAAGGGGGTTGGGCCGGATCAGGGCCCTTCTTGGGGTCTCTGATCCTCTGATCTCTGATTCTAAGGGGTCCCTCTCCTGGACCTCTTCTTCTCCCGAGGCATCTGGTTCGGCAGCCCCCAAATAAGGGGATTAAAAGCCAAGCGGGGGGGGGGGGTATCTAACACTTATACAATTGCCCCAAGGGACTAAGATCGTTGCACCAAGACGTTGCAGAGGTTGGAAAGAGCTGGGCTCATGTATATGTTTGACTGCCCAGAAATCCTGTGTTTTTGGACTATGGTCCTACATTGAATATCTCTGATCGAGCTACAGTTTGCATTTTCGTCCCACCCTTTCGTTACTATCTCTTTATTTATTGCTCTCTCTCTCTTTTATGTCTGAAATAATAGTAAACCAAAGCAGAGAAAGCTGACGGCTCTTTGAATGGTGGCTGCGGAGGAGCAGAGAGGACTAAATCCTGGAAGGAAGGGATCTCAAAATAGCTCCTTGGCGGTCACGGATACGGATCCCTCGGCTGCTGGAAAGCGTTCCTGGCCTCCGAATGCTTTGTCACGGACCAACAACAACAAGAAGAAGGCCATGCATTTGAGGAGGATTGTTCGGTCCTTCTTGAACACATCACCGGCTGCAACCCCCACTTGACCCAAAGGTCCTCTGGAGAGAAAGGCACCGTCCCTGGATTCCTCTTCCACAAGCGACAACGTCGACGCCACAAATCCTCCACAAGCCCCGCTTCTCTTTTCTCGCCTCACAATCGGACAAAATGATGGAGAAGAGCATTGTGCAGACAGCGCGATGCGGCAGCTAAAAGGGCCAATGCGATTCTCGGTGGCATCAATACAGGCAAGGTCTTTGGATCGATGGAGGGATGCAAGAGTTCCACTCTGTTCTGCTTTGGCCAGGCCCCGAAAGGAACAAAGGAGGGCGACTGAAAGGGCGAAGGACCCGGAGGCCATGGAGCCCTCTTGGAGGAGAGACCGAGGGAGACCCTCGGAGGAGGAGGTCCGGAAGGGCTGAGAGGAGAGCCCCCTTTGAAGGGAGGCCACGCGGAGGAGGGAGCGAGCTTGTTTCCTGATGCTCCAGAGAACAGGACCCGGGACGATGCCTTGCCCAGAGGGGCGGGAGATAAATAAATATCTATTATTATTATTATTATTGTTGTTATTATAAAACAACGGGTGGACGCCGCAGTCACCGACACGTGACGCTTCGCCAATGCCTCGCGCCACGTGCTGCAGAACGGCCTTCATTTCTGCTAATAAAACAACGCTCGGAGCCCTTCTGCTCGGCGCCTCTCTGCGGCGCATCGCCGGCTCCCATGAGCCCAAAGAGGGAGCCTGCAAGGACGGGGCCTCGGCGGCTCAGGCGCGGGCTCCGCGGACGGTCTCCGGCGGGAGAGGCCCCGAAGGCAGCCCCGGCCCCTGGGAGCCCGTCACTCAGCCACGCCCTCAGCCTCAGCCGCTCCGGAGAAGCCCCGCCCCAGGCCCCGCCCCCAAGGCCCCGCCCCCGGAAGTCTCTTCTCTTCTCTTCGCGTCGCTCGCAGCAGCAGAACGGCCTCAGCCCCGCCCCTTCCCCTGCTGCCATGCGCATGCGCGGAAGGGCCCCGCCCCGCGAGGCACTTCCGGCCCCGCCCCTTCCCTTTGTGCTCGGCGCCGAAGAGGAAGGAAGAGGCGCTACTCCGCTTCCCGTCAGGCACCGCGCGCGGCACAGGAACCGGAAGTGCCTGACGCTTTGGCCGCCCGCCCCGCGGATGGGCGGGAGCGCCGGGAGGAGAAGGAGCGGCGGCGAAGGCGGCGAAGGAGAAGGAGGAGGCGGAGGAGGAAGCGTCGTCGTGGTGGTCGCGGTGGGGAGGCGGCGGGGCGCGTGGCGTTGGGGCGCCGCGGGGGAAGCGGGGCCGGCGGGGGCGGAGGTCCCGGGGGCCCCGGGCGAGCCCGAGTGGCGCTGAGGGCCCGGAGCCGGAGGGGGAGGCGGACGGGGCCGGACCCGCCCCCCGCCGCCCCCTCGGCCCCCGGCGACCCTCCTCCGGCTCCGGGCCCTCGGCGCAAGATGCCCCGCCGGAAGCAGAGGCACCCGCAACCCGTCAAAGGTCAGCCCTCAGGCAGGCAGGCAGGGAGGGAGGGAGGGAAGGGCCCTGGGTCCCCGCTCGCTCCTTCTTTCGGGCGGGAGGGCTCCGGGAGGGTCCCCGGCGGCCCCCCCCGGTTCTGACGCCCGGCCCGACCCGGTTCCGTCCGCAGTGGAGGCTCCCGTGGCGGGGAGCGCGGCAGAGGCCCCGGCGGAGGCGGAGGAGGAGAGCCCCGAGCCCCGGGGCCGCTTCCTGGCGAAGGCCGACTCCGAGCCGGAGGAGGAAGAGGAAGAGGAGGAAGAAGAGGAGGAAGAGGAAGAGGAAGGAGCCGAGGAGGAAGAGGAGGAGGAAGGCAGGGAGCGGGGCGCCGCCCGGATCCTGGCCTTCGAGAAGGACGCCGCGGAAGGTGGGCCGGGCTCCCCGGGAGGAAGGCAGGGAGGGAGGGAGGGAGGGAGTCAGGGGGCTCCCCTCTCTCGCCTCCCTTCTTCTGCGGGACCATTCTGGGGGTGGGCTCCTCAGGGAGTCCAAGGCCGAGCCCTGACGCCCCTTCCTTCCCTCCCTCCTTGCCCTCTTCCAGGCTGCCTCCGTGGGACCCCCAGGCTGCCCTACGCTCTGGGCCCCGAGGAGGAAGCGGCAGCGGCGGCAGCGGCAGCAGCGGAGGAGGAGGAGGCGGCGGCGCTGCGGGGCCTGTGTCAGCCGCAGGAGGCCGGAGGAGCGGGAGCCAGGCCGGGGGTGGTCCTCCTGGGGGTCCAGGGCTGCGGCCAGCCCTGCCAGCACTGCGGCCTGGTGGCCCCCGCCGCCGCGGCCCCCTCCGTGTGCTGCCCTCCGGAGCTGGGGGCGGTGGAGGAGGAGGAGGGGTCCCTGCTGCGCGGGGGGCGGGTGGTCTTCTCCTGCCAGCTGTGCCCCTTCGCCTCCCACTACTCCAGCCACCTGAAGCGGCACATGAAGACCCACAACGGGGAGAAGCCCTACCGCTGCCCGCACTGCCCCTACGCCTCGGCCCAGCTGGTCAACCTCACGCGCCACCTGCGCACCCACACCGGCGAGAAGCCCTACCGCTGCCCCTCCTGCCCCTTCGCCTGCAGCAGCCTGGGCAACCTCAAGAGGCACCAGCGGGTCCACGGGCAGGAGCGGACCCTGCGCTGCGCCACCTGCAACTGCCACTGCCTCCGCGCGGCACCCCTACCGACCCCCGGCGCCGTGGGGGGAGCGCAGGGGCAGGTGGCGGAGGCCGAGGCGCAGGGGCCAGCCCTGGCGGAGCAAGACGCAGGTACCTCCCCTCCCCCTGCCCTCCCAGCTCCCCCAGCGGGAGGAGAGCCCTCCATTGCCATGGCTGGGGGCATCCCCCTCTTACGGCCTTTGTGGGGGGGGGGTCAGAGGGAGGGGGTTCAGACTGGATTCCACGGAAGAGTGTCACGCTGGACCCCCTCCCAGCTCTCCTCGGCGGGGAAGGGTCATCTCCCACAGCTGCTTTCCGTTCGGCCGGACGGCTGACCGTTCTCCTGACTGCTGTTTTTCCTTCACAGAGGTGGCACCGCCTCTGCTTCCTCCGCACCCGCCGCCGCCACTGCTGCCTGGCTCTCCGTTCCTGCGGCCCGAAGACACCGTTGCCGCTGCCGCCGCCTCTGTGCTGCCGGAACTGCTCTTCCCGTTCACCTGCCGCGCCTGCGGGCTGGCGCTGGAGGCGGATGAGGGCCTGGTGGAGCCCGTGTGCAGACGCTGCAGCCTGGCGGTGCTGGGGGCCTCCCCTGCCTCCCCCAAGGGCTTTGCGTGCCAGCTGTGCCCCTTCGTCACCACCTACCCCAACCATCTGGCGCGCCACATGAAGACGCACAGCGGGGAGAAGCCTTTCGCCTGCGCCCTCTGCCCTTACGCCTCGGCCCACCTGGACAACCTCAAGCGCCATCAGCGGGTGCACACTGGCGAGAAGCCCTACAAGTGCCCCGTGTGCCCTTACGCCTGCGGCAATCTGGCCAACCTGAAGCGCCACGGCCGCATCCACTCGGGGGACAAGCCCTTCCGGTGCCGTCTCTGCTCCTACTCCTGCAACCAGAGCATGAACCTTAAGCGCCACATGTTGCGACACACCGGCGAGAAGCCCTTCCAGTGCCGCATCTGCCCCTACACCACTGGCCACTGGGACAACTACAAGCGCCACCAGAAGGTGCACGGTCAAGTGGCCGAGCCTGGACCAGAGCGCAGCCGGCCCTAGCGGGGGGCAGAGACACCCGGGGACTTTTTTGAACACTGGTGGGAGGAAGGAGAGTAGGACTGGACTTCGGAAGCAGCTGCCGTGCGGGGAGAAGAGAATGTGCTGCTGTCAAGAGGATTGGGCCCCTTTGCAAACCATGTGGTTTCCCTGCCTGCCTGGGGGCACTGGGTGCTCCCCCCTGGCCGTCTTTAACTGTGGTTCCTGCTTCGGTCTGTGTAATTTATATGGTGTATTCATGCATTAAACTGTTTTCTTATCTTGCCTTATTTTGGCTGGGGGGGAGAGCAGTCTGATCTGGGTACGCACCGGCCGGCTTGGCCCTTGGGAGAATACTGAGGGCCCCTCTCTCTCACCTTCCCAGGGGAGGGGTACATGTGTGAAATAGACTAAAGGGAATGGTTTCATCAAAAAGGGGGCATCCCCCGAGGCCCAGGCATCCTGCATGGACACCCATCCGGCAGATGCAGAAAAGGCGTGCGCGGTCTGGTTCTCAGGCGCAAGCTATAAAACCAGGAGACGGCAGAAGTTGGAGGGGAGGCAGGGCTATGATACCTGTTCCCAATCATGATCTATTTAATCATTGTCACAAACATTGTTAATGTTTATCTGTAAACAGCAGGGAGATAAAGAAGATTACAAGCCTAGCGGTTATGCTGGAGGAGTCTATGGGGAGCGCATCAATGTCCACTCTACCCTAATTTGGCATGTATGGAGCTGAAGCCCCCAGCTGGCTGCCTTTTCTGGGGCCGTGGGCAGGGTGGGGGGCTTTCAGGAGCCAGCTGGGGTTGAGGCACATGGAGATCATCAACCCAGGAGCAGGTTGTACATTCCACAGAGGAGAAGCGCCGGAGCAGGGCCCTCACAGGTCCTCGTCACCGATGCCCTCAAAGGCGTAGTTGCCATGGAAATCATTGGCCCCAATGTCGGCAGAAGAGCTGGAATGGGTGATGGCTCGCAGGCTGACGGAGCCCAGTTTGCTCTGGGGGGAGAGTGGGAGGGAGTTAGTAAAGGCCCTTGTTGCCTCTTCTCACCTGACAGCAGAGGCGGGGTGTGTGGCAGACTCACCGAAACCTTTGCCATGGCTTCCCGGCTGCCATCTGGAGAGTCCTGGCAGGACAGAGAGACAGGAAACAGGGGCTCAGGCCACCTGGACAATCCCGTTATTAGCTCATTGGATTTGGGGTGGGGGAGGCAGGCCCTGCTTACCAGGAGAGGGGGAGACTTCGCTGCTTGCTGGGTGTTGGAGCGCTGCTGTGTGGTCCCATTGGCCCGCCTGCGGAACACCTACAAGGAAGGAAGGGGCTCTGCAGATCTGGAAGGCTGACTTCCCACAGCCTGAGAGGCTGAGCATGGCAGGTCTTACCTTGCGAATGCTACCCCCAGACTTCTTCACCATCAGTTCATCCACCATGGACTGCAGGCAGATGCTCAGCATGATGGCCTGGGGAGTGAATGAGGGAGAGACTATGAGGTTCCCCCCACAATCTAATCTGGATTCCTACTTGGACAGGACACTCCACCATTAACACCAAAGAAACTGTGAGCCCAAACCAGGATGTTTCACCAACGTGTGATGTGCCGGCAGATTCTGCCTTGATCCTCTCAAGGGAAGTGCTCTGTCAGGGGTTCAACTTGTGGTCTACTTGGACTCCTAGACCCCTCTCACACGTAGTTTCATTCAGCCAGGTGTCCCCCATCTTGTAACTGTGCATTTCATTTTTCTGCCCTATATGCAGGGCCTTACATTTTTCCGCATTGAATTTCATTTTGTTAGCTTTGGCCCAGCTTGCTAGTCTATTCAGGTCACTTTGAATTTTGATCCTGTCTTCTGGAGTATTGGCTACTCCTCCCAATTTGGTGTCATCTGCAAATTTGACAAGTATGCCCCAATTCTGTCATCCAAGTCATTAATAAAGATGTTGAATAACACTGGGTCCAGGACAGAGCCCTGTGGGACCCCACTGGCCACTTCTTTCCAGGTTGAAAAGAAGCCATTGTTGAGCATCCTTTGGAGCGTCTAGATCCAGGGAAGTAATAGTGCCACTCTATTCTGCTTTGGTCAGGCCCCACCTGGAATACTGTGTCCAGTTCTGGGCACCACAATTCAAAAAGGATGCGGAGAAACTGGAGCGTGTCCAAAGGAGGGCAACTAAGATGGTGAAGGGTCTGGAGCTGGGGATGTTTAGATTAAGAGGTGATATGGTAGCCCTGTTTAAATATTTGAAGGGATGTCACATTGAGGAGGGAGCAAGCTTGTTTTCTGCTGCTCCAGAGACTAGAACGCGGAACAATGGATGCAAGCTGCAGGAAAAAAGATTCCACCTCAACATTAGGAAGAACTTCCTGACAGTAAGGGCTGTTCGACAGCAGAGCACACTCCCTCGGAGGGTGGTGGAGTCTCCGTCCTTGGAGGTCTTTAAGCAGAGGCTGGATGGCCATCTTTCAATGGGGATGCTTTGACTGGGAGTTCCTGCATGGCAGGGGGGTTGGATTGGATGGCCCTTGTGGTCTCTTCTATGATTCTAGGGGTATCCTGGGTTTGATGCAACAGGAAACTTCCAAAAATTTCTGACTCAGAAATGGGTCTGTACAAGGCCAGGGCAGGTGGGTCCTGGATCCGCACCTACCTGTGGGCTGGTGATGGTGACCCACTGCAGGCGGTCCTTGCTCATCAAGTACTCAAAGGCCAGTTCCAGCTTGACCTCTGGCTTGCCTCCCGCTGGGGGGCCTTGTGCTGACGTCCCGTTGTGCACAGGGACCTGGAAAGGAAGGGGGTTGGAAGTGGAGTGCTGGTAGGCCCCGTGTAGAAGCCCCATCCTCCCTCAACGGCAGCCCCTGAGCCTATGCCCATGCCAACTCACTGAGGAGGTGACCCGCCAGCAGCGCATCCGTGTCACTTTGAAGCTCCCCTCCTTGATCTGGTCGTTGGGCAGCTTGACCTGGAAGTTGAGCTCGCTGTTGCCAGCCCCAACGATCACATGGCAGCCCTTTTCAGGGAAGTCTGTGATACAGGGGTCGAACTTCAGGTAGCCGTAGTACTTGAGGGTCTGCGCCAAGCGAATGAACTGTAGGGAGTGGGAGAGTATTGAGGTGGGTCCCAAGCAGGCCACACACGGTCCACAGGCCCCTGTCCTTGGTGCCCTTTCTCACACAGGCTCACCTCCTTCTTGGAGACTTTCTCCTGGAGGGACCTCAGCTGCCGGTGCTGCTCCTTGTTGGCCAGGATCCAGCCCCGCTCAATGTCTGCCACAGTCTAGAAGGGAGCAGAGTTGTGTTGGGGGCTTGGGGGCACTTGGGGTCCCCCTCAACGTCCCCCTGCCCCTGTTCTGCCAGGGCCTACGGTGGGTCCTCTGCTCCCCTCACCTGGGCATAGAGCAAATTGAGCCCCACGCGCTGCTCCATCACGTCGTCATCGTAGGCCGAGTCCCAATAGCTGGTAAGAGATGCCCAGAGAAAGGCTGGCAGTTAGTGGGGCCTCCTTGGGGCATGATCTGGGTGGGCCCCCCTCTCCCGGTCCCTCCTCACCTCTTGCGCAGAAGGATCTTGTACTCAGGGTTGCGGAGGCTGGTGACCGACACGTAAGGCAACTCAAACTCTTGCAGCTTCCGGATGACTGGAAGAAAAAGCAGCTCAGAGGCAGCCTGGGAGCCGGCTCCCCCTCCCCACCCCACGGCAGGCAGACCCCTCCCCACGGCCTCCGCCTCCCGGCTCCCTGCCTCCCAGCCCTTGCTTCTCGGCTCCCCGTCAGGGCTTCCTCTGCATTCTGGCAGAGATCTGGTGACTCACAGGAAAAGGCCCCATCCGTTGCCTCTCGCACCAGGAAGAGGTGGAAGTAGCCTATCAGGTCCTCTGGCAGGTCCAGCTTGGTGGCCACGGCCTGCGAACGGGGAGGAAGGGTCAGCCAAACGGGGGAGGAAGAGAGCCCCCTCGAAGGACCACAATCTCCTGTCTGTCCGCGGTGGAAACTGACCTCCAGGACGTCCTCGGTCTGGTCAGAGGTGAGGATGTTGACCTTCACTTTCTGCCCGTTGGAGAGGATCACCTCCAGCCAGACCTCCTCCGTCGGGATCTGCTGGGTCTCCTGCAGTCGGAGGAAGGGAGCGACAGCGCAGGGTTGGCGTCGGGCCCACGGCTGGACCCCAGGCAGGCGCTCACCCTCGCTCTCGGACGGACGGACGGACGGACGGAGGGGACTCACCTGCTGTGCTTTGCGCAGGAAGCTGTTGAAGGTCTCGCTGGATCCCAGGAGAGGGTCCTGGCGCACTGCAGGAAGGGGCCGAGCGAAGGGCCGTCAGGATGCTCCCTGCCCAGCCGGCCAGCCTCCCCCTCCCTCCCTCCCTCCCTCCGTCCCTCCAAGGGCCCTCACCGGCCTGCATGTACTTCTCCAGCTGCTCCCGGCGCTGCTCCACTTCGGCCGCGGTCAGGGCAAAGATCTTCTTTGGGGGGAACGGGGGCACCGCGCTGGCCCCAAACTCCTTCCTCAGCTGCGGAGGAGAGAGAGAGAGAGAGAGAGAGAGAGCCAGGGACGTCAGAGGGGAGCGAGGGGGCCCCGGGGACCCTGCCCTGCCCTCGGTCTGGCCCCCCGTCTGCCCCGCTGACCTGCTCGTGGAGGCCGAGGAGCTGGCTGTAGCGCACCTGGCAGTGGAGGACCCCGTTGACGTGGATGCTGTAGGCCTGGAGCCAGGAGAGAGGGAGGGAGGGAGGGAGGGAGGGAGGGAGCGGCGTCAGGAGGAAGGGAAGGGCCCTGCCCGCCCCGAGAGAGAGGCCCCGCCGCCCGCCACAGGACCAGCACCAGGCCCCAGCGGGCCCCAGCGAGCCTCAGCGCCTCTGGCCCGGCCCCTCCGGCCCCCCTCCACGCACCACGTAGGCCGAGGCCCCTCCGCCGCCGCCGCCGCTGCCGCCTCCTCCTCCGCCGCCTCCGTCCCCGGCGCGGGTCTCGGTCTCCGGGATGGAGAAGTGCATGGCGCTGGTCCCTCGCCGCCTCCTTCCTCCGCTTCGGCCGCTAACAGCAACACTCTCTGCCAGACGGACCGGAAGCTGCCGCCCGGGGCGCCGACGCCATCTTGACGGAGGGGGCGGGGCCTCTCGTCCGCTCTGGAGGCCGGCCCCGCCCCTTCCGCTCTGGACGCGCCGAGAGGAGAAGGGGCGGGGCCGGGGCCTGGTGGGGGCGGGGCCACTGGGCCAGCCCAGGAAGAGCGGCGCCAAGGGAGCCACGCCCACCGGAAGGGCGGGCCGTCGGACCCGAGTGGAGACTAGGCATGGCGGAAGAGGGCGGCAGCGGCAGCAGCGGCGGGGCCGGCGTCATGGCGGCGGTGAGGCGGAAGGGAAGGAAGGGAAGGAAGGAAGGGAAGGGAAGGGAAGGGAAGGGAAGGGAAGGGGGGCCCGGCGGGAGGCTGGGAGGGAGGGAGGGAGGGAGGGCGGTTGTGTTGGGCTCCGCGAGTGACGCGGCCTCTCCTTCTCCTTCTCCCCCCGCCCAGGCCCCTTCGTTGCCTTCGGTTCCCTCGGCGGCGTCGGCGGAGGAGAAGCTGCAGCTGCGGAGGGAGAAGCGGCAGCAGAGGCGGAAGCAGCGCCGCGGAGGAGCCGCCAAGGAGGGCCCCCAGGAGCCCCAGGAGCCGGAGCCGGAGGAGGAGAAAGGCCCGGCCCCGCCGCAGGCCCAGCCCCAGCCCCAGCCCCCGCCCGCCTCTCTCTCTGCGGAGCCCTCCGGGGAGAAGGCGGCCCCCGTCGGGAAGAGCAAGGCGGAGCTGCGGGCGGAGCGGCGGGCCAAGCAGGAGGCGGAGCGGGCGCGGAAGGCGGCCAGGAAGGCCGAGGGGGGGCCCCCGCAGGGACCGGGACCGGGGCCCCCCGCCCAGAGCCCCGAGGGAGCCCCAGGTCAGCCCGGAGGGAAGGGGAGGCCGGCCTGGGCCCCGGGTCTCCCGCCGCTGCCTCCTCCTCCTCCTCCTGACCACCTTCTCCCCGTCTCCCTCCCTCCGCAGCCGTGGCAGCCGTGGCAGCGGCGCCCGTGAAGCGGGTCCCGGAGCACGTCCAGGCGGACGACCCTTTGGCCCGGAGGCGGCTGGCCAAGAAGCTCGAGCGGCAGCAGGTCAGAGGCCGGCAGCAGAGAGGGAGGAGGCCTGGTCTGTCCCTGTGGCCTCTCAAGGGAGGCCCGGAGGGTCCCAGGGCCACCCGGTCCCATCCCTCTCTCTCTCCTCTCCAGGTGCCTTTGAGGCCGGACTACGGGGCCAAGGTCAGCCTCTTCTCCCACCTCCACCAGTACAGCCGCAGGGAGCTCCTCACGCAGCAGATGAGGTGGGTGCCCACAAGAGAGAGAGAGGGGGGCCCGGGCCTCCTCTCCGGAAGGAAGGGAAGAAGGGCTGGCCCTGGCCCTTGTCCCTTGGGAGGACCATCTCCTACATGGTTTAGAAGGCCAGAGTTGGAAGAGACCCCAAGAAGGGCCCTGATCCAGTCCAACGCCCTTCTTCTGCCGTGCAGGAACTCCCCATCAAAAGACACCCCTGTTTTGACAGAGCGGGCCATCCAGCGCTCCTTAAAGACCTCCAAAGAAGGAGAGTCCACCAGACTCCATTGAGGGAGCGTCTTTCACTATCAAAACAGCGCTTACTGCCAAGAACTTTCTTGTCGAGCTGGAATCTTTTTTCCTCTCATTTAGAGGGAGGGATAATGGGGTTATTCAGTATTTTATTGGATTTTATTCTCACCGGAAGCCACCCCAATCCAACTGGAGAGGTGAGGTATAAATAAAACTTATTAGAATTATTATGATTGTTAGAATCAATTGTCCTGCATCTTAGTCCCTGGAGCAGCAGAAAACAAGCTTGCTTCCTCCTCAATACGACATCCCTTCAAATATTTAGAAGAGGGCCATCATATCACTTCTTAACTGTCCCTTCTCCAGGCTAAACAACCCCAGCTCCTTAAGTCACTCCTCATAGGACTTCATGGTTTCCAGACCCTTCTTCTTTGAACACGCTCCAGTTTCTCAACATACTTTTTGAATGATTTAGTTAGTCATGGCCTAATTAGCCTGTTTTAGTAGCTCTGTGATTATGAGGTGGATGAACAAAAGAAACTTTTGCTGACCGTGGCAAGTTTCATGGCTTTGTAACTCACGCATGGAGAGGCGTGTGGCCTTAGGGTGCTGCTCTCTTTAGCGTTGCGTCTGCTGCTGTCGAGGCTAGAAGCTTTTACCTGTATGCACTCCCCTCCGGTGCCCTTTCTGTTCTCCAGCCCAGCTGGCTTCCCTGGTCCTCCCTCCGTCCCACACGGAGCTGAGTGACGGTGCTTTTTAAGAAGGATATACTGTAGACAAGTTGGAGCAAGTTGAGAGAGGGGCACAAAGATGATGAGAGGGATGGAGGAAAGGTTGATGGACCTAGGCGTGTTCAGCCTTGGGGAGAAAAGACATGACTTTCCTAAATTCCTCAAGGGCTGGTACAGAGAGGGAGAGGCAAGCCTGTTCTCTGCTGCTAATGGCTTTAACTTATGGGAGAGAAGATTTCAGCCAGATGTTAGAAGAAACTTCTTTGGTGTAGAACCAGCTGTTTGGGGGGGGGGCTGTCCGTCTCTGGAGGTCTTCCAAAAGCGGCTGGGCAGCTGAAGATCCTGTGCACCTCCCAACTCTATGATTCATAGAGTCATAGAGTTGGAAGAGACCACAAGGGCCATCCAGTCCAACCCCCTGCCATGCAGGAATTCTACGAATAACATTTTTTAATATCTGAGTAAAACAATTGGTCTTTCCACTTTACTCCCGGGTTCCCCACTCCCAGTCATTTAGCAGATAAGTGAGTTCAAATCCCCAAATGAGCCCAAGGTGTGGAGCACACAGGTGGCGATGCGCCTCACAACATCGCTTTTCTCTCCCTTGCCAGCATCCCGGCCTCTACCATCCACCCTGCGGTGGTGCGCCTTGGCCTCCAGTATTCCCAGGGCATCGTCAATGGGTCCAACGCCCGTTGCATTGCTCTCCTGAGAGTCTTCAAACAGGTAACCTCTGGACAGGTGGAAGGGGTGCCAGTTGTCTGCTTTGCCATTGAGGGAGTGCCTGACTTTGGGCAAGAAAATGGCAAATCAGGTCCATTGTGGCACAAGGCAGCAGCTTCCTGACCGGTGGAGGGTGCAGCCTACCTGCTTCACTTTTATGCTTCCATGCTCTCCAGTGTTTTAAAATTAGCACTGTTGTTTTCTACTGAAATTAAGCAACACATTGTTGTGTTAGTAAATGGGGAAAGAAAGGTGCTCTTTGTTTGTCAGTGTACGAATAACTCCTTGATTCAGAGATTACTATCAGGTTATTTAACATCAATTCAATTCTGAGGCAAATTTCTGTGTCTCTATATGATTTCAGAAGCTAAGCAAGGTCAGGTCTTTTTAATCCTCAGGAGGCAGCACCTGGGGGAGAATAATTGGGGATTGCCAGGAGGCTTATGGATCTGAATGGATTCCTGATGGCTCTTAGGGGGAATTCCCTGCCACCATGGCAGGTCGTCCTGATGAAGTCCTTGCTAACCTCTGGAGTGGAAAAATAGCCAGGGCAATGGAGACGGTTGCCTCTGAGTGACCTTCCCATGGAGTGGAGCCAAGGGACTCCCCATCCACACAGTATACTCAGGAGCTGGAGATGATGAAACAAACAGTAAGGAGACCAGAACATTTATGGCAAAAATCATGGGGCAGATCCCGCTGGACATGGGTTGCAGCCTATTGGAAGGCTGCTCTGTGGCAGCAAAGGAATGATGCTTCTCTGCCAACAGTGTCTCAGTGGAGCTTTTTTGAGTGGCTAAGAGTCTTCTGCCCCACAAGAACAGAGTGCAGACCCCCCCCCCCAGTAGAACACTGCAAAGGATTTCCAGGGTGCTTTGCAGACCAAGCTGACTGGATCCACACAGAGTTGGATGCTGTAGTTCTTGCAGTTGCAGTGGTGTAATCTTGCTCCTGTGTCTCCTGGATACCTTCACTCTGAGCAGCCTAAGCATGTGGGCAGGGCCCTTAGAGAGGTGACAGCCGCCACCACATGTGCCCCACGTGGTTCAAGCAGCCAGAGGGGGACTGGCGGAGTGGATAACGGGAGCAGCAAATGACCCCCTGAGGCAAGGCAGAGTTCCATCCCGCCCAAAAGATGCTGTGGTGAGGCCCCTACTAAGGAAACCCTTCCTGACAACAGCACTGGTTGTTCTCTGGCCAGTCTCCAGTGATCCCTTTTTGGTCAAGGTTCTAAAGCCTGCACCAGCCTCCCAGATCCAGGGGCTCCTGGATGAAGCAGACTACATAGCTAAATCCTTTTCAGTCTGGCTTTAGTCCTGGTTATGAGATGTCTTTGGTTGCCTGGGTGGGTAACCTCACTGGATAGTTGTATGTTTAACTGTTGTGTGTTGCTTTGATTACAAATACAAAAAGCGGGATATTTAAATAAAAGTTTTATTATTTATAGGTGCAATGTGCACCTCTGAGTTCCACTGGACTTCTCAGGGGTTAATCCCAGAACTCTTTGGGGTCCCCCCATGAAAGTGGCAGCCCAGGGAAACTCAGGAAAGAGGGAGGATAGCTGTATGCAGGCAAGGCAGTTCTGGAAAAATTGGGATACAAATAAATATAATAGATAAACCAAAGCTGGGGGGACAGAATATGGGGTGAGGAATTTGGCTCTGAAGTGGAGCCTGGGACATGCAAGGAGGGTGAGGGACTGCTCTCTCTGTGCATCCCAGGCAAGCTTCTCTCTCTCTCTCTCTCTTGCCCTTCCTTTGGACTTCCACCTGCCGTGGACAGGAAGGGGCTTAGGTGTGCCTCTTGCCAACATGGCTTCCTCTTTGTCCCCCTCCCCAGGTGATTGAGGACTACACCACTCCCCCCAAAGAGGAGATCTCCCGGGACTTGGTGAACAAGCTGAAGCCCTACATCAGGTGAGCCGGTGCTGGGAATTGGGACCCCACCAACATGTCTGCAGTGGGAGGGAGGAGGGACCCTGCCGCTTGGGTGAGCTGCTCTGAGCATACCCCACCCTTCTGCCACAGCTTCCTGAATCAGTGCCGGCCTCTTTCCGCCAGCATGGGCAATGCTATCAAGTTCCTCAAGAAAGAGATCACAGCCCTGCCAGCCGCCATACGGGAAGAGGAGGTGAGCGGGGGGGGGGGGGAACCTCTTGGTGCAGGGTGAGCAGTCCTCCCTCTGGGCTTCAGCCTCACCCAGCAAGTCCTTGCCACCCTTAAGGCCACCTGGGCTGTGAGAGGCCAGTGAAGCTTTCTTGATGGCCTCCAAGGTCTGGGATGGGGAGACAAGCCCTCCTAGTTGACCAGAGTCCTTCCCTCCCTCCCCATGGCGGCAGGCCAAGGGGCTTCTGCAGGAAGCCCTTGTGAAGTACGAGCGAGAGAAGATCTTCCTAGCAGCCCAGGCTGTCTGCAAGTTAGCCTTTGAGAAGATCCACGATGGAGACGTCATTCTGGTCTATGGCTGGTAGGCAGTAGGGGTACCGGGGAGCCAGGAGGGCAGAGCCCTGCTGCCTCGGTATGGGAGAACAGCCATGGAGGAACAATGGGGTGGATGGCTAATTGAGGCTCACGGCTGAGAGGCCCCTCCATCTTTGTCTTCCAAACAGCTCTTCCCTGGTCAGCCGGACGTTGTGCTATGCGCATGCCGAGGGCAGGACCTTCCGCGTGGTGGTGGTGGACAGCCGGCCACGCCTGGAGGGCCGGGAGACGCTGCGCCGTCTGGTCCGGCAGGGAGTCCGGTGCAGCTACGTCCTCATCAATGCCATCTCCTACGTCTTGCCTGAGGTGGGTTCAGGCAGTGTGGCAGGTGGCCATGCCAGCCACTCTTTGGACTGCCCTTCCCCTGTGGGTCTCTCTTGGGGAAGGGGCTGTTAATATTCACAGTACCACCTTCCTCCCCCCCCCCCAGGTTTCAAAGGTGCTACTGGGAGCCCATGCGCTGCTGGCCAACGGCTCTGTGATGTCACGCATGGGCACCTCCCAGATCGCACTACTCTCCAAGGCCCACAATGTGCCAGTCCTAGTCTGCTGCGAGACCTACAAGTTCTGTGAGCGTGTCCAGACCGACTCCTTTGTCTCCAATGAACTTGGTATGCTGTGGGGACGGAGGGCTGGGGGGGGGGTTGCAAAGGGCTGTCTGCCCCTCATGGAAGCACACCAGTGAAGAGCAGGACTCGTTCTCGGAGCTCTCATCCCGCTTTCTTCTCCCAAGACCAGGGACGGAAGGGGAGGGGGGGAGAGCACATGTTTATTCCACAACATCCCTGTGAGGCAGGCAGGCAAGGCAGAGGGTGGAGGGAGCCTTTTTTGAGGCTGGCCAGAGATGCCAGCTTAGCCTCTGAACTGCCCACTCCATGGCCATCGTGTGAACAGAGGGAAGAAGTGGGGTCAGGACATGGTTTGAGGTGCTGCTGCACTCTCCAGGCAAGGGTGGGTTGGGTTGGCACTTCTTTCTGGCAAATTTGTTTAGGGGGTGACCTGGGGCTGGCAAAACCTCCATAGCAGAGCAGATAACAAGGCAGCCCCAGCGCATCTGGGGGTGGAAGGGGCTGGCTGGACAGCCTCCGGTTGGTATCAGAAAGCCACCGGCTGGGAAGTGGGCAGAGGGAGGGTTCAGCGCTTCCCCTCCTGCATCGGGGGCCCTGGTGCTGCCCACCCCTCTCCCTGACCCCTGTCCCCACAGACGACCCCGACGACCTGATTGGGAGGAATCCCGGGAGGAGCCCACTGGCCGGCTGGCAGGAGAACAAGGCCCTGCGCCTCCTCAACCTGGTCTACGATGTCACCCCGCTGGAACTGGTGGACCTGGTCATCACGGACCTGGGGATGATCCCCTGCACCTCCGTCCCTGTTGTGCTGCGGGTCAAGAACGTGGAGCAGTGAGGAGGAAGGAATAAACCTGCGCCTTGCTTAGCTCTGCTCCCGTCTCTCTCTGTCCGAACGCGTTTGCCAAATCCAACCGAGAGGGAAAGGAAGGGAAGGAATTCCACGCAGGAATCCCCAGCCTCTCTCTGATCAGAGAAGGGGAGCCCTCCGTCCTCTTCCGTGGCTAAATAGCAGCCAGGAGCAGGCGGCCCTCGCGGTCCCTTCCGGCCCCTGCAGCCACTGCCTCCGTCCCTGGTCCTGGCCTGGGGCTGCTGCTGCTGGTCAAGAGATGCCCGGAGCAGAGCTGGCCTCAGGAGAGAAAGGGACCGATTGGGCCCTTGGGCTCTGGGCAGGGGGCCTTCCTTCCTTCCTGGCCCCCGACCGGCCTGGATCTCTGTGGCCCCTGGAGGCAAGCGCTGCTGGGGCCAGCGGAGCCTGTCCTGGGCCCGAGGCCGCCTGCCCACCCGCTCGCTCGCTCGCTCGCTCTGTGGGGCCATGGGTTCTGGCAAGCCCTCTGGGCTGCGCGGGGCCCAGGCTGGCCTTAGGAGCTGCGGGAGCCTTCGCTGGGAGGGAGGCCTGAGGGAGGGATCCCAAAGTCAGAGGCGACCCAACAGAATCCCAGGGACCCCAAGGAGGCCCCGGCCGGTCCAAGCCCCTTCGAGGGCCGTGCAGGGACTCCCAGCCCCGGTCCCCAAGAGACGCCATCGGCCTCCGCTTAAAGACAGGCTCCAGGGAGGGAGGAGGAAGCACAGAGAGAGAGAGAGAGAGAGAGCGCCGCCTCCTCGCGGGCACCATTGGCCAGGCGCCACTGCGCAGGACCGGAAGCCTCCCGCTCGGAGTCGGCGCCCCTTCCGCCCGGCCAGGGCTTCCCGTCGTGCTCTGCGGCGGAGGGGCGGGGCGATTTGCCGCCCTGGTCACGTGCGGAGGGCGGACGGCGCCGGAAGTGACGGAGAAACGGCGACACTCGCAGACGGCGCCATCTTGACGTCCCGGACCGGAGGCAGCAGCAGCAGCAGCAGCAGGCGACGGCGAAGGAGGGAACGGGAAGGGAGGAAGCGAGGCGAGGCGAGGCCGGTGCGGGCCTTGTCCCCTGGGGCCCGCCGGAAAGAGGCCTGCCTTCCTTTCCCGCCTCCCTCCCTCCCTCCCGGGGCAGGCCTTGCGCGATGGGGCCCGACTCGGCGCCCTCCTGACTGGAGCCGCAGCAGCCTCCATGGACCCGGCCTCCGCCAGCAGCAGCAGCAGCAGCAGCGCCATGGGGAGAGAGGCCGCCCCGGGCAGCCGCGCCGAGCGGATCCGGGACTGGCCGGCTTCGCCCGGGACGGGCTCCCGCGGGGAGGAAGGGCGGCAGCGCCGGGGCCCCGAGGAAGAAGCAGAAGAAGCCGGAGAGGGGCTGCTCCCTTCGGGGAGGAAGAGGCCGGCGGAGGAGGAGGAGCAGGAAGAGCCAGGCACGTTGATTATTCAGGGATTTGATTAATATGGTCCTCTCTAGGAATATCTAGGTCCTCCAGTGCAACTCTATGGTCAGCTTTAAAAGGCGCACTGAATGACCCAGAGATTCCTAGAGAGGACACTCCACTAGGCCTTTGTGGCTCCTCCAATGCAGCTCTATGGTCAGTGTCTGTTGGACGTCGACCACAGAGTTGCCCTGGAGGACCGAGAGATTCCTAGAGAGGTGTCCTCTCAGGTAAAGACATGGCGTTTTTGTTATTTGCAGTTTTTCCATATTCTGAGAGGTTCACTTGTACTTCTAACCCTATCAAATACGGAGGGACAAGTGTGCTCCACTTTAAGCCAAAAAAAGTATGCCCCAAAATTGGCCCTGAAGTCCTGTGTTGGTGCCTACTTGGGGCAGTACAGTAACGCTGCTTCGGAAGGCCCTGACAGAAGCCCTGCTTGGGTGCCTTGCTCTCTGTCTCTCTGGAAGAGCTTCTCTGAGAAAGAGGGGCTTCCCTTCTCAGTCGGGCGTCAACCCCTTCCCTTCCCATCCTCCTCCTCCTCCCCTGGATCTTTGATTACGGAGATCGCCATTTCCTTCCACTTCCCTTCCTTTCTCAATTGGATGCCAAAACCTTTTGCTTTTGGTGGCTGGGAGAAGCTTTGCCCTTTACATCATTTGATACATTCCCCTACATTTTGATTTATCCACGTTTCACATCAAAATCCAAGATTCTGGCTCTGAAGCCTTCCCTTGATGTATGTGTGAGTTTGATTTGTAGACAAGTATATACGGAACACGTGCAGAAATGTTGCCACTAAGGTAATGTAAAAACAATAGTATTAGAGTCATAGAGTTGGAAGGGACCACAAGGGCCAGAAAATGAAATAAAAGGAACTGGGAACAGAACGTCAGAAAAATCATAGTTTCTGAGATGATAAAGGCTAGAGGGAGAAAAAAGCGTAATTTCCAAATGGCAATTGGTAGTATTTCTGTTAGAACAGTGTTTAGGTGGAGGTGTCATCATAAGTAAGACCTGTTGTTTTTATTCTCAATCTACTCCTTTGCTTGTTCTTCAGCAGATGAGCTCTGTAGTACTGGAACCGAAGTTCTGGCCCATCCTGAAGAAGTCTTGGCAACCAACCCATCCCAGCCAAAGCATCCCCGCGGGAGAAAGCCCCGGAAAAAAGGTCCTGGCCGTCCTAGGGGCCGTCGTCCCAAGGAGCCAAAGGCGCTGGCCGAAAGCCCTGGGCCTTCCGTGAACGGCCCCTCCCTTCCCGTCAAGGTGCCAAAGAAGCGCGGGCGCAAATCCAAGGCAGAGCTGCTCCTGATGAAGCTGGCACAAGGACTGGAGAGCCAGCCGGCTGAGCCCCTTCCTCCAGAGAAGAGCCTAGCTGCTGAAGAGGACTGTCTGGAGACCACCCCTGGGGGGCGCCCAAAAAGGAGGGCAGCCAAAGTGTAAGTGGGGAGTCGGGGGGGGGGGAGCTGACAGCTGCAGCCCAAGAGGGTCAGGTGGGGAAAAGCCACAGCCCATTGCAGGGGAGGGGATGCCACCAGAAGCCCACCATCTCCTTTTCCTACTGGGATTAGTGCCTTTGCAAGGGCAGTTGTTACTGTGCTGTATTATTGGTTCATTTTGTAAATCTGCTGCTAATGTTGAAATATAATGCAGCAGTATAGGTGTTTCTTCCTCCTGCCCTGAAGGTGCTCAGGAGCTTCAGGTCCTAACCATCTCTCCTATTTCCTGCTACCCATGCTGCTTTTCCAGGGCCCTTCTGTATCTGCAGGAACTGGCGGAGGAGTTGACCACCATGTGCCAGGCCCCATCAAGCAGTGAGACCTCAAAGGAATCACCGAAACCTGAGGAACCCGTTAAGAAGCGTCGAGGCCGGAAGCCGCGAGAACAGAAAACGGAGACTGAGGAGGACGAAGACTTTGTCCCCTCAGAAGAGGTGCTCTTGGAGGAGGAGGAGGAAGATGATGATGATGATGATGAAGAAGACAGTGACCTGCTGCTGAGCGAGATTTCGGAGTCTGAGCTGGAGTCTGGCTTGAACAGAACAGCAGCGGTAACTCAGGCCTGCCGTGCCTTTGCTCTTTTCTGGGGGGCTGGATAAATGGCAGTGCCTCCAAGGGAAGAGCAGACTCAGCTTTTCCCCGGGAGTTGGTTGGCTGAGATGCTTCTTGGCTGAGGCTGAGGGAGAGGGGCAGGGAAGCAGGTTCCATGGGCCTTGACCCCTTCTTTTCTCCAGAGGTCAAAGACCCACTGCCGAGGATTCGCTTCCAATGGACTGCATAACTCAGTCATGGCCCCTGTGTGGAAGTCCCTCTCTGTAACACACAGCTTGTGAGTAACTTGTTTTTGGGACTTATAGGAAGGGAGCTGAGGGGCAGGTGTGGGGTTGGGACTGCAGAGCTAAAGGGTGCAGGGGAACAAGGGTCTGTGAATTGCAGCTCTTCAGGAGTGCCAAGAGCTTTGGCCTCTCTTGGATGGGAAGGGTCCCAAGGCGGCACTTGTGCCATTTTGGGTTCAGAAGCCTTCAGAGCTTTGAGGCTTCTAAATGGAATAGGCCTGGAGGAATGGCCAGAGGTAGCCCAGTCAAACGTCTGATCAAATTGGATAGGATCATAGAGTTGGAAGAGACCACAAGGGCCATCCAGTCCAACCCCCTGCCATGCAGGAACTCCAAATCAAAGCATCCCTGACAGATGGCCATCCAGCCTCTGCTTAAAGACCTCCAAGGAAGGAGACTCCACCACCATCCAAGGAAGGAGTGTGTTCCACCGTCGAACAGCCCTTACTGTCAGGAAGTTCCTCCTAATGTTGAGGTGGAATCTCTTTTCCTGCAGTTTGCATCCATTGTTCTGCGTTCTAGTCTCTGCAGCAGCAGAAAACAAGCTTGCTCCCTCCTCAATATGACATCCCTTCAAATACTTAAAGAGGGCTATCATATCACCTCTTAACCTTCTCTTCTCCAGGCTAAACATCCCCAGTTCCCTAAGGCGTTCCTCATAGGGCATGGTTTCCAGACCCTTCACCATCTTAGTTGCCCTCCTTTGGACACGCTCCAGTTTCTCCACATCTTTTTTGAATTGTGGTGCCCAGAACTGGACACAGTATTCCAGGTGGGGCCTGACCAAAGCAGAATAGAGTGGCACTATAACTTCCCTTGATCTAGAAACTATACTTCTATTGATGCAGCCTAAAATTACATTGGCCTTTTTAGCTGCTGCATCGCACTGTTGAATCATGTTCAGCTTATGGTCCACTTGGACTCCTAGATCCCTTTCACATGTGGTCTCATTCAGCCAGGTGTCCCCCATCCTATATCTGTGCATTTCATTTTTCCGCCCTAAGTGCAGAACCTTACATTTCTCTGCATTGAATTTCATCTTGTTAGCATCGGCCCAGCTATCTTGTCTATTCAGGTCATTTTGAATTTTGATGCTGTCCTCTGGGGTATTAGCTACTCCAGTTTAGTGTCATCTGCAAATTTGATAAGTATGCCCCCAATTCTGTCATCCAAATCATTAATAAAGACATTGAATAGCACTGGGCCCAGGAGAGAACCCTGTGGGACCCCACTGGTCACTTCTCTCCAGGATGAAAAGGAGCCATTGTTGAGCACCCTTTGAGTTCGGCCGGTCAACCAATTACAAATCTATGTAACAGTTAACTTGTCTATCCCACATTTTGCAAGCTTATTTGCAAGAATGTCATGGGGAACCTTGTCAAAGGCCTTACTGAAATCGAGGTATACTATATCCACAGCATTCCCTTCATCTACCAAGCTGGTAATTTTATCCAAAAAAGAGATCAGGTTCGTTTGGCATGACTTGTTCCTCTGAAACCCATGTTGGCTTTTTGTGATTATGGCATTGGCCTCTAAGTGTTCACAGACTCTCTGCTTAATGATCTGCTCTAGAACCTTTCCTGGAATTGATGTCAGACTAACTGGACGATAATTGTTGGGATCCTCTTTTTTTCCCTTTTTGAAGATGGGGACAACGTTTGCCCTCCTCCAGTCTGCTGGGACTTCTCCTGTTCTCCAAGAGTTCTCAAAGATTATTGCCAGTGGTTCCGATATTACATTTGCCAGTTCTTTTAATACTCTAGGATGTAGTTCATCTGGTCCTGGAGATTTATATTCATTTAGGTTAACCAGGTATTCCTGTACTACCTCTTTACTTATTCTGTGCTGAAATTCCCCTGTTCTGTCTTCTGCTCCATTATCCTTAGGTTGAGCACCCTTTGCCTTTTCTGAGAAGACTCAAGCAAAGAAGGTGTTGAGCAATTCTGCCTTTTCTCTGTCCCCTGTTAGCATTTTGCCATCTTCTGCACGCAGTGGCCCTACCGTTTCCTCCTTCTTCCTTTTGCTGCGGACATATCCAAAAAAGCCCTTTTTATTGTTCTTAACCTCTCTAGCAAGCTTGAGTTCATTTTGTGCTTTAGCTTTTCTGACTTTACCCCTACATGTGCTGGCTATTTGTTTGAATTCGTCTTTCGTGATTTCCCCATTTTTCCATTTCTTATAAATGTTCCGTTTAAACTTAGCTCATTTGAAAGTTCCTTAGTCATCCATCCTGGCTTGAGACATCTTCCATTTTTCTTCCTCATCGGAACAGTTTGAAATTGTGCCTTCAATATCTCCCTTTTGAGAAACTCCCATCCGTCTTGAACTCCCTTTTCTTTTAGTATTCCTGACCATGGGATCACTCCCAGTATTTCTCTAAGTTTATTGAAATCAGCTCCCCTAAAGTCTAGAGTGCGTGTCTGACTATGCCTGGCTTCCCCTTTCCGCTGTATAACAAACTCCAGAAGAACATGGTCACTTCCACCTAAGGATCAAACCACTTGCACCCCATCAACTAGGTCTTCCCTGTTGGTTAAGATAAGATCTAAAATGGCTGATCCCCTTGTTGTCTCTTCCACCTTTTGGACAATGAAATTTTCTTCCAGGCAAGTGAGGAATTTGCTAGACCTTGAGGATTTGGCTGAGTTTGACTTCCAGCAAATATCAGGATAGTTGAAGTCACCCATCACTACTACATCTCTCTTTTCTGAGTATGTGATTATCTGTTCTAGAAAGGCATCATCCAATTCCTCTGCCTGAGTCGGGGGTCTGTAGTAGACTCCCACAGTAACATCCCTGTTGTTTCCCTCTCCTTTAATTTTTATCCAGATGCTCTCCACCTGCCTTCCAGTATTGACTTCCTGCATCTCTTCACTGGTGTAAATATCCCTGACATATTCCTCCTCCTTTCCTGCTTGGCCTGTTTTCTCTTAAAAAGGTTATACCCCTCTATTTCTATATTCCAATCGTGAGACTCATCCCACCAGGTTTCAGTGATGCCTATTATATCATATTTCCCTTGTTGTGCTAGGAGTTCAAGTTCATCCTGCTTATTTCCCATACTCTGTGCATTAGTGGAGAGGCATTTAAGACCATGTGTCCTCTTTACTTGCTGCTTTTGCACATTTTTTTGCCTCCTACTGTTGGGTCCTTGCACTGTTTGCCTTGTTCCCTCTATGCCACTTTGACTATTCTCTCCATCCCTTTTGCCTTCCAGAATAATGTCTCCCTCCCCCATATAACTCAGTTTAAAGCCCTCCTGATCAGATTCTTCAGACTGTTGGCAAAAACGTTTTTGCCAACTGGTGTGAGATGCAGTCCATCCCTTGCCAGAAGTCCCTCCTCATGGAACCGCAGCCCATGATCCAAGAATCCAAACTGTTCTTGGCGGCACCATCTACGGAGCCATGATGATGATGCGAGTCTGCATCTTTGAATGAGTAGTAGATATGGGACAAAGTGGCTCAGTGATTAAGACGCTGACTCATGATTGCAAGATGAGCAGGTTGGCAGTTTGAGGCCCAAGTGCTGTGAGACAGAGTTTGCTCCTGTTACTAGTCCCAGCTTCTGTCAACCTAGCAGGTTATGTTAAAATGTAAGTAGATAAATTGGTACTGCTTTGGTGGGAAGGTAACTGTTTTCTGTGCAGTTGTGCTGGCCACATGATCACTGGGGTTGTCCTTGACAATGCTGGCTTTTCTGCTTAGTAACAGAGATGAGCACTGGTCCTTTGAACTGGAAAAACCACAATTCAAAAAGTATGTTGACAAATTAGAGCATGTCCGGAAGAGGGTGACTAGAATGATGAAGGGTCTGTAAACCATCAAGCCCTATAAGGAGTGACTTAGGGAAAGGCTGGGTATGTTCAGCCTGGAGAAGAGAAGGCAAAGAGGTGATATGAGAGCCCTGTTTAAGTATTTGAAGGGGTGTCACATTGAGGATGGAGCAATGCTGCTCCAGAGAATAGGACACAATGGAGCAATGGATGCAAGCTACAGGAAAATAGATTCCACCTTAACCTTAGGAGGAACTTCCTGATAGTAAGAGCTGTTCAACACTGGAAGACTCCCTTGGAGGTTTTGGTGGAGTCTCTTTCCTTGGAGGTCTTTAAACAGAGGCTGGATGGCTTTTGTGGTCTCTTCTAACTCTATGATTCTGTGATTCTATTCTATGATTCTACAATTAGACAATCTTGTCAAAGGGAAAATCTTTACCTTTAGAGTAAATGGAAAATAACACACAGTGGGCCCTTGATGCCTGCTGTCGTTTAGTTCCAGGAGCCCTTATGAAGACCAAAATCCATGGATGTTCAAGTTCTGTTAAATACAGTGGCACTGTAAGGTGGTGGTTTTTTGTATGAAATGGTAAAATCAAGGTCATCCTTTTGGAATTTAGGGTTGGCTTTTTTTAGTCTTTTCAAGCTGCCGATGGTTTAATCCGTAGATAAAGAATCTGTGGATATGGAGAACTGACTATATTTTTAAAGACATGCTATATCCTACTTTTCCATAGATATAAGGCAGAATAAATAGAGTTTTTTATATCTAAGTTTAAAATTGTAATTATGGATTTCCAGTTTAAATTGCATTTAAATAACTTATATCAGAACCACCATGGGTGTTGTAGTGGAAGAAAAGGGGGTATAAATTGAATAAATAAAACAAAATAAAGTGAGCAAAGTTTCAGATGTTTTAAAAGGAATAGAGATGGCATACCAGAATCAGCCCTTCTAAGCACCAAGTGAGCATTTGTGGGCTTCAGTACTGGGGCTACTTGTGAGGGGGGGGGATGGAAAAACACATGCCCTCCTGGTCACATAAGGCTAAACTGCCTTGAATCCCACCTTAAGGAGGAGAAAGAAAAGGAGGAGGCTGTAGTCCATGTGCTTGGGTGAGATCTAATTTAATTTACACTTGAGCCATTGCATTCTGGGAGCCAGTGCTGGGAGGCTACTTAAGGCTACTCAAGGCTAGCAGAAGCTTCATTTCCTTTAAGGAGGAGAAAGAAAAGGAGGAGGCTGTAGTCCATGTGCTTGGGTGAGATCTAATTTAATTTACACTTGAGCCATTGCATTCTGGGAGCCAGTGCTGAGAGTATCACGAAAAGGAACAGCCACTGCTAAGCCTCGGAGGAGGCACGTGGTCGTGGTGGGGGACTCCTTGCTGAGGGGTACAGAAGCAATGGTTTGTGGGCCTGACAAGATGTCTCGGGAGGTGTGTTGTCTCCCTGGGGCAAAGATCCATCATGTGACGGAGAGGCTGACAAGACTTGTCAAGCCTACTGACCGTTATCCCCTTCTTTTGGTTCATGTGGGAACCAATGATACTGCAAGGCACAGCCTTCAGAATATCAAAAGGGATTATGAGGCTCTGGGAAGGAAGCTGAAAGAGATGGATGCACAGGTTGTCATCTCATCTCTTCTCCCAGTAGAAAGGCATGGTCCAGGAAGGGAGAGGAAAATAGCAGAGGTGAATAACTGGCTCCGTAGATGGTGCCGCCAAGAACAGTTTGGATTCTTGGATCATGGGCTGCGGTTCCATGAGGAGGGACTTCTGGCAAGGGATGGACTGCATCTCACGCCAGTTGGCAAAAACGTTTTTGCCAACAGTCTGAAGAATCTGATCAGGAGGGCTTTAAACTAAGTGATCTGGGGAAGGGAGACTGCAGTCTGGAAGGCAAAACAACTAGAAAAAATAGTCAAACTGACATAGAGGGAAGAAGACAAACAGTGCAAGGACCCAACAATAGGAGCCAAAAAAACATGCACAGGCATCAAGTAAAGGGGACACATGGTCTTAGATGTCTCTACACTAATGCACAGAGCATGGGAAATAAGCAAGATGAACTTGCACTCCTAGCACAACAAGGGAAATATGATATAATAGGCATCACTGAAACCTGGTGGGATGAGTCTCACGATTGGAATATAGAAATAGAGGGGTATAACCTTTTTAAGAGAAACAGGACAAACAAGAAAGGAGGAGGAATAGCATTATATGTCAGGGATATTTACACCAGTGAAGAGATCCAAGACATCAATACTTGAAGCCAGGTGGAGAGCATCTGGATAAAAATTAAAGGAGAGGGAAACAACAGGGATGTTACTGTGGGAGTCTACTACAGACCCCCGACTCAGGCAGAGGAATTGGATGATGCCTTTCTAGAACAGATAATCACATACTCAGAAAAGAGAGATGTAGTAGTGATGGGGGACTTCAACTATCCTGATATTTGCTGGAAGTCAAACTCAGCCAAATCCTCAAAGTCTAGCAAATTCCTCACTTGCCTGGAAGACAATTTCATTGTCCAAAAGGTGGAAGAGGCAACAAGGGGATCAGCCATTTTAGATCTGATCTTAACCAACAGGGAAGACCTAGTTGATGGGGTGCAAGTGGTGGGATCCTTAGGTGGAAGTGACCATGTCCTCCTGGAGTTTGTTATACAGTGGAAAGGTGAAGCTAGGCATAGTCAGTCACGCACTCTAGACTTTAGGAGAGCTGATTTCAATAAACTTAGAGAAATACTGGGAGTGATCCCATGGTCAGGAATACTAGAAGAGAAAGGAGTTCAAGACGGATGGGAGTTTCTCAAAAGGGAAATATTGAAGGCACAATTTCAAACAGTTCCAATGAGGAAGAAAAATGGAAGATGTCTCAAGAAGCCAGGATGGATGACTAAGGAACTTTCAACTGAGCTAAGTTTTAAACGGAACATGTATAAGAAATGGAAAAATGGAGAAATCACAAAAGAGGAATTCAAACAAATAGCCAGCACATGTAGGGGTAAAGTCAGAAAAGCTAAAGCGCAAAATGAACTCAGGCTTGCTAGAGAGGTTAAGAACAATAAAAAGGGCTTTTTTGGATATGTCCGCAGCAAAAGGAAGAAGAAGGAAACAGTGGGGCCACTGCGTGCAGAAGATGGCAAAATGCTAACAGGGGACAGAGAAAAGGCAGAATTACTCAACACCTTCTTTGCTTCAGTCTTCTCAGAAAAGGCAAAGGGTGCTCAACCTAAGGATAATGGAGCAGAAGACAGAATAGAGGAAATTCAGCACAGAATAAGTAAAGAGGTAGTACAGGAATACCTGGTTAACCTAAATGAATATAAATCTCCAGGACCAGATGAACTACATACTAGAGTATTAAAAGAACTGGCAAATGTAATATCAGAGCCATTGGCAATAATCTTTGAGAACTCCTGGAGAGCAGGAGAAGTCCCAGCAGACTGGAGGAGGGCAAACGTTGTCCCCATCTTCAAAAAGGGAAAAAAAGAGGATCCCAACAATTATCGTCCAGTTAGTCTGACATCAATTCCAGGAAAGGTTCTAGAGCAGATCATTAAGCAGAGAGTCTGTGAACACTTAGAGGCCAATGCCATAATCACAAAAAGCCAACATGGGTTTCAGAGAAACAAATCATGCCAAACGAACCTGATCTCTTTTTTTGATAAAATTACCAGCTTGGTAGATGAAGGGAATGCTGTGGATATAGTATACCTCGATTTCAGTAAGGCCTTTGACAAGGTTCCCCATGACATTCTTGCAAACAAGCTTGCAAAATGTGGGCTAGACAAGTTAACTGTTACATGGATTTGTAATTGGTTGAGTGGCCGAACTCAAAGGGTGCTCAACAATGGCTCCTTTTCATCCTGGAGAGAAGTGACCAGTGGGGTCCCACAGGGTTCTCTCCTGGGCCCAGTGCTATTCAACATCTTTATTAACGATTTGGATGACAGAATTGGGGGCATACTTATCAAATTTGCAGATGCCACTAAACTGGGAGGAGTAGCTAATACCCCAGAGGACAGGATCAAAATTCAAAATGACCTGAATAGACTAGAAAGCTGGGCCAAAGCTAACAAAATGAAATTCAATGCGGAGAAATGTAAGGTTCTGCACTTAGGGAGGAAAAATGAAATGCACAGATATAGGATAGGGGACACCTGGCTGAATGAGACCACATGTGAAAGGGATCTAGGAGTCCAAGTAGACCACAAGTTGAACATGAGTCAACAGTGTGATGCGGCAGCTAAAAAAGCCAATGCAATTTTAGGCTGCATCAATAGAAGTATAGTTTCTAGATCAAGGGAAGTTATAGTGCCACTCTATTCTGCTTTGGTCAGGCCCCACCTGGAATACTGTGTCCAGTTCTGGGCACCACAATTCAAAAAAGATGTGGAGAAACTGGAGCGTGTCCAAAGGAGGGCAACTAAGATGGTGAAGGGTCTGGAAACCTTGCCCTATGAAGAACGCCTTAGGGAGCTGGGGATGTTTAGCCTGGAGAAGAGAAGGTTAAGAGGTGATATGATAGCCCTGTTTAAATATTTGAAGGGATGTCATATTGAGGAGGGAGCAAGCTTTTTTCTGCTGCTGCAGAGACTAGAACGCGGAACAATGGATGCAAACTGCAGGAAAAGAGATTCCACCTCAACATTAGGAGGAACTTCCTGACAGTAAGGGCTGTTCGACAGTGGAACACACTCCCTCGGAGTGTGGTGGAGTCTCCTTCCTTAGGGGTCTTTAAGCAGAGGCTGGATGGCCATCTGTCAGGGATGCTTTGACTTGGAGTTCCTGCATGGCAGGGTGTTGGACTGGATGGCCCTTGTGGTCTCTTCCAACTCTATGATTCTATGATTCTATGATATATAAGTTCAGTGCTGCCACTTCAGAGGCAAGTTGGAGATTTCTGGGGGGATTCAAAAACAGGTGGTTTCAGTGGTGGCCAGATGGAGACCCCTCCTAAGGCAGTGGGCAGGTGGCAGGGTCTGTTTGTGGCAAGATAAACCACCCAAGCGATGTTTGGTGGTCAAAAGCAGCTGCTGGTTGCTGGGCTCGAGCTGTTCTAGAATTGAAGGCAAGTGAAGAGCATCCTTTGAGAGCTCAGAGCCAGTCCCTGGAGGTCAAGTGCCCACAGCCCTTGGATGCAAGGTGGGCAAGCAGGAGGGTGATATTCCATCCGTGCCTGGATCATTTCTAGAGAGAGCCAGAATGTGTGCAGAAGAATGCTTGTTGTTCCTTCTCTCAAGGAATGTAAAAAACAGTAGGGGCATAACTAGAGGGACTCAAGGGTGAAAAACATCCAGGATGATGGCAGTTTGAGTGGGCATGCAAGGTTTGGAGGCGTGCCCCCCCCCCCCCATGTTGGTGACCATTTTATGTTTGATGGACTGGGGCCGCAGCCCTCTGGGAGGCTCGGGGTCCTGCTCCCTGCTGCTGCCTCCCCCCTGTGACCATGTGGGTGTGCTTGCTTGTTCCCTAGGCGTGAGCAGTTCCACTCTCCCTGGGAATTTGCAGAGTGGGTCCCCTCTGCCCGGAAGTGGTCCTGTCTCTCGGAGAGGTGAGTGGCTGTGGGGCAGCCTCAGGTGGGTGAGGGAAAGTCAGAGTGGCAGCTCAGTTGCTGAGGAGCACCTGGAATGGGAAGTAGCACGCTGCAGCAGAGTGAGACCCCAGGACAATCCTGGCAGTGCCTGGCATCCCCCCAGGACCCAGCATGCGGGGAGGGCCTTGGTGCAGGCCTTGAAGAGCCAGCTTGGGCGGGAGTGGAGGCTGGGGGCCAGCTTCTCCTGGCCAGGGCTGGAATGAGTTGCACTCTGTTCACCTCCCCCTTCCAAAGCGAAGCGGAACAGTATCTCCCCAGCGAGACCAAGTCCCCGTTCTTCTCCATCAGGCGAGATGGTCTGCAGGAAGACAGCAGCAGCAGCGTCTACCGGATTAACAGGTGTGTTGTGAGCCGGGCGGGGTGTGTGTGTCCCTTTGGATTTGGAGTCGAAGGCTTTCATGGCTGGCATCCATAGTTTTTTGTGGAGCTTTCGGGCTATGTGGCCATGTTCTAGAAGAAATTCCTTTCTGACGTTTCGCCAGCATCTGTGGCTGGCGAAACGTCAGAAAGGAACTCTTCTAGAACATGGCCACAGAGCCCGAAAGCTCCACAAAAAACTCCCTTTGGATTTGCTTCCTGGTTTAGGGCTGAAAGGCTGAAAAGCAGCTCCCAGGGATGGTAGTGATGATGATGATGATGATGATGATGATGATGATGATATGTATTTCTTACCCACCCCTCTGAGCGAGCAATCAGGGCAGTGTACAACATATTAAAACATACAGTTAAAATCGTCCAAACATACCCACCTCCCTCCCCTTAAAACATTATTAAACTAATCATAATTAAAAGAATCAAGATTTAAAATACATTCAGTCAAAGTCCCGTGTAGGCGGCCGGATGGGGGCGCGGGTGGGGTCATCAGGCGATGGGAAATTAGTTACTATCTGGAAAGGCCTGCCGGAAGAGATGCATCTTGGTTGCTTTTTTAAAGCTTTCCAAGGTTGTAATAAAACGCATCTCATCCGGCAGCTCATTCCACAGCCTGGGAGCAATAGCAGAAAAGGCCCTCTGGGAGGTCTGGGACAATTTAGTTTTTATAGGCTGAAGCAGATTCCTCTCAGATGACCGAAGTGTACACGGGGGCTCATATGGGAGGAGGCGGTCTCTAAGAGTCATAATGGAAGCTGTTGCTGTTTGAAGGAGAGCCTAGAACGCGGAACACTGTGTGCAAGCTGCAGGAAAAGAGATTCCACCTCAACATTAGGAGGAACTTCCTGACGGTAAGGGCTGTTCGACAGTGGAACACACTCCCTCAATGGAGATTGTGGTGGAATCTCCTTCCTTAGAGGTCTTTAAGCCGAGGCTGGATGGCCATCTGTCAGGGATGCTTTGACTGGGAGTTCCTGCATGGCAGAAGGGGGTTGGACTGGATGGCCCTTGGGGTCTCTTCCAACTCTATGATTCTGTAATTCTGGGCCAAGCGGGACAAAGACTTTGAGCCATTCACCTGCCTCTCTCCCTTCCCAGAGAGTGCAACTAGGAGAGGCTCAAAGGAAGGTGTGAACTATGTTCCCTTCTGTGTGGTTTTCTTTTGCACACAGACCCATACACAAATGCCAATTGTTAAGGGGGGAAATGCTTGCGTGTGCACCAGGCATAACTCCTGAGGGGAGGAATGCTCAGGGCAGGGCATGTGAGTGGCTGCCCTGATATATTGGGGAGGCAGAACTGGCACATGGGGCATCCTTCCTGGTGTTCCAGCAGCAAGGCACTCTTTTCTCCAGAAGCATTTCAGTACCAGGGCCCAGGGCCAGACTGGACCCTCCTTGTTTGAAAGTGCAAGAGAAGGGAAGCCCCCAGAATTGCCTGATATGTAGCAAATGAGGGATGGACAGAGAACCCTCGGGGCCAAGACTCAAGAAGGAAGGGAAGGGAAGGGCTGTAGATTTGGGGCTACATTAGTAGAGCCAGTGACAACCACAAGATTGTTGTTGTGTGCCTTAAAGTAATTTCCTCCTGGGATGAATGTGTCTTGGCAAGGTTTGTTATAGAGGTGAGGTTTGCCATTGCTTGCTTTTGGGGCTGAGAGAGGAGCATGGTTTGCCTAAGGTTACCTGGGAGGTAACCTGAAGGCCTGAAGGGAAGATTTGAACCCTGGTTTTCAAAGTCCTAATTTAGCACAGACCACTACACCAGCTTTACTTTCTTGTCTTTGTGGCACTTGGTTGTTAAAGGGAGACAGCCTGTGTTCACCACAGCCCTTTTGTTTCCTAGAAGGTAACAATGGCAGGAATTGGAAAGAAGAAGAACAGGCTGAGAATACTGTATCTTAAAACCATAAGATTTGTTGTCCCATGAGGTGTTTATATGCTACTTTACACAGTCGTCTCTCCTCTCAATGACTGCCTTGGAGCGGTGATGGATTGGATGAGGAAAAACAAATTGAAGCTCAATCCAGACAAAACGGAGGTACTGACAGTCACCTGCCCGAAACCAGGTCTGGGAATACAACTCCTGGTCCTTGATGGAGTCACACTCTCCTCTCAGGACTCTGTTCGCAGTCTGGGGGTACTCCTTGACTCGTCGCTTCACATGACTGGTCAGGTGAATGTGACGGTCAGGAGTGCCTGTTATCAGCTTCGGCTGATACGCCAGCTGCGCCCTTTCCTGGACATGAAGGATCTGGAAACTGTGGTACACGCGCTGGTAACCTCACGCTTGGATTACTGTAATGCGCTCTACATGGGGCTACCCTTGTTCTTAACCCAGAAACTCCAATTAGTTCAAAACATGGCAGCCAGCCTTATCACTGGAACATCGGGGAGAGAGCACATAACACCGGTGCTCAAGTCTCTCCACTGGCTGCCGATTAGTTTCTGGGCGCAGTACAAGGTGTTGGTTTTAACCTTTAAAGCCCTACATGGCTTGGGTCCATCTTATCTCAGGGACCACCTCTCCCTGTATGAACCCCCCCCCCGCCCCCCGCACACGATGATCCTCTGGGAGGAATCTGCTACAGCCGATGAAGACCAGGCTGTCACAGACCTCTCAGAGGGCCTTTTCAGCCTCTGCTCCCAGGCTATGGAGTGGCCTGCCAGATGAGATCCATCTTATTACGACCCTTGATTGCTTCAGAAAAGCTATAAAGACGCATCTGTTCCGGCAGGCCTTCCCGGAATAACTTCCCGGCTCTAAACTTTCTGGCCTACGGCCCCCTACTGCCACTGCCTATGCTTCCCTAAGGAATTTGATTTTACTGTATTCGCTGGTTAAATTATTTTAATTTTGTACTAGTTTAATTTAATTTTAAGGGGTGGGAGGGTTAGGGATTGGGCTGAGGGAATGTTTTTAACCATTGATTTATTTTTATTTTGTTGTATACCGCCCCAATTGCTTTGCAGAGGGGCAGTCTAGAAATAAAATTATTATTATTATTACTACTATTAATCTTAGGGCAGCACCCAGCAAAATAAGTTCAGTCAGGATTCCCCTTTGAGCCTTTGGGGCAGGAGGGCTGGTTCTTTCTTGGCCCTTTCTTACTCTAAGACTCTCATCTCAAGAGGTGAGGGTCATGAGAAGAAAAAAAGACGCCTCTCCTGTTGCTTGGACCCGTAGGTTCAACGCCTTGCAGCCCCACAAGGAGCGCCTGGACATGACTTTCTTTGTTGGGGGGCCGGTCTGGGCCATGGAATGGTGCCCCACCCCAGAAGGCTCTCTGGCCTCCCAATATGTGGCCATCTACTGCAATTCTGGCATGGATGACCAGCACAGCTTGTCTGAGACCCACATTGGGCCAGCACTGCTTCAGCTCTGGGAGCTTGGACCTCTTCGGCAAGATGCAGGGTGAGTCCTGGGGGTGAGGTGGGGGGAGACCATCAACAGCACACCTCCTGACACTCCTCCTCTTCCCCCTCCCCTGCCACATGCATCCCAAGAGAACCTGGGCTCTCTTTTGTGCTGGGCTGGAGGCACCCTTTTGCAACCTCTTGTCCCCTGTCCCCCGTCCCCCCCACAGATCAGCCACTAAGCCTGGACTGGCGTATGCCATCGCCACCGACCACGGCTGCATTTGGGACATGAAATTCTGCCCCAGCGGTGCCTGGGAGCCCCCATCTGTTCGCCGCAAGGTAAGAACTCGAGCCTCTTCATTGGGCAGTTTGGGGTGGAGGTCCATTGGGAGCTGGAGACTCTTATGCTCAACGGTCTGCTGCGGATGGAGTCCATGTGGCTTTGGTCCCCGTGGCTGTGGCCATGGAAGAGGGGAGAGGGTCTGCATGGGGCTGATCCTGGCTCTCCTCCCTTCCTCCGCAGGCCCCCCAGATGAGCCGCCTGGGCCTGCTGGCTGTGGCCTTCTCAGATGGTCAAGTGCTGATCTATACCCTTCCTCATGTGGAAGCCCTGCAAGCCCACCAGAGATCCCAGGTAACAGGTAGGAAGAGCTGCCAAGAGGTTCGCAGGGTGGGCAGGACCCCAGGAATGGCCCAAGGGGCATTGCGAGGCCCTTTTCTTGCTGCCACTGTCCCCTGGCTTTGACCTTTCCTCTGGGTGCCAGCAAGAAAGGGTTTGCCATCCAGATGGGGCGGGGGAAGTAGAGACCTCTGCAGAGGGGCTGCCGAGTGAGGTCACTGCGAGAGGTGTGTTCACCTTGAAGCCACAATCAGGCAGGCAGTTGGCGATGCAGAAGAGTGCTCTTTGCCAACCAGAATGCCCTTGTTCCTTGCTTCTGCCCCTCTAGCTGGCTTCCAGCACGTTGCCTGAAGTCAGGGCCTGTGTCCCAGCCAGAGCTGGAGCTGAGCTCTGCCAGGTGGGTGGGTTGTAGGGCTTCCCTTGACCTTCAGCACTGCCTGGGAGGAAGACTGGGTCCCTCTTTTCCATGATTTCCCCCCTCAGAACCGGCTGTATTTCTGGGCTTGATCCTGCTGCATTGGGGGTGGAGCTTTCTCTTTGAGCTGCCATCACCTCTCCCTCCCCCCCCCCCAAGAGGAGCTCTGCTTGACCAACAAAGGCATCCTATTTCTCTCCCCCAGCCGGCATCAGAGCAGCCTGTGTAGTCAGCCAGGCTTATCAGTTAATGAGCCTTGTAATTGTATCTGTCTGTAGGAATGATTGATGAATAGGAGGAGGGTGGCGATAACAGTCCCGGCATTGGTGGGCATTCAGCCTTGGCCTCCCTGCCTGGGGTGATAATAGAGAATGTCTCCCCAAGGAGCTCAGACTGGAATTGGGGGAGGGGGCAAAGGGAGGAGGAGGGGGCTTTTGGGGGAGTCTCCCCACTCCCCTTTCCCTCTCCACCAGCCCCACAAACAGACAGTGGCAAGGGATCGTGAGACTTGCAGTCCACCAACACATGTGGCAGCCCAAGGGTCACCTAAGAGGGCCCTGCTGGGCCTGTGCACCCAGCATATTTGGCCCCCACCCCCATGGAAGTCCCACTGGAGGCCAGCCACATGCAGCTGCCCAGAGGCTGTTCTTTTAGGGCATGATGCCTCTGAAGAGAGAGATGCTGGGCTGGGCTTTTCTTCTGCCTAAAGGAGACAGGTAGCTTTCTCTGCTCTGCTTTAAAAACCATCTCTTGTGGGCCAGTTGAGGAATAGTTTGTGGAGCTGCAACCGTGAGGATGTTGGTGTGGCGATGACAGGCGCATGGTCTGTGGGGTTTGCCGCACACTCAAGCAGGGACTCTCTGGATGCCATTCGGCTGGCCTCGGTTGCCTAGGCCTCTTGGTGGTCTTCTTGGGTCTTTGGTGCTGCCAGTCATGACCGCCTTCCAGACCATTCTGTGTGTTGGTTTGAGAGTTGGGACCAGCCCTGCTTGACGGTTTCTTCCAGGGGTCAGCACTGGAAAACTGCTGCCTGACTCCTTGGCTCTGCCACTTTCACAAGTGACCCTTTACTTTTCAAGGCCTGCATGTGGCCATCCCCGAGGTTGGCAGGGGAGAGGCTGGTGTGGAAAGGTGTCACTATGCTAGGGACATCCAGTGCCCCTCTCACCTGAACCAAGTAATGTAGTGAAGGGTGCTGGGCTCAGCAGTGGACTGGATGAGGCCAGTAAGCTGGAACTCCGTTCCCTAGTGAGTGGCTCTTGGCTTCAGAAGAAGGATGCTTGTCCCGTTTGGAAGGGGCACCACTTGAATCTGGTCTGGGCTCAGGGTGCCCCGTGATCCAGCGTTGTCCCTCACTGTCCCATTGCTGTGTTTGGTGACACAGAATGTCTTTTGCAATGGGGGAAGGTTGACAGACTACTGTAGCCTATTCTGGGTGCAAGTAACTGTATTCTGGTAACATTCTAGATTGCTGTAACACCTCAAATTGGCGATGCTCTTGGAGATTGTTTGTAAACTGCTTTTGTCTCAGGAGTTTTGCACAGAACAGCTTACTAGCACACATTTTGCCTTTGTTAAACAGAGTTAATGGGTTCAGTGTGCTCATTCTGCCCTCAGAGGCCTGGCTCTTCTTCAGGCAAATGGTTCTGGGGGCTTTCTGGGTTTAGATATTACTTTTCGATTCTCTCATTTATATTTTGCTTGTCTCTCTTCCTTGTTTACCTTTTGGCAAAGCTCCAAACTGTCTCTAGTGTGCCATCTCTGTTTTTTTGGTGGGAACTGCTCCAGTCCCGGATGGCCCGTTTTTCCTGCTTCTGCCATCTCCTTGTTTCTGTCTTGACCACCCACCCCAATCCCCCATTCCTGCTTCTGTGTCAGAATGTGTTTACTTTGTCTGGAAATCACATGGAGGTAGACGGCTCCTATCTCCAGCACTGCCAGCCCTGGATCCTGTCCATTGCTTGAGATGAGAGTTAGAGGGGACCAAGAAGGCCACCTAGTATAACCCCCTTCTGCCAGGCAGGAAGACACAACTGAAGCACTGACAGATACATCTAAAGATCCTACATCTACTGATGAGCAGGACTGTGAAGCCCCCGGGCAGGTGGAGGGAGGGTGAGGAAGGGAGGCATCTACTCTCTCTTGGCCTGACTGCTTCTGTCTTCCTTCTCCTAGGCTGCGGAGGCCTCTCCCCCCGGCATGCCATCTACAAGGTGCGTCTTCTCACCCTGCCCCCCACCACCGCCACTCTAGGACCTAGGGCTTTGAGGCACTGGCTCAGCCTAAGGAATGGAGAAGGGATCCTGGGCTCCCTTCCTTTGCAGCTGTTGCCCCTCAGGATCAGTCTGTTTTGTCTGGGCCTCTGCATCCTTTGCAGCAGGCATGAGGAAGCCACCCTCCCACCCCAAGGCAACAGCTTTCCTCCAATTGCTACCCAACTGTGGGGCTAGTCTTCCCAGCAGTGCCTCCCTCTGAAACAGGAGTGGGCAGGACCTTGGGGCACAAGGGCCGAATCCAGGCCCCAGGTCCCCCCCCCCCAGCAAAGGCAAAAGGGCCAGGATATCCCCAGCTGGAGACCTGGCTCTACTCCTCTTCCCCTTCTTGTCCCCCGGGGGGGGGGGAAGCATTTGGCCCACCTCCCAAGGCAGTTCATCCCACCACTGCTCTCTCATACCCAAGATGGTGTTTCCCATCACCCTCCATGGGGCCCACTCATGGCCACCTCTCTGTCCTGGCAGGTCCAGTGCGTGGCCTCATTGCAGGTCAGCTCCGTCCAGGCTGGGAGCCCTGCTGAATGTGGGCAATGCTTCAGCTTGGCCTGGATGCCCTCCAAGCCTCACCACCACTTGGCTGCCGGTTTCTACGATGGTAAGAAAGAAAAAGGGGGAGGCGTGCCCATGTGTGGCCTGTGGGGCTCCTGGGGTTAGTCTCACGTCTGCTGTCCCACCTGCCCAGGAACGGTGGCCCTTTGGAACCTGTCCAGCACGTCCCTGCTCCAACGAGTGCGCCAAGCGGACGGCTCCCACAGACTCTATCCTTTCCGCTGCTTCCTGGCCCATGACCATGCCGTGCGCAGCATCCAGTGGTGCAAAGCAAACAGGTGAGTGCCAAGGGGGCTGGCAGTGAAGCTGAACACCCCTGGCAGAGAAGGGTTGGTTCCCAGATTTGTTGGCTGCTACTGGGGCAGGCACTGCTCAGGTGGCCTTGGCAGAAAGAGCCATGGAGGGCTTCCTCCAGGACATGTAGGACAATGAGGGATCTGGGCCCTGTGGGGATCTGGTGACCGTGGAGACTCAAGCCTTGTGGTGCCTTTCTGGGATTTCCGTCACCATCAGCCCCTTGGGGCTTTGGCCTTCCAGGGCACACTCCTGGACAAGAAGGCAACAAGCTGCATTGGGTGGGAGAGCTGGCCCAATGCCTACCGCCCCCCAGGGCTGCCAGGGTGGTCCTTTCTCATGATTCTCATGCCAGGGCCGAAAAGGGGAGCCTCCTGCCTTTAGGGCTGTCTTGACTCTGCTGGGGAGCTCCAGCCCCTATAGTGGTTCTTCCCTCCCTTCCTCCCAGCAATTTCCTGGTGACCGCCGGGAGCGACCGGAAGATCAAGTTCTGGGACTTGCGACGGATGCATGAGCCCATCAACAGCTTCAAGCGGTCCCTGAGCACAGAGGTTGCCTGGCTGCTGCCCTACAATGGAGTCACGGTGGCCCAGGACAACTGCTATGCCCCGTGAGTCTTTCTCGAACCCCTTCTCCTACTCCCGGTGGCCATGAGGTCCATTGGGCCATCTTGAGAAAGTAGGGCACATGTGGGGCAGACACTTCACGGGGACTGGTTCCTCCTCCAAAGCCTCACTCCCAAAAAATAATGCTTGTTAGGTTGAATCAAAAGGAAGCTTTTTAGGAACAACAGAACAACTCCTTTCCCCTCCTGATTTGAGTCTTGGCTTTGCTTGTTTTGCAAATAATACCAGTCTGGAGTTGCCGCTGTAGCCTCTGGCCACCTCCTAGCCAACAAACTGATGGTCGTCCTCCCAATGAAAAGCAGTGGATGTCCCCCCTTCAAAACCAGTTGATCCCACACCCAAGAGGACTCTGCTAAGAAAGATTTGCCCTCCTCGTCACCCCCCCCCAGGCACTCCCAACATGGAAAATGGGGTGGGAGAGAGAGCAAAGCTGTCTGCCCCACGGTTCCAGCAGGTCAGCGACACACCATTGCTTGTAGGTTGTTAAGAGTGGCTGCTGCTTTCCTCCTTGCAAATTCTGGCCCTCAGGCCTCCGTTATCTTGCAGGTATGGCCTGTGTGGGATCCACTACCTGGACGCTGGCTACCTTGGCTTCCGGGCTTACTTTGTGGCTCCTCGCAAGGGCACCGTGTGGGTAAGTGGAGTGTCCTGCAAGTTCCCCTCCCCACAACAGGAGGGAGCCTGTGGTTCTCCTGGTACATGAAATGCCCCCTCTCCCCGCTCTCTCCCGCAGAGCATCTCCGGGTCCGACTGGCTGAACACGGTGGCTGCTGGCGATGTCATGGGGGAGCTGGTGGCAGCCATGATGCCCGACCTCTCTATCAACCCCCACAGTGTCAAGCGCCCCTCGGAGCGCCGTTTTGTAGGTGTTGCCGCTCCCTGGGTCACAGGTGTGGGGGCTGTCTCTGGCCTGCAGGTTTCCTTTATGACCGAATGGAGGAGAAAGTGAGGGCTGTCCCTTCCCAATTGGCCCTCCTAAAATCCCCCAATAACGGAGCAGGAATTGTACTGCCAAGTGGTCCGGAGAATGTCTTCCGGACGGGGGCAGCTGAGCTCAGTCTCAGCCAGGTCTGGGCACTAAACGGATCAGTTGTCATCAAAGTGGGGCAGGTTTGGAAGCGGAAGGAAGTCAGGAGCCGAGGGGACCTTGGGTGGTTGGTGGGGTAGAAGACGTGCCAAGGGTCACCGGAAACCACTTGAAGGCACACAACGATAAGAAGAAGCTTTGGCTGGGAGTGGGTTTCCTCACAAGGAGGGTGGGGTTGAGGTGGAGATCTTGCTACTTTTGGGAGCTGGGTTTTGTGGAGAAGCCATTGGCTGGTCTAGTGAACTAAGCCGCATGTCTCATTTCCCCAAAATACCCTCTTAGTGGGGAATATAGTGGTCAGCCCTGGCTTCTCCCTGCTTCTCAGGAGCGCCTGGACTGGGAGGGCCCCCTCTCGTCTCTCTCTCAAGGCCCCTCTTCTCCCTCCCGCCTTCCCTTTGTCCTCACAGTCTATCTACAAGGCAGACCTCCTACCCCGAAACCTCATCCGCAAAGAGGGGGCAGAATCATCATCGGCAGTGACCCCCGCAGCCAGAACTGGTGAAACGTCTGCAGTGGAGGGCAGGAGCTACGGCGAGTCAGTGGCCCACAATTACATCCTCTTCCAGGACACAGATCTGGTGAGGGGTTGGGATTGGGGGGAGGGCCCAGGTGAATGCCTGGCAGGAAGGCTGAGAACAAGGGCTTTCTTGCTGCTGTTTTTGGGGAGGAAGGCTGTATGCTTGTATGGAGCAGACTGGATGCTAGCCATCACTCCCAGGCTATGGAACGGCCTGCCAGATGAGATGTGTCTTATAACATCTCTTGATTGCTTTAAAAAAGCCACAAAGACGCATCTCTTCCGGCAGGCCTTCCCAAAAACCCCTTAATTCCCGGCTCTGTTGGTGGGTCATGCTCTCCCCTGCAACCTCCAATATCTTGACCATGCAATGATTGTTGTTTTATATTGTTATTTCTTAATTGTGTTTGTTCTTGTTTTTACTCTTGATGCTAGTTTAATTTTAAGGGGAGGGTGGGTGGGTCTGGGTCAAGGAAACTGTTTTTACCTTGTGCTTGTTAATTATTGTAACCCACACCGATTGATCTGAAAGAGGAGCGGGCTATAAATAAAATATTATTATTATTATTGTTGGGGCTGCTGAAGGCTGTGGCCCTGCCTGGGCCACCTCTAAGAGGCTGCAGCTTCTTCTGCTTCCTGCCGGCTGCCCCTGGCCTCTCACCCTCCGTTAGTCTGTTGGCAGCTGATGAAGCTCCTTCTCCCCATGGCCACCCACCCTCAGCTAGCTGCATCCTGGAGGAGTCCTGGCCGTCCCCATCCCGCCCCATGGGAGGGAGACTCCCTGCTTCAGCCAGGCCTGGCATCAACCTTCCCTTCCTACTCCACCCAACAGAGGAGCTTCAAGAATTTCTTCCGCCGGAAGGCCCGCAAGCACAACCGGCTGGTCCCCGAGCGCAAGGAGGGGGACATCCTGGGACGACTGCAGCTGGAAGCCATTCACAAGGTGAGAAGGAGGGGCAGGAAAGAGAGAACAGGCAACACATCCACACCCACAAATGCTGCTCTCTCCTTGGCTCAGCCTGGCTACTTCACCTCACTCAGGCGGCCTGTTGGGATGGAGGTCAGGCGAGCTGCTTGGTGATTCCTGGCCCTTTAACCAGCTGCTGGCCCTTTCTTTGGCAGGTGCGCTTCAGCCCCAACCTGGGTTGCCACAGCTGGCTGGCCTCAGGGGGTCAGTCCGGCCTGGTGCGGCTTCACTGCCTCCGTGCTCTGGTTTCCCCGCTGAGCCACAAGCTACAGCTCGAGTGCCAGGCTCAGTTCAGTGCCATGCTCGAGGCGGATGGACAAGGTGATGGCGGCGGCGGCGGCTCCATGGCAAGCCTGCCGGGGGCACCCACAGATGTCAGTTGAAGAGCCACCAGAATTGTCCCTTGGAGACTCGGCACACACCAACAGGGCATGAAAACCTCAGCAGAGACACCTGAGTCCATGAGAGGATTATGCCAAAGTCAGGCGGCTGGTCTGTGAGCAACAAGGAGCCATTGGCTGGTCCAAGGATGGATGTGCTGAAGAGAACGACCAGGAGAGGCTTGGCACAGAATCAGCCTCCCTCCGTTGTGGGGTTCTGGGCAAGAGCAGCTCCTTTTCCACCCCACAGGGCAACACGTGCTTCTGGTTTCTGGGCGCCTTTTCTGGCTGCTGCTCCCCACCTGGCCCTGGAGGCTCCAGGTGAGGAAGGAGGGAAAGAAGGGGAGAGGCAAGTGGGGGCTCTCATCTCCTTTTGCTGGGCCACCAAAAGAGGAGTGCTTGGAGCCCCTTCTCCTGGCAGGGAGTCACAAGCGCCTCCCCCACCCCCCGGTACCCTTCCTTTGGGGGCACACGCTGGCTCACATTGAGCTTTGTTCTCTTAACTGTTATTAAAGTGTGTTTTTTTTATAAAAGTGCTAGTTTGCTCACTTTCTGGGGCTGCAAGGAGCTTGGCTTGCCCCTTTTGCAGTGAGCAGGAGGGAGGTGAGGAGGGTGGCCCCAAAAGTGCAGTGGTTAAATGCCTGTACTGCAGCTACTCACAAACCACAAAGTTGTGAATTCAAAAACCAGCCAGGGCCTCCAGGTCAACTCAGCCTGGCATCCTTCCATGGGTTGCTAAACTGAGGACCCAGACTGTTAAAGGCAATTAGCTTATGGTTTGTAAACCGCTTAGTACATCGGTAAGCGGTATAGGAATATACTTGCTATTGCTAATCCCTCTGCCGGGGGATTGTCTGCTGTTGTGGACGGTGGAAGTGGGCAGCCTCACAGCCGCCCATCAGCCGCTGCTGCTGCCACCCTCACTCCTTGCGCTTCCAGCAAGGAAGCAGGGCAGCTGTAGTGAAGCTGCCTTCTCCCCACTGCAGGCCAGGGAGGCAGGGTTTGCTCATGACAGGAGGTTTAGGCCCAGCCTGCTGACTGCTGCCCAGCATGTACTCTCTGGCAGTGGCACTGTAATGAGGCACAGATCCTGTGCTGGAGGTAAATGGAGGGCTTTTGCATGATACTCCCCCACAAAACAACAACAGCCTTCAGGGCGCCCCTCATTTCCCCATCTCCCCCAGAAGTCTTTCCATGCCCCAGTCACTGGTTGGTTGTGTTCAGGCACGTTACTTTATTGGATTCACTGGTACACATGGCACAGGAGAGAAAAACAGAGAGATACTCCACAAGACTTTTACTCCACAAGACAACAGACACAACACGTGTGCACCAGGAGGGTTTGGCTTGTGGTTCCTCAGTGCGTGGTGCGGATGGTAGCCCTATGCCAGCAACAACAGCCCTCCTCACCCATCTCTATTACTTAAGGCTGGAGGCCACTGCTTCCCACAGATCTTCCCCAGCAGCATCAGGACGCTACCCAGTAAGAGGGTACCCTAATGGTAGGCAAGTGTGGGTCTGGACTGGACTATTGGGCCTCCCAAAATGTAGCTGCTCCTCTGAGCCCTCGGTCAGCCGTGTGCCCACTTTTCCTCATGGGAGAGGCCAGGTTTTGGGGTGCCCATAGCATGGAGTTGTCCTCCCTTGTCGTTCCCCCCCCCCCCCCCCGTTCTTCAGGGGCAGCCAGAGGGTCAAACTGGCCATTGCCTCTACCCAGCTGCTGCCTTTGGTCTTGACCTCCTGGAGACTGACCACCAGTAAGTTGCTGTTACTTTATTTCTATGCCTCTGGCATTCCATAGAGAGGTGGGGCAGTATCCTGGGGGCAGAGGGACAGAATGTGGAGCTGGCCAGTGCTTGCTGTGGAAGCGGAGAAGGGCAAAGACTGGCCTCCACACCATGCCCAGCAGAACAAGGAACTAGCCTCGACTTTGAACCGCTCCACCCAAACTCTGGTTGGGGGTCCTCCTCACTGTCCTGTAAGGGGTTGCTCACAGCAAAACAGGCAACACCCCCCTCCAGCCTCCCATTGTTGGGGGAAGACAGTAATGCTCCAGTGGGCACACTCTCTAGACAATACATCCATGGTGGCAAGTTTTTGCTTTTAGCGTGATGCAAACACACACACATGCAAAAACAGACACATGGCCAAAACGAAGGCCTGGCCGAGCACCAGTTGCACCTGGCTTGAGCGGGCAAGACTGACCACGTCTTCCCTGCCAGCTGGAGGCCGTTGGCACTGCCAGGCCCAGGTCCCCTGTTGGCACACCAAAGACACTTAGGCAAAAATGGTCAAGGAAAGCGGCCCTGCCCCAGGGAGCCACAGCCCCTGCTTGGCTGGAATGTGACACGAAGATGTGGGGAGGGAGCATGGCTGGGCCCGGGGCAGGGGCACCCTTTGCCACCCTTTTGGGGAGGCCTCCCTGGTGCTCCACCTTCCTCTGTGCCTGCTCTGGCTGAACATGCGCAGAGGCTCCGGGCAGGAGGCGGCAGCCCCCAGGAATGGCAGTGGCAGGCGCCGTGGGTTGCGGTGACGCCTTCAGTCCCGTGGGTCCTGGCATTGGTGGCAGGTGGCCATGTCTTCCAGGTAACGCTCCACCTGGATGGTGCAGGAGATGAAGCCAAACTTGCTCTGGAGCAGGGCTGTGGCTTCCTGCCGCACAGCCTCCATGTCAGCACCGGACTCTGAGGGCAAGAAGCGGGGAAATGGGGGTGAGTCTGGGAAGCAGCTGGAGCTGCTGATGTCCAATTCCCCCCCTCCCAGTCAGACACAGATGGGGTCCACTTGTGGGGAAGGGAAGGGGAAGGAATGCTGTCATCCCGAGGGACTATGTCCAGAGGAAGCTGGCTTTGAGCCCCAAACCTTCAGGGATTCTGCCTGGAAGCCCCGAGAGCAGAGGCTGCCAGCCAGAGTCAACACAATCTGGATGGACCAACAGAAGGCACATTGAAACAAGGACTTCATCACTTCAGGTGTTTTTTGAATACACTTGTTTCTCCATATTCACTAGGGTTAGGGGCATTCCATGAATATGGAAAGACTACAAACAACAAAAACGTTTTTACCCGAGAAGACACATCTCTAGGAATCTCCAGGTCCTCCAGTGCAACTCTGTGGTCAACATCTGTCAGACACTGACCACAGAGTTGTGCTGGAGGAGCTACAAATGCATAGCGGAGTGTTCTCTCTAGGAATCTTTAGGTCCTCCAGTGCAATTCTGTGGCCAACATCCCACAGACACTGACCAAAGAACTGCACTGGAGGAGCTACAAAGGCCTAGTAAGTATTCTCTCTAGGAATCTCTAGGTCTTTAAGTGCAACCTTTAGTTAAAGATTAACAAGTTGCACTGGAGGACCTAGAGATTCCTAGAGAGAACATATTAATCAAATCTCTGAATAATCAAATCTGCAAATATCAAAGCTGCAAAGATGGATGAGTGTTTTCCCCACATTGAAAAACAACATAACAGCCTTGTCACAGGCTCTTTCCCAGCATGCTCCCAGCTGTGCTGGCTTTCCAGTGTGCAGGAGCTTTGAGAGTAGCAGAGGAGAGCGTCATCCCCAGATCCGACCCCTTCTGCCCTGTGGGGCAGCCCAACTCCCCTCCGTGTTCTCCCCCCCACACACACACACACACACACGCCCCTATTTGCAGCAAGGCCTGGGTCTAGAGAAGCAGCAGTGGGTTTGGCTCACCGATTGCCACGTGAACGGCCACAACGTGATGGCTGAGAGTCAGGGCCCAAAGGTGCAGGTCATGGGCATCCTTCACACCCTTGACAGACAGCAACATCTCTTTCACCGCCCGGAACTCCACGCCACGAGGGGACCCTGGCAAAAAGGAGGACATGGCAGCAATGGCAGAGCCTGGCCCCCAACACCTTCCCTTGGATGCAAAGTCAGAGCATCACAGAATCTTGAAGCCGGAAGAGACTCTCAGAGACCAAGCAATATAACACCCTTCTGCTTCGGAGGAAGACACAATCCAAGGCCCCCTCCCTGTGACGGATGGGCATCCAGTCTCGGTTTTTACATCTCCAAAGGAGGAGACTCCGCCACCCTCCAAGGCAGAATCATCTTCACTGTCAAACAGCATTTACAGACAATAAGTTCTTCCCAACGTTTAGGTGGAACCTCTTTACCTGTAACTTGAATGAGAAATGCCAGATGTCCAAGCTGGGTTCAGGAAAGAAAGAGGCGCTACAGATCATTTTACAAACCTACATTGGATAATAGAGTCCATTTTAGCAGAAAATCTGACTGTACTTTATAGAAAAGACTTTGACTGTGTAAATCATTAAAAACTATCAAAAAGGATGTGAAGAAACTGGAGCGTATCCAAAGGAGGGCGACTAAAATGGTGAAGGGTCTGAAAACCATGAAGCCCTATAAGCAAAGACTTAGAGAGCAGGATGTTTAGCCTGAAGAAGAGAAGGTTGAGAGGTGATATGATAGCCCTGTTTAAACACCTGAAAGGATGTCACATTGAGGAGGGAGCAAGCTTGTTTTCTGCTGCTGCAGAGACTAGAACGCGGAACAATGGATGCAAACTGCAGGAAAAGAGATTCCACCTCAACATTAGGAAGAACTTCCTGACAGTAAGGGCTGTTTGACAGTGGAACACTCTTTCTTGGAGTGTAGTGGAGTCTCCTTCCTTAGGGGTCTTTAAGCAGAGGCTGGATGGCCATCTGTCAGGGATGCTTTGACTTGGAGTTCCTGCATGGCAGGGGATTGGACTGGATGGCCCTTGGGGTCTCTTCCAACTCTATGATTCTATTATTCTATGATTCTAAATCAGCAGTAAAGACCAGCCTCTTTCAGCAGACCGATCCAGATTGTTGAACCAATGGGTTCACATGGCAAGAGAAAATATTCCATCAAAACATTGGGCAGAACTTCTTGATGGTAAGAGCTGTTCAGTGGGAATAAAAGGCAGCTTTGGAGGGCAGTGGAGAACTTTCTTTGGTTCAGAGGGAGCAGAAAGCAGCACCTGTTGGCCCATTTCCTGGCTCCCATTGTGTCCACCAAAGCGACCACTCACTCACTCACCTTCCATGAGGACTCGGAAGACGTCCCGGAGGATGGTCACGGTGGAGCCCAACACGAAGAGGGAAAACAAAAAGGTGCTGACTGGGTCGGCGATCTTGTATTGAGGCTGCAAAGAACAGGAGAGGCCCTGGGAGTCCCTCCAGTCCTCTGCCCCACAAACGGTTCTATCTCTGGCCCCCAGATCCCCTTGGGCAAACCACAAGGAGGCCACCAGGCCCAAGGCCCCCGAGCCCACCGAGGGTCCTGGACCTCTTGCCCACCAGACCAGGCACCTCTCTGGGAATCAGAAGCAGCAGAACCCCCTTCTGGCCTCTGGGGTCATTGGCAGTTTGGGGGGTGAGTTGGGGGCTGCTCCTTCCAGCTCCTTTTGCCCTGGCTGGTCCCCTGGCCAGGCCCTCATCCACACAAATGGGGCAGGGATGTGTCCCAGTGGGCCAGGACCCTTGTCTCTTCCGGGGTGCCCCATAGGAATGGCTGTGGGGAGACCCCAGTCTCCTGGGGGCACGCAGAATCCAGCAGGTCCTTGGGAGAAAGGGGCAAGGAGGCATGGGCCAAGCACCAAGGGTCAAGGGTTGAGGGCCAAGGAGAGAGGGTAGGGAAGGAGGGACAGCGCAGTCCCCCCCCCACCAGACCCCCATCCCCTTCCTACCTTGAAGTAGATGACGGTGGCGGCCACAAAGACCCCAATGCTTTGGAGCAGGTCCCCCACCACATGGACGAAAGCCGCCCGTACGCTGGTATTGCTGTGGGTGGGCAGCGGGGGCTCACAGGGGCTGTCCCCAATCCGCTCATAGCCCTCCCGGCCTGCTCCGTGGCTGTGGGGAGAGCCAGACTGGTGCAGAAGGTAGGCCATGCTGCGGAGGGGCAAGAGAGTGGTCATTGCAGGGTCACTCTGCCCCGCTGCCCCCCCCGACCCACTCCTCAAGCAAGCAGATCACCCAGCCCCCCATTCAGCATCCCACCCTGCAGGGCCCACGGCACCCTTTTTAGCCTTGGGGTGGCCAGTCGCAGAAAAGGCAACCCCTTCTGCCTGGAGCCAGGTTAAGGTTTGACCTGGGGGCCATTTCCACTCCCTTCCCGGAATCCCTTACTGGGGCACAGACTCCCATTATTTCCTTTTCATTGCTGCCTGGGAAGATCCCGTGCCAAGGGGCAAAAGCCATGGCCATGGCCTGGGAGGGAGATGGCAGGTCCCAGAGAGGGTCACCCTGCAGGGACGTAGGATGATGGTGGGGGCTGGCCAAGGCTTGTTTGGGGGGGGCCCAGGGCCATAGAAACCTTGGCTCTGGCTTATGTTGACTGGCCCGTTCAATCTTTGGTGCAAATTGGGAGAAGGTCCCAAAGAGACATAGGTCTGGATGGTGTGGCCACAGGGCACATGGGCAGGGTTGCCAAAGAGAAAACCACCTAGGGCTGCTGTGATTTTGGCGGTTGTGCAGAAGAGCAGGTCTCAGCAGGTGTGCCCTCTTCCCTCCTGCAGAGACCCCGGACTGTCTTCCCCCTGGCAGCCCCATCTGGAGGTGGGGGGTTCCTCCCCACCTGCACTCTTATCCCCGCTGGCAGGACCCCTCTGCCCAAGGCCCTGAGAAGCCCCTCCAGCGGGACCCCCACATGCTTGCAAGAGGGGTGTCCATTTCTGGGGGCCCTCGGAGGGCAGTGCCTCCTCATGCTGGGCACTTCGGCCTAGACTTCCTGGGAAGGTCTGGGACTCTCCCTTTCATGGGTGGTGGGGAGCGGATAACCGGAGGTCAAAGGAGACCCCCAGAAGCACTTCACTGTTTGTTCCCAGCATCAGCATTGGGATGGCGGTGGTGCCTAGACTTCCAACTCTCTGACTCTATCTCTGGGGCACCCACCCAAAGAGGCTGAGAGGCCACAGACCCCCAGGTCCCTTCACCCACTGCCACCCGGGCTGGCTGCTCCCCCTTTCCTCACACAATGTTGACTCCCACGGCGCAGGCAGAGGTGCCCAGCATGGCTGAGGCCTCGATCTCGTAGTCGTTGCTGATGATGCGGGCTGAGGCCAGGTAGACCAGGACCCCTGTGACCGTCCAGATGGAGATGACAGAGGCCAAGGCCCCCAGCGTCTCTGTGGGGAGAAGGAGAAGTAGCAGGCCAGGTGCCCACTGACTGGCCGGACCACAAGCCCACAGCAGCCTCCTGCCCTCTATCCTGCTCAGGAGGCAGGGGTCGTGGGCAGTTGGGCATCCTCCTGTCACCAGGAGGGTATCCCTTCAATCCATGGTGTGACCAGATTGGCTTGACCAAAGTGGTGTGATTGGGAGCACTTTCTGCACCTCTCCTGCCTGCCCCCAACACAGAATCCACCCATCAGATCCCACTTGGTTGCTCCCAGGACCAGCGTGGTGCTGTGGGCAGAGGGTGGGCACAGGGGCCAGGCAGACTCAGTTGCAGCTCCTGCATCCTCACAAGGACCATGGGGCAGCCTTCAGCCCAATGAGCCCATATTACCCCCTTCAGCTTTGCCTTCTGCATGGGTCAGAATCCCAGCACAGGGAATGGGGGGGGGCACCCATTGGTGTGGATCAGGGGAGGGCTTTAGGGGTCAGGGGTCCATCCTCAGGAGTTGCGCTCACACCGTGAGTGGAAGCCTTGGCCTCGCACAAGTTCAGCCAAGGAGGGAACGGTGGCTGAGTGGGGGGCTTCGGAAAGAGCCCAAATATATTTCCCAGAACAGAAGAGCCTTCAGGAGAAGCAAAGCCCTGGGGGGAGATGGAGGGTTCCAGTCCACTATTGTGCTCTAGGCAAAGGTGGCAACAGCCATGACCCGGCGCATGCTCAACTCCATGGGCCACGGTGTGTGGCAAGGGGTCAGGAAGGGCAGGGGCTGGGCAAACAGGTGGTAGGTAAGGCAAGGAAAGGGCCCTTGGTCACTAGCACTGTGGGACAGGCAGGGGATGTGTGTGGCAAGGGGTCAGGAAGGGCATGGGCTGAGCAAACAAGTGGGTAGGCAGGTGGTAGGTAAGGCAAGGAAAGGGCAGGTAGGTAAGGCAAGGTAGGTAAAGCAGGCAGGAGATGGGAGGACCTACCTGAGCGATGCCAGCCGAAGGTCATGGTCTTGGTGGCTGGGCGCGTGGAGACCCAGAGGGAGAAGAGGCTGACCCCCATGCTGCCCATGTCTGTCAGCAGGTGGGCTGCATCCGTCATGATGGCCAGGCTGTGCGCCAGGTAGCCCCCTGCAAGGTAAACGGAGGGGATACTGGTGGCAACGAGGCGTAGGAGGCCCCTGGAGCGTCCGACTGGTCTGCCCTTCAAGGCTGGCTTCCCAGAAGCAACTCTCCTCAGGATCTCAGGTCGCCCGGCCTCCAGGTGCTAGCTCAAGTTTTGGGGAGCAAAGCAAGATGGAGGGAGGCCAGGGGAGAAATCTCAGGGTGGGTGAGCAGCCCTGAAAGGGATGAGGAGGCTGTTGTGGGTCTGTGGGTGGCCTCCTGAAGCTGAGTGCCCTGAAGCGGCATTGTACCACTCCCAGCTGCCATGGGGCCCTTTCTGGGTAGGGGACCCACCTTAAAACAGCATTTCAAAGTCTTGTGGTTTTTCTTCTTCTTTCTTATTGAAATGGGGGGGGGGGAGCCTTGCCAAGAGCCACAGGTGCCCACAGACTGCTTGATTCCCACTCCTGCCTTTAAGCCGCCCCCACCTCCATCTGTGCCCCACGGGTCCTCAGGCTCTCTGGCTCCACTTGAAAGCTTGGGCCGTGTGTGTTGCACCAAAGAGCCTGGCTTGGGTTGAGGGGATTGGGGCAGGGAGCCCATGGGTGCTTGCAAGACACGGGCAGCATGGAGCAGAGCCCCAGAAGCATCACATCCCTGGGCATCAGTGCCCCTTGAGGGCCTGGCTTTTCATGCCTGGCTTTTCATGCCCACTCCTGAGTCCTGTAAGTCAATGCACTACTGGAAGCAAGGTCCAGGAATGGCAGCAACTGCCTCCATTGCCAGAAACTTCTGCCAACCCTTACCTGGTTCACTAAGCTCCACGTTTGGATGGCAACCTTGAGCCCTTGGGGTGCAGAGGTCCTGGCTCCTGGGTTTATGCCTGCTTTCCGGCCCCTCTGCCTCCTTCCAACCCCATTCCGAGCCTTGCTCTGTTGTTCACACCTGCTCCTTTGCACTCTCGGGTGAACAAACAGACGTGTGTGCAAAGGAGAAGGAGTGAGGGCTCCTGGAGCAAGGCCCAAAGAGCGGCCAGGAAGGCCTTCCCCCATCCCTCCAGTCCCACTGACCGATAACTTCTCCGATCATGAAGAGGAAGCAGACGGCGCAAGCGATCCTGAGCTTCCGCTGGGCCTGGAGCTTCTGCTGGCTTTGGCTGGGAGAGCAGGGTCCATGGCGGTGGCAGTGGGGGGCTGCGGGGGGCCCTGTCGCCAGCCCCACCATGGGCATGGCTGTGTGCCCGTTCTCTGGAGGGAGGCCAGCGAAGGTGCCCTGGGAGCCTGCAAAGAGACTGAGAAGACACCGGGCGATCATGACTATCCATTGACTCCTCCATTTGTTACTTCAGAAGACGCATGTCTCTCCTCCTCCCTGCTTTATCCTCCCAACAACCCTGCGAGGCAGACCAACTGGCCCAAGATCACTCAGGCACTTTCAAAGCCCCGTGGGAGTTCAGCCCTGGATCTTCCCAGTCCCAGGGTCCTACAGCTGGATCTGGCCCCTCTCAGTCCAGGGTTCCTGGAGATAATAGACAAACCGTTATAGAGGGAACAAGGTGAATAGTGCAAAGACCCAACAATGGGAGGGAAAAAGCTTTGCACAGACAGCTGGGGGAGGCCCATGGTCTTCACTGTCTCTACACTAATGCACAGAGCATGGGAAATGAGCAAGATGAACTCGAACTCCTAGCACTACAAGGGAAATATGATATAGGCATCACTGAAACCTGGTGGGATGAGTCTCGTCTCATAATTTGAATATTATAATAGAGGGGTATAACCTTTTTAAGAGAAACAGGCCTAACAGGAAAGGAGGAGGAATAGCATTATATGTCAGGGATATATACACCAGTGAAGAGATCCAGGACATCAATCCTGGAAGCCAGGTGGAGAGCATCTGGTCAGGAATAATAAAAGAGAAGGGAGTTCAGCATGAATGGCAGTTTCTCAAAAGGGAGATACTGAAGGCACAAATTAAAACAGTTCCAGTGAGGAAGAAAAATGGGAGGTGTCTCAAGAAACCAGGATGGGTAACTAAGGAACGTTCATCTGAGCTAAGTTGGTAGCTGGAGAAAGTCCAGCAGCTGGAGTCCAGAGTAGCTACACTTCAGCATACAAGGCAGCAGCAAGAGGTTTTCCTGGCCAGAACAGAACAAACGGTCTTGGTCTTGGACGGGGACCACACAGAGGAAGGGGCTGGAGGGGAGAATGTCACTTCACATACACAGGAGTCAAAGTGGCATAGAGGAAACAAGGCAAACAGGGCAAGGACACAACAGTAGGAGGCAAAAAATGTGCACAGGCAGCAAGTGAAGGGGACACATGGTCTTAGATGTCTCTACACTAATGCACAGAGTATGGGAAATAAGCAGGATGAACCTGAACTCCTAGCACAACAAGGGAAATACGATATAATAGGCATTATATGTCAGGGATATTTACACCAGTGAAGAGGTCCAGGACATCAATCCTGAAAGCCTGGTGGAGAGCATAGAATAATAGAATCACAGAATCATAGAGTTGGAAGAGACCCCCAAGGGCCCTGATCCAGTCCAACCCCCTGCCATGCAGGAACTCTTCATCAAAACATCCCTGACAGATGGCCATCCAGCCTCTGCTTAAAGACCTCCAAAGAAGGAGACTCCACTACACTCCGAGGAAGGAGTGTGTTCCACTGTCGAACAGCCCTTACTGTCAGGAAGTTCCTCCTGATGTTGAGGTGGAATCTCTTTTCCTGCAATTTATATGAATTGTTCCGCGTCCTAGTCTCTGCAGCAGCAGAAAACAAGCTTGCTCCCTCCTCAATATGACATCCCTTCAAGTATTTAAACAGGGCTCTCATATCACCTCTTAACCTTCTCTTCTCCAGGATAAACATCCCCAGTTCCCTAAGTCCTTCCTCAAAGGGCTTTATGGTTTCTAGACCCTTCACCATCTTAGTCGCTGTCCTTTGGACACACTCCATCTGGATAAAAATTAAAGGGGAAGAAGGCAAATGTCCCCATTTTCAAAAAGTGGATCCCAACAATTATCATCCAATGTGGAGTCGAAGGTTTTCATGGCTGGCATGAAGAAGAAGGTGAAGGAAGGTGAAGAAGGTGAAGGAAGAAGGTGAAGGAAATGGACGCACAGATTGTCATCTCGTCTCTTCTACCAGTAGAAGGGCATGGTCCAGGAAGAGAGAGGAAAATAGCAGATATCAACAACTGGCTCCGCAGATGGTGTCGCTGAGAACAATTTGGATTCTTGGATCATGGGCTGCGGTTCCATGAGGAGGGACTTCTAGCAAGGGATGGGCTACATCTCACGCCAGTTGGAAGAAACGTTTTTGCCAACAGTCTGAAGAATCTGATCAGGAGGGCTTTAAACTAAGTGATCTGGGGAAGGGAGACTGCAGTCTGGAAGGCAAAACAACTAGAAAAAATAGTCAAACTGACATAGAGGGAAGAAGACAAACAGTGCAAGGACCCAACAATAGGAGCCAAAAAAACATTCACAGGCATCAAGTAAAGGGGACACATGGTCTTAGATGTCTCTACACTAATGCACAGAGCATGGGAAATAAGCAAGATGAACTTGAACTCCTAGCACAACAAGGGAAATATGATATAATAGGCATCACTGAAACCTGGTGGGATGAGTCTCACGATTGGAATATAGAAATAGAGGGGTATAACCTTTTTAAGAGAAACAGGACAAACAAGAAAGGAGGAGGAATAGCATTATATGTCAAGGATATTTACACCAGTGAAGAGATCCAGGACATCAATACTGGAAGCCAGGTGGAGAGCATCTGGATAAAAATTAAAGGAGAGGGAAACAACAGGGATGTTACTGTGGGAGTCTACTACAGACCCCCGACTCAGGCAGAGGAATTGGATGATGCCTTTCTAGAACAGATAATCACATGCTCAGAAAAGAGAGATGTAGTAGTGATGGGTGACTTCAACTATCCTGATATTTGCTGGAAGTCAAACTCAGCCAAATCCTCAAAGTCTAGCAAATTCCTCACTTGCCTGGAAGACAATTTCATTCTCCAAAAGGTGGAAGAGGCAACAAGGGGATCAGCCATTTTAGATCTTATCATAACCAACAGGGAAGACCTAGTTGATGGGGTGCAAGTGGTTTGATCCTTAGGTGGAAGTGACCATGTTCTCCTGGAGTTTGTAATACAGTGGAAGGGAGAAGCCAGGCATAGTCAGACACGCACTCTAGACTTTAGGAGAGCTGATTTCAATAAACTTAGAGAAATACTGGGAGTGATCCCATGGTCAGGAATACTAGAAGAGAAAGGAGTTCAAGACGGATGGGAGTTTCTCAAAAGGGAAATATTGAAGGCACAATTTCAAACAGTTCCAATGAGGAAGAAAAATGGAAGATGTCTCAAGAAGCCAGGATGGATGACTAAGGAACTTTCAACTGAGCTAAGTTTTAAACGGAACATGTATAAGAAATGGAAAAATGGAGAAATCACAAAAGAGGAATTCAAACAAATAGCCAGCACATGTAGGGGTAAAGTCAGAAAAGCTAAAGCGCAGAATGAACTCAGGCTTGCTAGAGAGGTTAAGAACAATAAAAAGGGCTTTTTTGGGTATGTCCGCAGCAAAAGGAAGAAGAAGGAAACGGTAGGGCCACTGCATGCAGAAGATGGCAAAATGCTAACAGGGGACAGAGAAAAGGCAGAATTGCTCAGCACCTTCTTTGCTTGAGTCTTCTCAGAAAAGGCAAAGGGTGCTCAACCTAAGGATAATGGAGCAGAAGACAGAATAGAGGAATTTCAGCACAGAATAAGTATAGAGGTAGTACAGGAATACCTGGTTAACCTAAATGAATATAAATCTCCAGGACCAGATGAACTACATCCTAGAGTATTAAAAGAACTGGCAAATGTAATATCAGAGCCATTGGCAATAATCTTTGAGAACTCTTGGAGAACAGGAGAAGTCCCAGCAGACTGGAGGAGGGCAAACATTGTCCCCATCTTCAAAAAGGGAAAAAAAGAGGATCCCAACAATTATCGTCCAGTTAGTTTGACATCAATTCCAGGAAAGATTCTGGAGCAGATCATTAAGCAGAGAGTCTGTGAACACTTAGAGGCCAATGCCATAATCACAAAAAATCAACATGGCTTTCAGAGAAACAAGTCATGGCAAACGAACCTGATCTCTTTTTTTGATAAAATTACCAGCTTGGTAGATGAAGGGAATGCTGTGGATATAGTATACCTCGATTTCAGTAGGGCCTTTGACAAGGTTCCCCATGACATTCTTGCAAACAAGCTTGCAAAATGTGGGCTAGACAAGTTAACTGTTACATGGATTTGTAATTGGTTGAGTGGCCGAACTCAAAGGGTGCTCAACAAAGGTTCCTTTTCATCCTGGAGAGAAGTGACCAGTGGGGTCCCACAGGGTTCTCTCCTGGGCCCAGTGCTATTCAACATCTTTATTAACGATTTGGATGACAGAATTGGGGGCATACTTATCAAATTTGCAGATGACACTAAACTGGGAGGAGTAGCTAATACCCCAGAGGACAGGATCAAAATTCAAAATGACCTGAATAGACTAGAAAGCTGGGCCAAAGCTAACAAAATGAAATTCAATGCGGAGAAATGTAAGGTTCTGCACTTAGGGAGGAAAAATGAAATGCACAGATATAGGATGGGGGACACCTGGCTGAATGAGACCACATGTGAAAGGGATCTAGGAGTCCAAGTGGACCATAAACTGAACATGAGTCAACAGTGCGATGCGGCAGCTAAAAAAGCCAATGCAATTTTAGGCTGCATCAATAGAAGTATAGTTTCTAGATCAAGGGAAGTTATAGTGCCACTCTATTCTGCTTTGGTCAGGCCCCACCTGGAATACTGTGTCCAGTTCTGGGCACCACAATTCAAAAAGGATGTGGAGAAACTGGAGCGGGTCCAAAGGAGGGCAACTAAGATGGTGAAGGGTCTGGAAACCATGCCCTATGAGGAACAACTTAGGGAACTGGGGATGTTTAGCCTGGAGAAGAGAAGGTTAAGAGGTGATATGATAGCCCTGTTTAAATATTTGAAAGGATGTCACATTGAGGAGGGAGCAAGCTTGTTTTCTGCTGCTCCAGAGAACAGGACTCGGAACAATGGATGCAAACTGCAGGAAAAGAGATTCCACCTCAACATTAGGAGGAACTTCCTGACAGTAAGGGCTGTTCGGCAGTGGAACACTCTCCCTCGGAGGGTGGTGGAGTCTCCTTCCTTGGAGGTTTTTAAGCAGAGGCTGGATGGCCATCTGTCGGGTATGCTTTGATTGGGAGTTCCTGCATGGCAGGGGGTTGGACTGGATGGCCCTTGTGGTCTCTTCCAACTCTAAATTTCTATGATTCTATGACTCTGAAGATGGCAGCCACAGATGCTGGCGAAACATGGCCGCATTGCCCGAAAGCTCCACAAACAATTGTCATCCAGTTAGTCTGACATCAATCCCAGGAAAGACTCTTTGCAGGTGGCAGAGTTCCTGCTGAGGGAGGAAGGCATGGCATGGTGCTCCTGGTTCCTGGCAGACCCTCCTGGTGAGCATTGCTTCAGGGACCCTCACCTTGTTTGGCTGCCCTTTTCATACACTTCCTTTAGAATAAGCCGTGGGAAGGAGTCCTTCCTTCTGTCGCTCCTGGGATTGCTGCTCCGGAGCCCCTCTGTCCCAGTAGCCACGCTCTCCTCCAGGCATCCACCTTGTCCATGCCATGCACCATTTTATATATGCCTCTATTCACCTCCCCGCAGCTCATGCATTTGTTCTTGTTTGCTTTCAAGACATTTCTGAATCATGGCGACCCTATTGCTAACCTGTCATAGGGTTTTCTTGGCTAGTTGCTTCAGGGGGGTTTGCCATTGCCACCCTCTGAGGCTAAGAGACCACCCAGTGGGTTTTCACGGCCAAACCAGGATTCGAACCCTGGTCTCCCAGTGTCCTAATCCAACACTCAAACCATTACGCCACGCTGGCTCTCACGGCTCACTCACCTCCTCCTTAGCCAAAAAGGCTTCAAAACCCTTCCAGTCCCTGCTCTGCGATGTTCCTTCTGAGATGGAGTGGCCGAAGGTAACGCTGCAAGAACAACTAGGCAACGACTAGGGTTTTTTTGCACAAAGGCATCAAGACACCGGTAGATGGGTTGGGAAATGGACGTGAACACAAGACTCGCCAGTCTGCCGCTTATGTTATTTAAAAGTTATTTATGGACCCTATAGCCTGCCTTTCTCCCAAAAGGGGATTCAAATGTTTAAGAGGCTCCGCCAGGACCAAACAGGAGTACTCCTTCCAGTCTGTCCAAAGAGGAGGCAGCGAGAACATACTGGGACAGGGATGCCAGGCTCTGGGGCCTCTATTGGGCCTGTGCAGGAGAGGGAACCCCAGCAGATGCTGCGTCCCATGCAACCGGCGGACAGAAGGCACCGCACCGGCTTCGTTTCCCTCTTCTGCACAGCCATTCAAGGCAAAGCGGCCCTTGTCTGTTGCCCATCCTGCACGGCAACCCGGATAATAATAGAATAGAATAGAATCATAGAATCATAGAGTTGGAAGAGACCGCAAGGGCCATCCAGTCCAACCCCCTGCCATGCAGGAACTGTCGATATATAAAATAATAATAATAATAATAATAATAATACAACTCTGCAAGGGAATACAGAATACAGTGATATAATCTACAAAATCTCATACTGCCAAGTTATTTCTTTATGTTTCTGTGATTCAATGATTCTAGTCTCAAATCTCTCAACATACAGATAACACCATCCCAAGCCCAAAACCCGCTCCCTCCTTCCCTGACTCCTGACGGGCAAATGAAGGCCAGGGTCCAGACTCAACATTGACCCACAGAAACCGGGGTTCCTCTGGTGCCTGGGAGTTTAGCCTCACTGTTTCCTGGGCCTCCGGGGCAGACAGGAGGACCTTTGGAGAAATGGCAGAACAAGCTCCATTTTGGCCCCTTGCAGGCAACTCTGGCTGCGTTCACACTGGAGAAATAAACCAGTTTAAGTGCCGTGGCTCAATGCCGTGAAATTCTGGGAATTGTAGTTTGTTGTGGGGCCTTCCTTCCTTAAGCTCTGCTCCGCTCTGGGCCCCACAACAAACTACAATTCCCAGAATTTCACGGCATTGAGCCACGGCAATTAAACCGGTTTATTTCTCCAGTGTGAACGCAGCCTCTGTGACCAAAAGGCTCCTGGGCTAATGGGAAAAGGGGGGTTGAATTGGGCAGCCATTGGCTGGGGGAGATGGGCTTTGGTCCAGCAGGACCCCCACAATCCAGAGTGTCTCTGGGGGTCCTGCCAGGGGCCCACCCACTGGCCCTCTTTAATCCCTTTTGCCTCCGCAGTCGGCCCTTAGGAGACCAGGGTCTTGCCCCGGAGTTCGGCCCTGGATGCCGGTCTCTGCTTGGAGCTATTTAGGGGATCGCACATCCCTGGCATTCTGCCACCCGCTTTCGTGTTCCTTTGGGCAGGTTCCAGAGGGACAGGCGGGTAGCCATCCTCCAGCCTCCGACTGGTCACGGTGGGAAAGGGAACCCTGGAACCCTAGAGCTGGAACGGAGACCCCAAGAAGCAGGGCCCTGATCCAGCCCAACCCCCTCCTCCTTCTGCCGTGCAGGAACTCCCCATCAAAGCCTCCCCATTGACAGATATGGGCCACCCAGCAGATGCCCGGTGGGCGCCTGGCAAAGGCTGGCATTCGCTCTCTCTCTCTCTCTCTCTCTCTCTCTCTCATCACGTCGCTGATAAGCCTCATTGCCCTCCTCCCAGGTGCAGACTGGATGGGGGCCGGCATGGTCTCTGCAGTCTTCCTGGCTCAAGGCTGTGGAATTCTGGGAGTTGGAGTCTGTTGTGGGGCCCGGAGCTTGTTGTTTGGGTCAGTCGCTATGGAATTCTGGGAGTTGGAGTTTGTTGTGGGGCCTTAAGGCCCCACAACAAACTCCAACTCCCAGAATTCCATAGCAAGTGAGTCAGACAACGAGCTAAAGCGCTGCCAAACCGGGTTATTATTCCTCCAGTAAGGATCGGGGCCAAAGGCTTTTTTTGGTGGGGAGGCGGCCTCTGCTCCATCTCCAGAAACCCAGGAAGATGCCCCGGACCCCGGAGGCCAAGAGGGAGGCAGAGGAGGAGGCTCCGGAACCGACGGGGCTGGAAGGGAGGAAGGGAGACCCCGGGCGGGACGGAGGGGGCCCGGAAAGACCCTCCGCGGAAGGGCCTCTGCTGCTGCTGCCGCCGCCGCCGTCTGAAGGTCACCCGCGGGACGGGCTGCGGTGGTCGGGGGAAGGAAGGGACGCGAGGACACCGGGGCCCGGAGCCTTCGGGGGAGAGGGAGGGAGGGAGGGAGGGAAGCCCCGAGGCCAAAGGGGTCCCTGAGGCGTCTTTGTCGCAGCGCAGGGCCGGGGCTCCCTGGAGCAGCCTCCTCTTCCCCTGCGGAGCCCCGACGGCAGAAAGGAGGAGGCGGCCCGGGGGCTCCAGGCGGCGGCGGCGGGGTCCCTTACCTCTTGAGGCGGAGGCCCGAGGAGGAGGAGGGCCCTGGCTGCCTGTCCCCGGGGCCCACCAGCCGCGCCGCCTCCGCCTCCGCCTCCGCCTCCCCGCCGGGGCCCGAGGGGGCGTCCATGGGCTCCGATGCTGCAGCTGCGGCTAAGGCTAAGGCTAAGGCTAAGGCTGCTTCTCTCTTCCTTCCTCGGACTCCGCCGCAGGAGGTCCGGAGGGGGCGGGGCCAGGGACCCCCGCAGCTCACAAGCCCCGCCCCCTGCGGAGGCCCCTCGGGACTGGCCCCGCCCCCCCCGGGCCCCGATCCGAAGGGAAGCCCAAGGCCAGCCCCGACTGACTCTCCCTCCGCGGAGGACGAGGGCTCGGAGGGGCCCGGGGGACGGTAAGGGCGCTGCGGAGGGAGGGAGGGAGGGAGGGAGGGAGCCCAGGGCCGGGGCTTCGGGGGGGCGGTCTCGGTCCCAGGGAGCCCCGGAGGCTCTGCGGCGGATGCGGGGCGCTTCCTCCCCTTCGAGGAAAAGGGCTGGGAGCGGACTTCGGGGGAAAGGACGCGGAGACAAAGGACGGAGGGGGGGCTCCGGATGTTTTCGTTGCCCGGAATTAAATTAACCTTCCCCCCCCCCCCCGAAGGCAGATCTGGGATGGAGGCCGAAAAGGACCGTCCTTCCCTCCTTCCTTCCTTCTTTCTCTCCTTCTTTTCCTCCTTCCTTCCTTCCTTCCTTCCTTTTCCCCTTCTTTTAATCCTTTACAGTATTTCATCCCTCCTTCCCTCCTTTCTCCTTCCTCCCTTCCCTCCTTCCCTCCCTGGGGGTGAGATCTTTCGAAATAAGACCCCGAAACGGGGTTCTCCGCCACGAAAGGCTTTACTTTCGGGGACTCTGTGGGGGGGGGAGGTCAGTCCACCGCGAAGGCCCCCACAGCCCCCTCCCCCCTCCCTCGGTTTTCTTTGTGGTCGGCCTTCCAAGCCCCCCCCCCCCCACAGACCCAGACTTGGAGAGGAGAGAGATGCCGAAGCCGGCCTCCTTCGCAAATCGGGGCAAGGAAGGGACGGAGGGGGGGGTCCCTAAATGGCCCCCTTCTCCCGGGGGAGGGTCCTCGCGTGTCTTGGAGGGAGTCCCTGGCGGATCCCTCGGACGAGGAAGGAGACCCCGGTGAGGAAGGGAAGGAAGGAAGGAAGGAAGGAAGGAAGGGGGCAGAAGTCTTTGGGGGCGCCGGGGGTCTCCCCTCAACGCGGCCCCGTCGAAGGAATTGGGGGCTGAGGTCCCTTCGGGGGGAGGAAGGGGCCTGGAAGAGCCCCGAGGCGTCGAAGGAGACCTTTGGGAGCGGGCCGAGCGGAACCTTGGTCCCAGGCCATTGACAGACGCGGCACGGAAGGAACCGGGGAAGGCTTACAGCTGGGGGGGGGGGACGGGGGGGCAGGAAGAGGAAGCCTCTCTCTCTCCTGCGGGGGGCAACCTTTGGAAACCCCCCCAAACTCCGTGAGGCTCAGAGCCCCCTCCCTGCCCCTCCCCCTCTGCTGGAAGAGTGGGGGGGGAACTGGGGGGGTTCCTTCGTGTCCACTGGGGCAACTGGGGAGACTGGGGGGGCAGAGAAGGCGGCCCCGATGCCCCCCCCGGCCCCGGGCCCGATGCTGCTTCTGCGAGGGACCAGGCCCCTCCGGAGGGAGAAGGAGCCCTTCGGGGCCGGAGCCTCTTTCCAGGGAGCCCTGCGCAGAAGCCCTTCGGGTCCGCTTTGGGAGAAAGAAGGGCCGGTGGAGGGAGGCGGCTCGGGGCTCCTTCCTTCCTTCCTTCCTCCGTCCGAGGGAGCAGCCGAGAGCAAGCGAGAGAGAAAGGGGTCAGGGCCCCAGAGCCAGACGGGGTCCGGCGGCGTGTCCTGGCCTGGCCTCTGGGTCCGAGTCCTTCCTGGACCATGAGCCGGGTGGCCCTGGGCAAGTCACACTCTCTCAGCCCCGGAGGAAGGCCGCGGGGTCCAAGCTCCCTCTGGACGAACCTCGGCAGGAAGACCCCGCCACGGAGCCGCCGAAGGGCCACCCGGCGCCAGAACGGGCCTGGAGGCACAACCGACCGCTCCTCCCTTCGCAGCACTCCTCCTTCTTCTTCTTATTAGCATTAATGTTCATTGTTATCCCGCCTTTCCCCCAAATTGGGACCCAGGGCGGCTAACAAGGTAGATGGACATCACATTAAAACAACAATTGACATCGTACAATTTAAATAATAAAAAAGTATTTTAAAATTACAAATATATATATAAAACATTTTAAGGCTGTGTTCACACTGGGGAAATAAACCGGTTTAAGTGCCATGGCTCAATGCTGTGAAATTCTGGGAATTGTAGTTTGTTGTGGGGCCTTCCTTCCTTAAGCTCCGCTCCGCTCTGGGCCCCACAACAAACTACAATTCCCAGAATTTCACAGCATTGAGCCATGGCACTTAAACCGGTTTATTTCCCCAGTGTGAACACAAAAATAATACTCTCAAACCAACCCCCTCACCCCCCCCCCAAATAAAACCAAGCCCGCAAGATTTGAAAAGGCCTATTTGAATAAACGTGTCTCGAACCTCCACCAATCCTCCGACGTCCTCCTTAAAAGGAGCAGCGCTGCAGACCCTCGGAGGACTCTTCCTCCCTTCAGGAAGGCTCCCGTTCAGGCAGGCTGGGATGGCCCTCGCCTCCCTTGCTGCAGCACCACGCTCGGGGCTCAAGTCCGGCTTACGGCCGACGAGGTAGAAGGTCAGTCGGATGGGATTGGCTCTTGACCCTCGCGGTCGCTGCTTTGCCATCGAGGGACTTTTGCGACCTCATCCGTCGCAACGTTTTTCCTCGCTTTGAGGTCCGTAGTTTCCTGGGTCTCTTTTGCCCTTTTCGCCCCTTTGAGGAGCCAGCCAAGAGCGGCTCTCCTGGAACGTGGCCACGTGGCCCGAAAAAAACACCAAAATAATACAGTATCTGCTCATCCATCACCTCCTCACCTGTTCGCCAAGATAATAATAATAATAATTAATAATAATAATAATAATAATAATGATTTATTTATACCCCGCTCTTCAGCCAAGGCTATCAGAGTGGCTTACAATTTGTTAATTAGACATTTCCCTGCCCTCAGGCTTACATGTCTCGAAAATGATGACAAGTGGCCCTAAAATACTCTGGGAGGTTTATCACACTAGAGGGCAAACAGGATTTAAACAGGAAATGCCTTATGTTTAACATAGGGCATTTAACATAGGGCATTTCCTGTTTAATTCCTGTTTAAATCCTGTTTGCCCTCTAGTGTGATAAAATTGTGGGATACAGCTCGCCTGTCCCTTCCATTTAGGCAAAACAGGTTCAGCTCTCTTGTGATCCCTTACCATTTTACCATCCTCGCTGAACAGCATTCCCACAATTTCCTTCGTGGTTCCCTTGCTTCTAATACACACACATACACACAGAGACCTTTTTGTTGTTCGTTGCCAGCCTGAGTTCGTTTTGAGCTTTCCTTTCCTTACACTCTTCCTGCAGGCTTGTTGGGCTATATCTCTACACTCCTCCTTTGTGATTTCTCCTTCCTTCTTCTATTCTTTGTTGTTGTTGTTGTTGTTGTTGTTGTTGTTAGATGGCCTTGGTGTTGGTTCCGACTCATAGACTTCTCCCAAGAATCCCCCGCATTCTTGCCCAGATCCTGCCATAAGCCCCTGCCCATAATAACCCCCCCCCCCGATTGAGTCTATCCACCTGGTTTGTGGTCTTCCCTATTTCCCCTATTTTTCCTAGCATTATTGTTTCTTCTAGTGGTCCATTTCTCCTCACGATGAGGCCAAAATACAATAGTCTCGACTATCTTTGCTTCCAGGAGAGCCCTGGACTGATCTGTTCAAGGACCCATTTCGTCTCCCTTCTTGGCTCTCAGTGGGATCTCCCTCAGTCCTCTTCTCCAGCCCCACATTTCCAAGGAGCTGGTTTTCTTTCTGTCCAGCTCTTGCATCCGCAAATGGGGATGATGGGGAATAGAGTGGCCTGGATGATGGGGACTTCGGTGCTTATTTGTCTGTCTTTGCTCTTCAGTGTACCTTTCCCAGTTCTTCCGTAGCTGTCCTTCCCATTCCTAGCTTCCTTCTTCTTCTTCTTCTTTCCTGGCTGCAGCCTCCATTCTGGTCAGTGTCTGATCCTAGATAATACGGGGATCCCTTCACGGGAATTTCCATCCCTCGTTGCCTGGATTGAACCCGTGTCTTTCTTCCGTGTCCGTGGTTTTTCCTTTCCGTGTGTCCGGCATCAGCGCTGCCTTTCCGCTTTCGTCTCATTCTCTGTCCCGGTTCCGGAGGGTCTTCTGCTCGTATCTATTTCGGTTTAATTGTCCGCACAGCTCCAGCCGTTAATGCGGCTTCCTCCTGTCTTCCTTCCTTCCTTCCTCCTTTTTCTCATTGAGACCCTCCATCTGTGTTTGTTTGTTTGTTTGTTTGTTTTCAAGAATGGAATGTTTTTAATTGTTTGAGTTGCTCGATTGTTTTGTTTTGAACAAACTTGGTGCTTCCAACCTTTTATACAGTTTAAACTCAGGCTGTTTTAAATGTCTCAGGCGCCTCGCCTGTCCTGGGAGGAAGGCGGGGTATAAACAACCAGAACAACAACAACAACGACAACAACAACCCACCTGCCATGAGAGCCTTTGGGGATGAAGAGCGGGATAGAAGCACCGTAAATAAATACATAAATAAATACGAATCCTCCATCCTCCATCCGGGCTGCGGGCGTCCTCTCTCCCTCCACCTTTCCCAGCCAGGAATCCTTCCAAAGTCCGATGGCCTCCCTTTGGCCGCCTTCACCGCTTCGCTTTCTCTTGTCCTCCAGCCCCGCATCTCCAATTACTCTCCGGCTGCATTCACACCCGAGAAATAACCCGGTTTGACACCGCTTTAACTGTTTGCCTGGCTCAAGGCTATGGAATTCTGAGAGTTCTCTCCTCTGGGCCCCACAGCAAACTCCAGCTCCCAGAATTCCATAGCCCTGAGCAAGACAAAGAGTGAATCTTTGAGCTCTGGGGTTTTGGGTTATTGGAATTGTTGTATCTTGTTGTCTTTTAATTATTGTAACCCGCTCCGATTGATGACAAGGAGCGGGCTATAAATAACAATTATTATTATTATTATTATTACATACTCCAGCTCCCAGAATGCCATAGCCCTGAGCCGGGGCAGTGAAAGCGGTGCCAAACAGAGTCCTTTCTCCAGTGTGGACGCAGCCTTCCTCCCCGCTTCCTTCTCCCTCCAGCCCTGGCATCCCTCCCTGGGGATGATGGGGAAGAGAGTGCCTTGGGCCAGCTGGGATGCCTTTGGTCCTCTAAGTCCCTCTTTAGCTCTTTTCTGGCTCAAGGCTATGGAATTCTGGGAGTTGGAGTTTGTTGTGGGGCCCAGAGCGGAGCTGGGCCCCACAACAAACTCCAACTCCCAGAATTCCATAGCAGGTGAGCCAGACCCCATATATAGAAACTCATTCATCCCCCATAGATCAGGAAGAAGTCTTTCTTGGAGTCCCTGGGTCGACCCAGAGATATCTTCACTGGGGACCCCTGAGCCTATGCCCCCCCCCCCACCATCGAAAGGGGTCAATACAACCAAATAAGGAGACAGATAGCCTGGAAAAACCCATTGTGGTGCATAGAATCCTAGAGCTGGAAGAGGCCCCAAGAACCAGGGCCCTGATCCAGTCCAAGCCCCTTCTTCCTCTTCTTCTGCCATGCAGGAACTCTCCATCAAAGCATCCCCAAGAGATGGCTGCCCAGCCTCTGCTGAAAGGCCTCCAAGGAAGGAGACTCCACCAAAATCTCCAAGGAAATTCTTCCTAATGTTGAGGTGGAATCTCTTTTCCTGCAGTTTGCATCCATTGCTCCATGTGTCCTCTTCTCTGGAGCAGCAGAAAACAAGCTTGCTCCCTCCTCAATATGGCATCCCTTCAAAGACTTAAAGGAGGCTCTTAACCCAAACATCCCCAGCTCCCTCCCTCAGTCTTTCCTCATCTGGCTTCATGTTTTTCACCATTTTGGCGGCCGTCCTTTGGACACGCTCTGAGACCGCTTTAACTGCCCCTGGGCTCAAGGCTAGGGAATTCTGGGAAGGGAAGACATTTCGTGACCCATTCAGCCTTTTCTGATCCAAAACACACTCCAGAAATTATCCAGTTTGAGACGGCTCCAAGCGCCCTGCCTGAATGCTAGGCCATTCTGGGAACTGTAGTTTTGTGAGGCATTGAGCCTTCTCTCTCAGAGAGAGCCCTGGTGCCACAATAAAACTACAATTCCCAGGATTCTCTAGCACTGAGAGAGGGCAGTTAAAGCGGTCTCAAAGCGGGTTATTCCCTCAGTGTGTGCTTTGGGGCCTGTGTTTACACAGAAGAAGCCTGTTAGAACTGCAACATTCCTCAGAATGAGGAGATTGGCGTGGATAATTGGTTGTGTGTGAAATGTCTCAGAATATGATCTATGGGACAAGACTGAGAAGAATCACAGAATCTCAGATTTGGCCACCATTTTGGCCGCCATTTTGGGTTTCTCCAAAACCGTCCCGGAAGCTCCCTGTCCGAGCAGCGAGGAGGAGACTCTTGACTTTTCATTGCTCTGTCTCCGGTCTCTCAGTCAGGGAGGCGCGCATGCGCAGTGCAGGGCCGGCCGGCGAGGCCGGGGCTTTCCCGTCATGCTTCGCGGCCGGAAGAGCGGCGGCGGAGGCGGGAACGGGACCAAGATGGCGGCTCCGGGCGGAAGGACGGCGGAGGAAGAGGAGGCGGCGGCCCCGCGGTGCGGAGGGTGAGCCCCGCGTGGGCTGCGTCCACACGGGGGAAATAACTCGGTATAACTCTTTCTCTGGCTCAAGGCTATGGAATTCTGGGAGTTGGAGTTTGTTGTGGGGCCTTAAGGCCCCACAACAAACTCCAACTCCCAGAATTCCATAGCGACTGACCCAGACAACGAGTTCTGGACCCCACAACAGACTCCAACTCCCAGAATCCCACAGCCTTTAGCTTCTGAACCCCACACTATACTCCCAACTCCCATAATTCCATAGCCATTGAGCCAGAAAAGGGTTAAAGCTGTGCCAAACTGGGTTATTTTCTTCAGTGTGGACGCAGCCCTCCTGTACTCTAGTGTTTTAAGCGGCTTCGATTGTAATTTTGTTATGATTATTGTCGTATTGGAATCGTTGTGTTGATTTGTTTTAACTGGTGTTGGGGGGGGGGAATGGGATTTTTAAATATTAGTATTATATGGCTTTCATTGTTGGGATGCCGCCTCGGTCTTATAGGAGAGGTGGGGTGACAATACATTTTATAATAATAATAATAATTATTATTATTATTATTATTATATATATATATGTTTATTATTAATATTAATATATTTATTTATTTAATAGAATTATAATTATTATTATTACTGTTCTCCCCTAGCATGCCCCGGCGCATGCCGCTCCCTCCGCCGCCGCCTTCTCCGCGGAAGAGGACCACCAGCCAGTCCAAGACGGAGCCGCCGCTGCTTCGGACCAGCAAGAGGACCATCTACACGGCCGGAAGGCCCCCCTGGTACAACGAGACCGGGACCCCCTTCAAGGAGGCCTTCGTCATCGGTGAGAAACTAGGTGGAAGGAGGAGACAAGGGGCTGCCCCATGGCCTCCTTCCCTTCCTTGGGGTCTCTCCCTGCCCCGTTTGGACAAGGGTCCGGCCTCGCAGAGAGAGCCCCTTCTGCCTTGCAGGAAGGCGCCATCCAAGCCTACCTCGAGGGCACTCTCTCCCATACAAGCTCCCCCAACCTCTGACCTTTGCCCTCCGCCATCTGAGGGGATAACCGTCTTCGGCATCTCCATCCCTTCCTCACAGGCTTGTGCGGCGGCAGTGCGTCCGGCAAGACGACGGTGGCCAATAAGATCATCGAGGCGCTGGATGTCCCTTGGGTGGTGCTCCTCTCCATGGACAGCTTCTACAAGGTGGGCGGCCAGGAAAGGACACCATTTCTTTGGGCTCAGGCCACCCCTCAAGGAAGAGCAGGGAATGGGATGGCAAGTCTGGCCGATTCCAGACTGACCCTTAGGGACACACACACACCGAGCATCCCCTTGTGCCCTTCTTCCTTCCCTCCCAGGTGCTGAACAAAGAGCAGCAGGAGGCAGCTGCTCGCAATGAATACAACTTTGACCACCCAGACGCCTTCGACTTTGACCTCCTGATCAGTGTCCTGCGGAGGCTCAAGGAGGGCAAAAGCGTGAAAGTCCCTGTCTACGACTTCACCACGCACAGCCGGCGCAAGGAGTGGGTGCGTAACGGGGCTGCCGGGTGGAAACTGCAACCCCCCCCATCCCTGAACCCTTCTCTCTGTGTGTGTGTGTGTTCACGTGCGGGGCCTCCCTTGGCCTCCCCAAGTGAGTCTCAGATGGAAGCATAGAATCATAGAGTTGGAGGAGACCCCAAAAAGGACCCTGATCCAGTCCAACCCCCTTCTGCCAAGCAGGAACTCAAAGCATCCCTGACAGATGGACATCCAGCCTCTGTCTGAAGACCTCCAAAGAAGGACCTGCTTATCTGTCTCAGGGAGAACAGTGCTCTATGAGGTCCTGCAGTTGGAGTGGCTGGGGCAGGTCAGTGGGCCTCCCTCCCAGCAGGGGCTGTAGGGCAGGCAGCTCAGAGCAAGTCCCCTGAGGGTAGGCATCCTCCGTGGAGTCAAGCCATTCTCTGCACCAGCCTTGTCCTTCTGCAAGGAATAGTTCTATGGCACAGTATGTGGGGAAAGGCGGCTGGGCTCCTACTGCCTTGGAAAAGAAGAAGAAGAGCACCACCAAGGGAAGGAAGCCAGCAGACAGAGCATAGGATCCTGCATGGCAGGGGGTTGGACTGGATGGTCCTTGTGGTCTCTCCCAACTATGAATTCTATGATCATTAGGGGTCCCTGGGAACTGTGTTATCCCATCCACTTCTGCCATGTAGGAATATGAATCCAAAACACACTGCAGAAATAATTCAGTTTGGGACCGTGGCGCAGTGCTAGGGAATCCTGGGAATTATAGTTCATTTTGGCCCCAGAGCTCTCTGACAGAGAAGACAGAGAAGGCTAAATGTCTCACAACACTATAGTTTCCATAGTTTGCTAGCATTGATCCAGGGCAGTTAAAGCGGTCACCAACTGGACTATTTCCGCATGTATTTTGGACCTAAATCACTTCTGAAAGAAGCCCACTTGACCTCTGTTTAAAGACCCTGAAAGAAAGAGAGTCTACTACTTTTGAAGGCAGTCCATGTTACACTGCCGAACTGCTCGCATAGTAAAACAGTTTTTTGTAGTGTGTGTGTGTATGTGTGTGTGCATTCAAGTCGCTTGTTGACTTATGACACTCCATGAAATTCATAGGCTTTTCTCAGACAAGGAATACTCAGAGGTGGGTTTGCCAGTTCCTTCTTCTGGAATGTAGCCTACAGCACTTGGTGTTTCTTGGTGGTCTCCCCTCCAAGTACCAACTAGGGCTGACTCTGCTTAGCTTCCAAGATCTGATGGGATTTTTTTGTAATGTTAAGATGGAAACATTTTTTCCTTGCTATTTGAATCCATTACGCTGTGTTTTGGTCTTTGGAGTAGCAGTAAGCAAGCTTCCTGCATCTTCTCTATGATATTCTCTATGATATTCCCTTAGATATTCAAGGATGTCCATCCCCAGATGGCCAGCTGCCCCCCCCCCCCCCCACTTCTCGATGAATAGAGGGGCATCCTGCCTCTCTTGAGCATGGCCTACTGGGAATGAAGGGTTGTCCAGGGAAAGAGGAAACTTCTGCTGGATGAATGTTGAGATGCTGAGTCTTCTTTCTTCCTCCTTTCCCAGAAAACCATCTATGGGGCCAACGTGATTGTCTTTGAAGGGATACTGGCATTTGCCAACAAGGAGCTCTTGCAGGTAGGGGGCTGGGTAAAGTGGGTGGCAATGGGGGAACCTTTGGTCTGGAGCAGAGCCTGGCATCTGAACTCCCTTCCAGAGCCCCTTCCCAGGCGGATTGCCTTTCCAGGTGCACTGTCTCCTTCAAGAGAGCAACAGGGAGCAGCACTTGTGTTTCAGATGTATTGAGAGTGAGATTTGGGGTTGGTAGCTTCATCCAGGCTCAGACAGTTTTGGGTTTCTCTCTTTCCTGACAGCTCCTGGATATGAAGGTGTTTGTTGACACTGACTCAGACATCCGACTAGTGCGGCGGCTGAAGCGGGACATCATGGAGCGTGGCCGGGATGTGGCTGGCGTCATCAAGCAGTACAGCGTGTTTGTGAAGCCAGCCTTTGAGCAGTACATTGAGCCCACAATGCAAGCTGCAGACATCGTGGTCCCCCGAGGTGAGAGGAGGGGGCAGGGAGGGTGGACCGGGGAGAGGCTGGCAGTCGCTGTGTGCTTTCAATGGATGGGGTGAACATTTGGAAGCGCTGTCAAGCTGAGGAGTGAATGTGCATGTGCATCTTGCTGAGCTTTAAGAAAGACTGGCTTGGTTGAGAGTGAGAGAAGGTGGCCGGGGGCTCACGGTCAACCCCATTTCCTTTCCTTTGGATTGGCCAGTGGTCACCATATGTCCTCTGGGTGGCCTCTCACTCTGCCATGTGGGTTCATATAGTCAGAGCTGAAAGGGACTGAAGAGGCCACGTAGTCCAGCCCCCTTCTGCCATGTAGTAGTATACAACTAAAGAATCCCCAAAGGATGGCCATCCACCCCCTGCTTAAAGGCTTCTGAAGACGGAGTTCATCATCTTCTGAAGAGTTAATTCCATTGTTTCACTGCTCTAGCCACGAGGAGAGGCTCTTCCTAACGTTTGGTTGGAATCTTCTTTCTTATCATTTGAATTGATTGGGGTTGGCATCTTACCCTCTGGAACAGCAGAAAACAGGCTTGCTCTGTTTCCCACATGACAGCATCCCTTCAAGCTGTTTGAAGATGGCTCCCATGTCCACCTCTCAGTGTTTTCTCCTCCAGGCTAAACCTGCCCAGCTTCCTAAGTCTTTCCTCATAAGACTTTTGGTTTCCAGATCTTTGATCAACTTGGTTGCCCTCCTCTGGACCCTTTCCAGGTTGTCAGCATTTCTTTTGAAATGTGTGACCAGAGTTCTTGTTCATTCTGTTTTGGATTAAATTCTCCTTTAGAATTTCTACCAGTCCAGATTGCAACCTTCACTGTTCAAAAGTTTTTGTTTTTATTTTTTTACCACGGTGCTTGTGTTAGCAGACAGGATGTTCTCAGAGCTCAAACAGTGAACCATTTGTCTTCACTGGCATCTTGTTAATTTGGAAAAAGGATGCACTTCAAAGGCAGTACTGAGTGTTCCATCAAATACTGGAGAATAGTCATTTATCTATTTTCCAGGAAGGAAAATTTATCTATTTTATATGCTGCCTTTCTCCTGGAGTGGGACCTAATGCGGCTCAAAGAGGAAATCATAACAATACAATTCTAAAAACAATTAAAATAATCTTCCCTAAAACAGTATACATTTATTTTGAAAAGCATACAAGAGTTAAGAAAAGAAAGAAAGCAGACACCCCAATAAAAAGCTTCCCTGAGAGCATTAAATATTAAAAGTGTGCTTAAACACTACGCCTTTCTCTGCTGGTGGAAGGAAAGCAGAGAGCGGAGGAGCCTAACCTTCCCTGGAAAGGCGTTCCAGAGGGTGGGAGCAGCCACTGAGAAGGCTCTCCCTCGTGTCCTCACCAAGGGAGGCTGGGATCATGGTGAACTGAGAGATAGCCTTCCCCAAAGATCTTAGGGTTCTGGCAGATTGATGTGGGGAGATAGGGTCTTTCAAACAGTCTGAATCTAAACTGTACAGTGGTCCCCCGGGTTACGAAGGTAATCCGTTCCGGATTACCTTTCGTAACCCGGAAGTATTCGTTTCCCGGGGGACAGCTATTTCAGACGGACCGCGCGGCCATTTAAAGGGGCCGCGCGGCTTTTTTTCCTTCGTATCCCGGGGGATATTTCGTATCCCGAGGGATAAGAAGCCGGTCCGCCGCCTTTCGGATCCCGGGGTTTTCGCAACCCGGGGGATTCGTAAGGCGGGGGACCACTGTATAGGGCTTTATGGGTTGTGACCAACACTTTGAATTGTGCCCAGAAGTGAACTGGTAGCCAGTGAAGCTGTTTCAATAAGGGAGCAATATACTCCCCATAGACAGGGAGCATGGCATAGTGGTTTGAGAGTTGGACTATGGAGGTCAGGGTTCAATTCCCCGCTCTGCCATATAAACCCACTGGGAGAACTTGGGCAAGTTACATTCTCTTAGCCTCAGAAGGTGGCAATAGCAAACCCTCTCTGATGAAACTTGCCAAGAAAACCCTGTGATAGGTTCACCTCAGGGTCGCCATAAGTCAAAAATGACTTGGGGGCACATGGCAACAACAAATGCTCCCTATAATGGGGCCTGGCATCATTCTGGACCAACTGGACTTTCCAAAGAGTTTCCAAAGGCAGCCCCATGTAGAATCTGTTACAATAGTCTCAATGTAATGTAATCAAGGCATGTGTCACCATAGTTGGATCTGACATCTCATGAAAAAGGTGCAGCTGGCACACTAGTTTTAACTGTGCAAATGCATGCCCAGACACTGCTGAAACTGGAGCATCCAGGCTCAGAGTTATTTTATTTACTTATGTCCCTCCTTTCTCTCAGTATAGAGACTCAAGGCAGTGCACAGCAAGTTTAAAACAATACAATATAAAACTATGCAAAAGCATTAAAATTAATAAATAAAATATTTAAAAAACAGTTATACAATATTAAAATGTAAAACAATTATGCATTAAAATTTAAAAGATATTAAAAATTCTAAAACAACCTGAGAAGAAGTTGAGTGCAGGAAGACACCTAAGCTGGGAGATTTGAGACTTCAGAGGGAGTGTAACCCCATCCAGCACAAGCAGTGTCTCTGTTCCTTGCTGTACATTTCAGCTGACTAGGAGCAGTTCTGTCTTGGCTGGATTCAGTTTCAATTTGTTTACTCTCATCCAGTCTGTTACTGACTACAGGCATTGTTTCAGTGCTGAGACAGTTTCAGATGGAATCAGATGGGAAAGAGGGATAGTGTTGGGTGCGATCCGTGTGCTGGTGAAGCCACACATCCAAAACTCTGGATGACCTCTCCCAGCAGTTTCATGTAGGTGATAAACAGCATTGGGGACAGGACAGAATCATGTGAGACCTCACAGGCCAATGGCCATGGAGTCAAACAGGAGTCCAGAGCACCACCTTTTGAGTTCAAGAAAGACCAGAAGCACTGCATAACAGTGCCCCCAAGTCCAATCCCGGTAAGGCAGCCCAAAAGCATACTATGATTCATGGTATCGAAAGCTACAGCAGAATTAAATAGGGACCCACCTTCCAGTTGCCTGCTAAGATCATGCATGAAGGTGACCAAAGCTGTCTTAGTCCCATAGCCAGGACTGAAGCCAGATTGAAATAGATCTATGTAGTCTGTTTAATCCAGAAACACTGTAATCTGGAAAGCTGGGAGGCACCACATGCTCCAGGACCTTGTGTTACAAAATGGCTGCTAATTATTCAGATTGGTGGGGTCCAGAAAGGCCTTTTTGAGCAACTGCCTCTTTTAGGCAGGATGGAACCCTCCCTTGCTGCAGGGAGGCATTCCCCACTCCCCTTCCCCTCTCAGCAGGTCCCCTCTAGCTGTTTTCAGGAGCCAGGAAAGGCAAGGATCTAATATATATGTAATGGCTCTCACTTCTCCAAGGATCTTGTCCACATCTCAGGCTGCACAGATCAAAACTTACCCAATCATACTGGACAATCAGACACTCAGATTACAGTACATCCCCTTGACCTGTTTCAGCCAAGCTTCTAAGTCAGCAGATCCAAGTGATTTTGTCTGCAAGTGTCTTGCAAATTCTTCACAATGAGCTGTCAGTTGGTCTTTATTTCCTTCTTGTGGGACAGAATGTGGGTCCTGACCACTTCAGACCATTCCTCTGGACAAAGCTGCAGACGCAATGGTGGCAGAGAGGTATGACTTCTGCACTGCCACCATTGCCATTGGCCTTCCAATGAGCTCTAGGTAATGGACTCCCTTCAAGTCTTCCACCGTCATCGCTCTAGCCTTAATTCCTCTTATTTTGTTACTGCCAGCTCCGTAGTGAACTGGAGGCTCATTTGTCTCCACTCCCCAGAACAGAAAACTTGGAGCAATCCTGTCTACCACCCTGGCCATTTCCCTATTTAGAGATCAGCCAGGGGCTTCTACAGGATCACCTGCCAAGGCAACAGGAAGCTCCCCAAGAGCCCTGGAGCCCTGGTGGTACAGTAGATAAATGCCAGTTACTGCAACCACAAGATTGTCGGTTCGTTTTCCAGGCAGGGCTCCAAGGTTCACTTCCATCTTTTCATGGGTCAGTAAAATGAGTCCCCAGCTTGTTGGAGGCAATTGGCTTACACATTGTAAACCACTTAGAGAGAGCTAGTTTACTGATAAGTGGTATAGAAATGTACTTGCTATTTCTATAAGTCTTCTGGGACGGACCATCTTGATTGGCTCTGCAGAGGTTCTGAGTGCCAGGTAAACCTTACCAGGGAGTGATCAGTCTCTGACAATAGAACTAGAGAGAGTTCCTCCACCAGATCCACGCTGTCACCTTGCCCAGAACAGAAAACTAGGTCCAGGAGCACCAGATATTACATCAGATATTTATTGGACAGCCCTATGGTTGTCATGGAAGTCATGAAGCCCTGAGCCTCTCCCAATAGAGCAGTCTCCATATGGATGTTGAAGTCCCCCAGTACAACCAGCTGAGACTCACTCAGCCAACTCAGGGAGGGAGACTGGTGAGCAGCAGGATGGTCAGTCCGCCAACAGAATTCTGTCCTAGCCACCCACTTTCAAACTCCGCAGTCTGTAGGACAAGGCATTTGGTGAGGGAGGCGGAGTCCTGATAGACCATGGCCACTCTGCCCCCCATGCCACCCCTGTTGCTCTACAGAGAACCCAGGTGGACAGGGCTAGGACGGGAGACATTACAGTAATGCCAGGTGACTTTTTTAAAGCATGTATTTAAAAATCCCAAGGTGGAATACAACACAATTAATTTCTTTACAGTACAGAAATAAACAGACCAGAAGCATACCATACAATTAGTCATGTTACGATGAGGCAGTTTCAGGGAGTTCAGAATCATGCTGGTGAGGCTTATGGGGGAGCAGACTGGCTTCAGCTGTTCTCTGTTGCAAGTGGGGAGCGTTGGCGTTGTGTGGGAGAGTCAGAGAGCGGCAGCAGGGAAAAGGCCCCAGCTCACAGCTTGCTTCTGTTGTTTACAACTCCCAGGACGGAGCCTGGCCAAAACCCTCCTTTTCTAGCTTCAAACTGCTCTCCCACACACCGAAGTGTCAGAATAGTCCTAGAATCAACAAAGAATGGAACTGAGAGGGAATCTATTCCAATTTGAATCCACTGGTTCATGCTCTAGTCTTTGGAGAAGAAGAAAAGGAGCTAGCTCCCTCTGTCTCCAGCTTCTGCATGGCATCCAGAGTCACACTGGAGGTGAACTCTTAAGCCCTGGATGGGCTAACTGGGTGCCCCACTACCACCCAGTAACCTCCCACCAAATACAGTGTAAAACAGTGTAAAAGTATGTAAAGCATAAGAGTGGTAATCCTCCTGCAGCAACCAGTTAATTGCCAAATGGAGTAATTCCCAAACTCAGGTCCTTCAGTTATTTTGGACTCCAGCTTCCAGCAGCCTCAGCCATCTTGGCCAGTGGTCAGAGCTGGGAGCTGAAGTCCAGAGCACCTGGAACGTCAGAGTTTGCGAATCACTAGGGCTGCTTCTGCACTACAGAAATAATCCAGTTTGACGCCACTTTAGCTGCCATTCCTCGATGCTTTGGAATTATAGGCCTTAGAATCATTAAATCATAGAATCATAGAGTTGGAAGAGACCACAAGGGCCATCCAGTCCAACCCCCTGCCATGCAGGAACTCCAAGTCAAAGCATCCCCAACAGATGGCCATCCAGCCTCTGCTTAAAGACCCCTAAGGAAGGAGACTCCACTACACTCCGAGGGAGAGTGTTCCACTGTCGAACAGCCCTTACTGTCAGGAAGTTCCTCCTAATGTTGAGGTGGAATCTCTTTTCCTGCAGTTTGCATCCATTGTTCCGCGTTCTAGTCTCTGCAGCAGCAGAAAACAAGCTTGCTCCCTCCTCAATATGACATCCCTTCAAATATTTAAACAAGGCTATCATATCACCTCTTAACCTTCTCTTCTCCAGGCTAAACATCCCCAGCTCCCTAAGGCGTTCTTCATAGGGCAAGGTTTCCAGACCCTTCACCATCTTAGTTGCCCTCCTTTGGACATGCTCCAGTTTCTCCACATCTTTTTTGAATTGTGGTGCCCAGAACTGGACACAGTATTCCAGGTGGGGCCTGACCAAAGCAGAATAGAGTGGCACTATAACTTCCCTTGATCTAGAAACTATACTTCTATTGATGCAGCCTAAAATTGCATTGGCTTTTTTAGCTGCCGCATCACACTGTTGACTCATGTTCAGCTTATGGTCTACTTGGACTCCTAGATCCCTTTCACATGTGGTCTCATTCAGCCAGGTGTCCCCCATCCTATATCTGTGCATTTCATTTTTCCGCCCTAAGTGCAGAACCTTACATTTCTCCGCATTGAATTTCATTTTGTTAGCACTGGCCCAGCTTTCTAGTCTATTCAGGCCTTGTAGTTTTGTAAGACATTTAGCCTCTGTCAGCTCTGGTGCATAGCAAACTACAGTTCCCAGAATTCCATAGCATTGAGCTGTGGCAGTTAAAATAGTGTCAAACTGGATTATTTTTGCAGTGTAGATGCAGCCAAGGCCCTGCCTAAGTAAGTTGGATGTTTGCCTGCTGGCAGATGGAGAGCGGAGGGAGTAATGTTGCATTGGGAATGAGCGATTGTGTGTCTGCACAAGCAGTGCGCTCTCCTGGTGGAAGTGGAGCCTGCATTGTCCTGCCACTGTTTCCAGGCATGGTGCTGTCTTCTCCAAGGCAAAATATGCCAGTTGTTGTATAGTGTGGAAAGGGGCCTTGGACTGTTCAGAAGCAACACACACATGATAATGTGGGCCACATTTAGTGATGACAGGTGAGGAGAGGCTGTACTGAGACCTAAATCTGAGTGTTGCCTCTGAACAGCCCAGTCTTCCCTTCTCCTTCTTTGGAGGTCTTTAAACAGAGGCTGGATGGTCATGTGTCAGAGATAATTTGATTGTGAGTTCCTGCATGGCCAAATGGGGTTGGACTAGATGGCCCTTGGGGTCTCCTCTAACTCTAAGATTCTATGATAATTCTAGAAATACCAGGTTTCAGCATATCCAGGCTAGTGGGACATTTTTACGTGTGTTACGAATGAGCCTAAGGAGTATTTGAAATACTTGTTCTTAAAAAGTTTAATTGGCGCCCAAAGGAGAGCAACAGAAGAAAAGCTGTCAAAATGTGCCAGTGCCATGCTCTGCTGTTGCCCAGCAAATGGCCTCTGGGTACCTTCCTGGGGAGGGGGACGTAGTGTTGAGCGAGCCACAGCGTGGTGGATGATGGGGATGATGTCTCCCTTTTTTCTTCCCAGGAGGAGAGAACTTTGTGGCGCTGGATTTGATTGTTCAGCATGTGCACAGCCAACTGGAGAAGGTGAGGGGCCGGGAGGGAAGTGAGGGGAAGGGGAGGCGCTGGGACTAGGGTGGGTGGGAGGCAGACCCCGCAAGGCTGGTGCCTTCACATTGACTGGCTCTTTTTCCCTTTTCTCCTCCAACTCTCCCCCTGACCATGACTTTGCCGCCTCTGATGTGGGCTCCTCCTGCTCTACTTCCTGCCATCACCCAGCGGGAAATCACAGTCAGGTATGATGATGGTGACCATGAAAGAGCCGCTCCACCTTTTCCCTATTCCTCCCCTACTCTTCCTTGCCATGCTGCAAGGCAGCCAGTGGGAGGTCAGGAGGGCTAGTCTGCCAGAAGAGCTGTGGATCTGCTGGTGCTTGTGGGCTTGAGAAGTGTAGCCTTGTCCTGTCCTGTCTGCTGTGGGTCCAGGATGTTGTAGCCCTTGAGTGGGACACTGGAGGAACGCATGAGGGGGGGTGCTCATCCAACCACTTCTCCCTCCCCTCATGAATGGGGTCTGCCCCCCCCTTCTCCCACCCCAACCCTGGTGTTTGGGGATGGCTTGGCTCCATGGAAAAGCTTTGTCTTCTGTCTGCTTCTCCCATCCCCATTCTCTGTTCCTCTTTTAACTGTCGTAAGCCTCTTTGAGTCCCAAACTGGAAAATGGTGGGATAGTAAGGAGCTGCAGCACAGACCCGCCCTCATCCATGCGTATGGGGAGGGGACAGGCAGTGGTGGATGGGCAAGGGGACTGTAAGAGCAGCTTCTCGCTTGCTCTTCCACATTGCCCCTCTACCAGTGCCACTGTTTCTGCCCAGCTGCAGCATAGTATGTGGTGTGTGTGAGAAATGAGGCCTTCAGCCATGCCAGCATCCAAGAGATCCAGACTTGGGGGGAGGAGCTCTAGGCCAGCTCATGCCACCTACTTACATGGGCATCATAAAGAGGAGGGCTGTGTGTGGCTGAGGGATATGGGATCAGCATGCCACTCTTCCCTGGACTGGCAGGCCCTCTGCATCTTCACCTCCATCCTCCTCTTCCTTCCCCCTCCTCCTGTTCAGAGCGGCCCTGGCATCAGCCCATCAGGGTCAGCCCTTGCCAAAGACCCTGAGTGTCCTGGAGAGTACGCCGCAAGTCCGAGGGATGCACACCATCATCAGGTAGGCCAGGGCAGAGGGGCTTCCCCTCCCAACTCCAAGGGGCATTGCTGGGGGAGGCTTGGGCTCACACTCCCTAGAGAAATCCCTGTGGAGACGGGTGTCTGCAAAAGGGGGATACTCGGCACTGAGGAACCCGGGTGGGCCTTTGGGCGCCCCCCACTCTGCCTGCCCCACAGGAACAAGGACACCAGCCGGGACGAGTTCATCTTCTACTCCAAGCGCCTGATGCGCCTGCTGATCGAGCACGCCCTCTCCTTCCTGCCCCTCAAGGTGTGTCCCACCCGCCCCTCCACCTGTGCCTCTGCCGCTGTCACAGTCATATGGTTTACTGTAAACAAACAAACCAACACCATCCTGATCCTTGGATTCAAGATGGGAGATGAGTTCCACTGTGTAAGAAAACATTGTAGCTCTCTCCTCTGGCTGCTGCAGGCTATCTTTGAGGAGTGGGTCTTGCCCTGCTGTAGCTCTCTGTCTCTGGGGGAATGTCCTTGGGGGGTGGCAGTGGCTGTGCCTCCTTCTCTCAGCCATTTCTCCCTTTGCCCACCACCCTTTTTGCCCTCTCTCCCCACCCCCCGTCTTTTGCAGCCAGTGACTGTGGAGACGCCACAGGGGACGGTTTATGAAGGGAAGCGCTTCCATCGGCAGCGGGTGAGTGACTTTCTTTCGAAAGAGTCTATGACAAGAAATGGCTAAAGTGCTTCTAGGATGCTCCCCATTCCTGCCTTGGGTCTTTTCTGGCTGGCATCTGTTGGCACTTGGTGTGAGGACGGCCCAAGGCACGGTAAGGGCTGCTGTAGCATAGGTCTGAGGGGCTTTGGTGCAAGGAAGGCACCTGGACACTAGCAGCTGAAATATGAGGAGATGCTGAGTAAGAAGGTTGCCAGGTGGCAGCCATTGGATGGTTTCGACAGTGGAAGACCCTCCCTTGGAGATTTTGGTGGAGTCCCCTTCCTTGGAGGCCTTTAAGCAGAAGATGGATGGCCATCTGTCAGGGATACTTTGACTGAGTCCTGCATGGTAGAAGGGGGGGGGTTGGACTGGGGGTTTCTTTCAATTATGGTTCTGATTCTAGGTTACTTGGCTAACTCTCAGCCTGTGCCATTTTCTTCTCCACCAGATCACAGGTGTTTCCATCCTGCGTGCAGGCGAGACCATGGAGCAGGCTCTGACCGCCGTCTGCAAGGACATCCGCCTGGGCAAAATCCTCATCCAGACAAACCATGACACCGGGGAGCCAGAGGTGAGGGATGGGCCTCTGGGGGAGGAGGGAGGGCAGGGCCCTTGTGGGGAGGAGGGTCAGTTGACAGTATTACCCCCTCTCTTCCCAGCTGCACTACCTCCGGCTGCCCAAGGAGATCAGCGAAGACTATGTCATCCTGATGGACAGCACAGTGTCCACCGGTGCTGCCGCCATGATGGCTGTGCGGGTGCTGCTGGTGCGTTAAGACCTTTTCCCGGGGAGATGGGCAGGGGTGCTGTGTTCCAGCTGCCATGGGCAGGGCCCTGCTAGCCTGCCTTCCTGCTACCAGTGCAGGGACCCCTTCCCGCTTTCAGTGCTGCTTAAAGTGGGGTGGGGCTCTTCCGCAGGACCATGAGGTGCAAGAGGACAAGATCTTCCTGCTCTCGCTGCTGATGGCTGAGATGGGGGTCCATTCCGTGGCCTATGCCTTTCCCCGTGTGCGCATCATCACCACGGCGGTGGACAAGAGGGTCAATGAGGAGTTCCACATTGTCCCTGGCATCGGTCAGTTGGGGAAATGGACCTGAGTGCAGGTGGCTCAGTGGGAAGGCTTTAGCCTCAGTAGCGTTTAGGGGCTGGGAGGGGTGGCCCAGTTCTGTCTGTGACCCCTGTGACTCCTGTTCCACCAGGTAACTTCGGAGACAGATACTTTGGCACCGACGGCACCATGTCCTGGTACGACGGTGAGAGCATGGACTGCTGACCTGGCCCTGCAGGGCAGGGCTTCGTCTCTTGGTCAGCTGGCCGGCTGGAGATGAAGGTGGCCCACGGGCAGTGGTGCCCCTGTGCCGAGCCCTCTCCAGCCACAGCAGGGGTGCTATGCATGGCAGCAGCCACAGTCAGGACCAGATGGACCTCTCCTCCTGTAGATGCGTCCAGCCAGGCGGCTGTGAGGGAGCGCCCCTCTCCCAGCTTCCCCTGGTATTTATTGATATTTATTGGAGGACCCTTCTTCCCTCCCCTGGCAATGGTGGTGCTCTGGCCAGCGGCCTTCCTGGCCTTGCGTTGGGCTGCTGTGCCTTTCCCAGGGCCTGGTGGGGAGGAAGCGGGGAGCCATGGCCATCCTGGTGCCCTCCTGTGTGGCTCTGGCTGGGGCACTGCCTGGTGAGGGATGCCGGGAGCTGCCCAGGCCTTTGGCCCAGAGACGCACTCCAGTGGGCAGGCAACCTCTGCCGCTGCCCTTTGCCCAGGGCTCCTGCCCCCCTTCCCCCTTTCTCAGTACTGTACTCGGCGGCCTTCCTTGCTTTTGTACGGGAGAATAAAAGACCTGCAGCGCCTCCTGCTGGCTCCATCTCTAATGGGGGGAGTGAATGGGGGGGGGGGACAGTCCTGCCAGCCCCCCTTTCTGGCTCAGGGGCCTGGTATTCTGGCCTCTCTGGAGGGACCTGGCCCAGTCCCTCTCCCGCTTGCTGGCCCCTCCTTGCGCTCCCCCGCTGGACACAGGAATAGCAGCTCCGTTTATAGACTGCTCCGTTTGGAACTAAGCAGCCTCGAAGGGATTGACTGACAACTGCAGGCCCCTTGCCCCCAACAACTGGGGACTCCCTGAGCCAGGGCAGAAGGACGCAAGGCTGAGTTGGCCCTGAGCCCCTGCCTGGGACTGGACTCACAACGTTGTGGTTTTGAGTGAGTGTCTGCAGTCCGGGCATTGGACCACTGGGCAACTGGGCATGTGCAGAGCGCCCTGCAAACGGAATCGTGTGGCTGTTACCTTGATGCAGGGGCTTCAGGCGGATTACTCCCCCCCCCCCCCCAGAATACAAGGGCCATTCATTCAACCTCCGCCCAAACACCGGCCTGGTCCCTGGACTTCAAGGAGAGAAAGCAGCAGAAGTTGGCAGCACTGTAAGAGGGGAATGGGCTGGCTGCTGTCTGGGGATTATGGGAGCTGTAGTCCAAGCTGTGGATGGGGGGCGCTTCTCCCTCGGGGGCTTCAGCAAGGGGCCTCGGGCGCCTGCCCCGTTTGGCACCTTGGGTCCCTTCTGCTGCTGGACCGGAATATCCCCCTCCCTTCTCCCCGAGGGATCCCTTGGAGGGGCGGGCCAGGCAGCAGCGGACTCCAACTCCCATCATCCCAGGCGCCCTCGCTCTGCCTGCGCGGCTGGGCGGGGCGTCTCGTTCGTTCCCTTTAGGCTCCGCCCTCGCTGCGATTCCTCTTCCGGGCGCGCGGTGGCGCTAAGCGGGAGCCCGGAAGTCCGTCCTTAAGTCTATGGTCAGGGAGGCGGGACTGAAGAGGACAGAGAGAGAGAGAGAGAGGGCGGGGCCCGAAAGGGAGGTCGGCGGTTGGCGCTCTGGGGGTCATGGGGCGGGCGCAATGACGTCACGCCGCGCCCTCCTTCCTCTTCCGGGTCCTCCCTTCCGACGCCGCTCCTCCTCCTTCCTGGTTCCAGCTTCCTCCGCAGCAGCCGAAGCCGAAGCCGAAGCGTCGTCGGGGCGCGATGGCGGCGGAGTCCGGTCGTCCGCAGCGGAAGATGTCCCGCGCCGGAGAGAGCCTCTACCGCGTGCTGGGCCTGGAGAAGGGCGCCTCCGCCGAGGACGTCAAGAAGGCCTACCGGTGAGCCAGGAGGAGGAGGAGGCCGGCCGAGGGACGGAGGGGCCGCAGGCTGAGCCCAGCCCGCAGTGCGATGCGGCAGCTAAAAAGGCCAAGGCGATCCTAGGCTGCCTCAAGAGAAGCCTTGTATCTCGATCGAGGGCAGTCACAGGGCCTCTCTCTCCTGCTTTGCCCAGGCCCCACCTGGAAGAATCAGTCCTGGGTCCAGCTCTGGGCAAAGCAGTTCCAAGTGAAGGGTCTTGAGGGAGCTGGAGAAGAAGCGGTTCGGAGGCGATGTGGGCTGGGCCCCCTTTGAGTCTTTGAAGGGATCGTGTCAGAGGGAGGGAGAGGAGGGAGCAATGGAGTCCAGTTGTAAAGACGGAGCACTAAGGACTCTTTGACAGTGGGACACAAATCCTTTTATGGTGGAGTCTCCTTCCTCGGAGGCCTTTCAGCAGAGGCCGCGTGGCCTATATCTGTCAATGGGAGGCTTTGATGGAGAGTTCCTGCACGGCAGAAGGAGGAGGGGCCTGGACTGCATCAGGGTCCCGTCCAACGCTCTGGTTCTGTGACTCTCCACCAAATGCATCTGAGGAAGTAGACTCAGCTCTGCAAAGGCTCACACAACCAGGTTCTTTCTCCCAGTCGGTCTCAGCAGGTGCTTCAGGGCATTTAGGAAATGTAGTTTATTGCCAACATGGTTCTTCGCCTGCTTTTTGTTCCCACCTTGTTCTGGGAGACTTCTCGGGAGGCAGGCGGGTGTCAGATGGACCTTCCCAAAAACTTAGCCTTGGACGCCGGCCCCTCTCCCCCTCAGCCTCCTTCCTTGGGTTTGGGGTGACTGCTTTCCAGGTGGCCCAACTGTGGCCCTACTCCGTGTGTGTGAGTGCGTTGTTATTATTCATTGATTGTTTATTTCAAGGATTTGCACCCCACATTTCTCCCACAATGGGATTCAAGGCGGGTTACAACAATTTAAAAAGACAGAATAATTTTACAAGGCAGAAGTCACCCTTTGATTTAGGGTTAAGGACAGTCTGAGTCAGAGTTAACAAATTGATATGGCCTACCGTATTCTGTAAAATATAATAATGAAATATAATAAATTCTTTGCAGCTTCCAAGTCTGCCTAACGCTTCCTATTACTTTGTGACTGAAGAACTTGCGTATGAAATTCAGTCCCTAGTGTGAAGTCGAAGGCTTTCATGGCCGGCATCCATAGTATTTTTGTGGGTTTTCCTGGCTATGTGGCCTTCCATGTTCTGGAAGAGTTTAATCCTGACGTTTTGCCAGCATCTGTGGCTGACATCTCCAGAGAAGATGCTAGCCACAAATGCAGGCAAAACGTTACGAAAACCCACAAAAACTATCAGTCACTCCTTGTGTTTTCTTTCACTGGGGAGAGTTTACACAAATGTCTCAGACTGACCAGAGCAGCATCAGCATGGCATAGCCTGATATTTTCTTTCCCGTTGCCCTTGTGCCCAGATACAGGAGGCGGCTGCTTTCTGGGCAGGGCAGGTGCCAACCCTGCCTTGAGTGCTAAGTTCGACTTCCTCAGAACTCCACCTTCTTTTGCAGCTCTCCTGGGGGTGAAGAGCCTTGCAGGCATCTGGGACTTTCTCATTTTGGGGTTTATGGATAGCCTAGTGGTCATCGGTGGTCAGGAGTGGTATGCAGGCTGGCACAGAAGGAATGGGCAGACAGACCCTTCTCACCCATCCAGCATAAAAGCCTTGGGCTCTTCTCTCCTTACAGGCTTACATTGGGGGCAGCCTAGGGACATCTCTAGGCATGCCTAAAGAGCTGCTTTTGTGTGAGGACAACCTCCTTAAGCAACTCCTGTTCTTATGGGGCTCACGGTGGCTGCTGAGACGTGTGGGGAGATGAGGTGGGCTTCCCAGGGGGCTTTGGGCTGTGGATCTGCAGGATGTGCCTGAAATACCAGCTCTTGAGCAGCTTGCAAGGCCTTGTGTTGCGGAGAAGAAGCAGAGAGGGAAGGTAGCTTGGAGGGGCACGAGGCCCTTCCTATGCCCTTAGGTCTGCCCCTTGCCTACACTTGTTAGTGCTGCCTGCTGGGGGTGGCCAACATTCATCTGGAGCATAGGCAGGATTTACTTCTTCCTGGTGATGCTTTTTTTTGGGGGGGGGGGAGTTTGAACCCCAGGCTTTCAGTGAGCAGCCACTACATGCAGCCCATCCTTCTTTCCCCTGGCAGCCATGGCGGTTGGTCCAAGCTGTTCCAACACTTTATGTGACATCGAAAACCAAGCCACACATCACTGCTGTGAGAATAAGTTGATGGGTTCCAAATAGATGCTCCTGTAGTCCCACATCCAAAAAGCATCCCAGTCTTTGGCTGCTGACTTCCAGTGTCTCTTGTGGCAAGTGACCAGTTTGGGCCTGTTAGCAACAAATGCTACTGGTCTGTTCCACGGCCGTCCCTCCCGTTCCCCACGGCTGGCTAAGAGGGTCTTGGGCTGGGCTGGGCTGGGCTGCCCTCCTCCCCCCAAAAAGGCTGAGGAAGGCAGGTTGCTAGGAGGGATTCTTTCACGCAGAAGTAAGCAAAAGAGCAAGAGCTTACTGGACTCGGCAAGTGTGGCTGGTTTCCCCTTGGAATGCAGTTGGGAACAGGACAGGTGTGTTGCTGGGAGAAAGGTTGGCTTCCCTGTAGCTTATCTTCTCCAGCCTTGAACTGCCAGATTAAGGCCAAACTACCTGTGTGTCGGTGTGTCTTCAAGTAACCTGTCAAGATACGGTGGCCTTCATTAATTCCCAGGGTTTTTTAAGCAAGGAAACTCACTCGGGTGGATTTGTGTGTCTCTTTCTCTGAAATATAGCCTACAGTATTTCTTGGCGGTCTCCCATCCAAGTACTAACAAGGGCTGATGTGCTTGCTTTGATTGTGTCTTCCTGCATGGCAGAAGGGGGTTGAACTGGATGGCCCTTGTGGTCTCTTCCAGCTCTAGGATTCTACGTAGCTTCCAAGATCAAACAAAATCTGGCACCTTTAGGGGATTTAGGTTCTGCTGCATGGACTACTGCATGCCAATTCACCCTTTCTGTGGATCTGAGCAGTTGCTCATGCTTGGCCATGATGCTGGCAAGCCCACCTGGAGGCAGAGCTGGAGGCAGAGCTCAGGGCAGCCATCAGCATCCACGTGTGCCGCGACCTAGTTTGATTTCAAGTGGCCACCATGGACCACTGGTCATCTGCCTCTTGCTGTCCACTCTGAACTAGGATGGGAATGGGGCCCTTGGGGCTTGGATGTGGAGGAGAGAGAGAGAGAGAGAGAGAGATCTTGGCCTTCCTGGTCCAAGGCTGCAGCCAGAAGTATTCTGTGTGCGCATGAAATTCCTCCCCCACCCAGGTGCCACTTGCCTGCAAGTCCAGGAGAAAGGCCCAGGCAGCTGTATCTCACCAGTCAAAGCAGAGGGGTCCAGGGGCTGATGGTACCCTTTGGGGAGGGGGGGCTGTGCCATCATCCCACCCTGGTCTACCTGCACTAAGCCTGTGGTTTTGGGTCCCCCCTGTTCCCCACTCTCCTCCTCCTCCTCTTCTCAGGAAACTGGCTCTGAAGTACCACCCAGACAAGAACCCTGACAACCCGGAAGCGGCCGAGAAGTTCAAGGAGATCAACAACGCCAACACCACCCTCAGCGATGAAAACAAGCGGCGGATCTATGATGAGTACGGCTCCATGGGGCTCTACGTCTCCGAGCAGTTTGGCGAGGAGAGCGTCAAGTACTACTTCCTCATGTCCAAGTGGTGGTTCAAGGTGGGTGGGGGCCCGGGGGGAGGGAGGGAGGGAGCCAAGGACTGACCCTCCTTGCAGAGATGGGGGGGGGGTTGGGGTGCCAGAAGGAAGGAGGCTGACCTTGTTCCTGTGCCCCATCTCCAGCCATTGATGGTGTGCTGCAGCCTCCTGACCTGCTGCTGCTGCTGCTGCTGTTGCTGCTTCTGCTGCGGGAAGTGTCGCCCGCCGGAGGATGAGGAGGCCTACAAGTATGTCAATCCGGAGGACCTGGAGGCCCAGATCCGGGCGGAGGACGGAGGTGAGAGCGTCCGGCAGGGCAGGGAGTGGCCTGACTGCAAGAGAGCTAAACAAGGCGAAGGGTGCAGAGACCCAATGCTGGCTGGGAGAAAGGGTGTGATTTCCATAGGGTGTGTGGGTTTGTGGGAGTCCCAAAGCTTGTTTCAGAACCTTGTTTCAGCTGCTCTTTTCTATGTTTCCACCCCTTATACAGTCTCTGTTCGCTCTGCTTGTCCCCCAGGTGCTGACGCCATCCGTATGCAGCCCACTGCCAGTGCCCCCTTGCAGACCACAGATGAGACTCAGCCCCACAAACAGTGACCACGTAAGCATCCTGGGACCCTCTGTGGGACTGAAGTCACTGGAGAGGGCCTGGGGGCCCTTGGACGGAGTGGGGAGGGTTTGAGGCAGCTGCTTGGCTGCTGCTGCTGCTGTTGCTGCTGCCAGGTGAGGCCTTGATGCTGAGGCTCCCCTAGGGAGCACCCCCAAGTGCTATATGAGGGGCTGTAGACACTTCCATCCCATTCTTCCTCCACCATGGAAGCCCCTCTGTTTCTGAGAAGGCTCCAGAAGGAAGATCCCCTCACTCACTTCCTGCCTGTTTGGGCCACCAGCCAAGGCTTAGCCCCCCATCCCTATTGCAGCAGGGTCTTGCTTTTCCAGGATGTCCATCTCTGCCTGAGATATTAATCTTCCTCTCTCTCTCTCTCTCTCTCTCTCTCTCTCTCCACCAGAGTCTGGCTGCCGGTCACAATAGAGCCCCTCACTTTCTTCAGCCATTCCAGAGACACCCCCTGGCCCTGGGCACTGGGGTGGGGCCTGCTGTTGGACTCTGGGCAGAGAAATTTCTCCCACCTTCAGAGAACTGTGATGCCTGGGGGGCCGAGCGTCTGCCCCACGTGGGGCTTGAATTCCTGCTCAAACTTTGCCAACGTTCTTCTCAGGGAACACAGCCAAGGGCTTGCTTGGATCTTGCCGGGCTCTGACTTCCGAGGGGGAGGTGTCATGGGGGCAGAAGGGGTGCGGTTCCCGCTCTGGCCAAGAAGCAGCTTCTTGTGCCCCAGCAGCTACAGGGCCACGTTCCTTTGGGGGGATGGCCTGGCTTAGGAGGAGAAAAAGGGGGTCCCCAAATCAGCTGCCCCTCCCTTCCTCCTTAACTCTTCTGACCAGCCAGGGGCCCCCTGTCCCTTTGGTAAGCGCTGGGGCCATTCTTCGCACTGTGACAAACTTGGTTCAAGAGTGTTCTCTGCACCGTTAACACTTTCTAAAGGAAGGAGTGGCTTTGCTCTCTCTCTCTCTCTCTGGCCTAGAAGCAACTTGGCCAAGGAGGCCATGTTCCTGTGGGGCTGGGCTGGCTAGGTCAGTGCTGGGAGGAGAAAACGGAGGGCCCCGTCTTACTTGGAATCCCAGCCCCCAGCAGGAGGGGAGACGCTGCCCTGCCTGCCCTGGACCCTGGCAGAGCCACGAAGGCCGTCCCAGGAGGTGACGGAGCAGCACCGTGTCTCCCTCATGCGCTGGTGCCACACTGCATCCGAGGGGACTCGGAGGGTGAAGGCCAGGGGGACCCAGTCTGTGCACCCGCGGACTCTCTTGCCCCCCACCCCAAAAGGCACCTCCGCTCCAGGCAACTTCAGCCACTGTGAGGCGGCTGCTTCGCCCAACCCCTCGTCCCCCCTCTCTGGGGCAGCCCTGCGAAGGGCCATTTTTCACACTGTGACAAATAATGTTGTTCAAGAGTTTTATCTGCACAATTAAAGGTTTCTAAAGGAAGGAGCAGCTTTGTGCTTGTCTGTTCACCATCCATCCATCCATCCATCCCTCTCTGCTGCCTGAGACAGTCCTTGTGGGTCCTGGATGTGGGAGGATGGTTCTGGAGGCAATTGGGGGGGGGGGGGGCGACAAGCAGGCAGTCGGCCAGCCTCCCCCTCCTCTCCTTTTCTCAAGGTCTGGGGGGTTCAGATTATTTGAAGAGGGGACCCCTCTGCTCAGCTGGCCCTCTTCCACAGGTAGGATTATGATTATTTTCCCTAGGCCAGAGGCTCAAGGTGGCTTGCAGTTAAAACAGGCCAAGAAGGGTGACCAAAAATGGGACCCCCCCCCCCCAGCCTTTTGTGGAGTGGCTTAGAGAGCTGGGTGTATTTTGCCTGGAGAAGAGAAGGAATAGCTGGAGCAGTGGATTCAAGCAAAGGCTGGGTGGCCATCTCTTGGGTATGCTTTGATGGAGAGTTCCTGCATGGCAGCAGAAGGGGGTTGGCCTGCATCAGGGCCCTTCTTCGGGTCACTTCCAACTCTGATTCTATGATTCTATTTTTTAAAAATCTTTTATTGTAAGTATAAAAAACTACACATACATACACATACATACAAATAGAATTGCACCTAGATTCTATGATTCTAAACCTTAGAAAGAATTTCCTGACAGAGCTATTAGAATCATAGAGTTGGAAGAGGCCACAAGGGCCCTGATCCAGTCCAGCCCCATTCTGCCATGCAGGAACTCCCAATCAAAGCATCTCCAACAGATGGCTATCCAGCCTTGGTGGAATCTTTTCCTGGAGCTTGCATCCATTGTTCCGAGTCCTGTTCTCTGGAGCAGCAGAAAACAAGTTTCCTCCCTCCTCAATGTGACATCCCTTCAAAAACTTAAACAGCACTATCATATCACCTCTTAGCCTTCTCTTCTCCAGGCTAAACATCCCCAGTTCCCTTAAACAGTGGAAGATGCTGCTACCTCCAAGGATGGTGGAGTCTCTGCTTTGGAGGTTTTCAAACAGAGGCTGAATGGCCAGGTCCAGTGAAAAGACATTTAAAACTTAAAATAGGATTAATCTATAAATGGAATTTGAAACAATTTTAAAAGCCAATTCTCATTCTAAAGATGCAAATTCAAAATTTTGTTTTCAGCCCCCTCCTGCCAAACCCCTCGGGACCCAGTGGCAGATTGCGAGGGGCGGGTGGCCCTTGTGCAGCCAGCAGGGTCCCAGGGCCAGGCAGTTTCTTAGAATCATAGACTTGGAAGAGACCACAAGGGCCCTGATCCAGTCCAACCGTTCTGCCATGCAGGAACTCAAAGCACCCCTTGTGACAGATGACCATCCAGCCTCTGTTTCAAGACCTCCAAAGAAAGAGATTCCACCAAAAGCTTTTGGGGGGGGGGGTGTATTGTTCAACAGCTCTCACTGTCAGAAGGTTCCTCCTAATGTTGAGGTGGGATCTCTTTTTCCTGTAGCTTGCATCCATTGTTCCGAGTCCTGTTCTCTGCAGCAGCAGAAAACAAGCTTGCTCCCTCCTCAATATGACATCCCTTCAAGTATTTAAAGAGGGCGATCATATCACCTCTTAACCTTCTCTTCTCCAGGCTAAACATCCCCAGCTCCCTAAGGTGTTCCTCATAGGGATTCATGGTTTCCAGACCCTTCACCATCTTAGTTGCCCTCCTTTGGACACATGGCTCCAGTTTCTCCGCATCCCTTTTGAATTGTGGTGCCCAGAACTGGACACAGTATTCCAGGTGGGGCCTGACCAAAGCAGAATAGAGTGGCACTATGACTTCCCTTGATCTACACAATATTCTTGTATTATTGCAGCCTAGAATAGTATTGGCCTTTTTAGCTGCCGCATCACACTGTTGATTCATGTTCAACTTGTGGTCTACTTGGACTCCTGGTGGGATGAGTCTCGTCTCATAATTTTAATAATACAGTGGTCCCCTGGGTTACGAAAGTAATCCGTTCCGGGATTACTTTCGTAACCCAGAAGTCCCCCATCCTTTATCTATGGATTTCATCCCCCCCCCCCTTTAGTGCTGGAAAATATCCGTTTGAAGTCACTCCTGCAAAGAGGGGAGGAGGAAGAGCCAGGGAAGGGAGAGGAAGGGTGTCTGGGCTGAACAAGGAGCCGTGTTCCTTCGGGTGCGGCAGCCGCCTCGGGTTTGGCCCAAAGAGAATTTGTGGCCCTCTTGTTTTCCAATAGGCCTGGAGGTAGGGAGGGAGCCAGAAGGTTTAAACAAGGGGTGTGTACAGTCAATCCCTTTATTTATAGCCTGTCCATTTTTGAGGCAGCTGATAGAGTAAGATAAATTCAGATCAAACCACATTCTTTTGAATAATGGAACTGAATGAGGAAATCAATGTGTGTCCCCCCCTTGCCAGTGTTTCCATCCAGGTTCTTCTGCACTTTGACCATCACACTCCTGGGATCTTCTGTGTGAGCAACGCATGCCCTGAGCCCGTTGGCCTTGCGATGGGCAAACAAGCGTGGCAGCCGGCCTGATGGACACTAGAGGACATTTAAGCCAGTCGCCTGCTCCACGGGGAGCGGGGTGTCCACTGGGGCCCGAAAAGGGGCCTCTGGCTATTTATTGTTGGCTGGGCCTGGCATGCCTTGGCTCTCCTCCCGTCCCTCGCTCCCTGGCTGCCAGCCTTTGTATTTGCTGTGCTCTCTCTCTCTCTCACACAAATACTTTGGACTGGCCAAAGGAACAGATCGACAGTTCGAATCTGAGCCTGTGCCACAGGCCTTCCTGGGATTGAAGCTCCCTTCTCATGTTGGTTTGCAAATAGTTTGACTGACATGTTCGCTGCAGCAGCACTCAAATTTACTGGGAACTATATTGTGTGGGTCCTTGTTCTTCGTAGAATCACAGAGTTGGAAGAGACCCCAAAAAGGGCCCTGAGATCCAGTCCAACCCCACTCTGCCATGCAGGAAATCCCAATCAAAGCATCCCCATTGACAGCCATCCAGCCTCTGCTTAAAGACCTCCAAGGAAGGAGACTCCATTGCACTCCAAGGCAGCATCTTCCATTGTCAAACAGCACTTTCCTGTCTGTCCTCCTGATGCTGAGCTGAAACCTCTTTTCCTGGAGCTTGCATCCATTCTTCAGGGTCCTGTTCTCTGGAGCAGCAGAAAACAAGCTTCCTCCACCCGTAGCATGACATCCCTTCAAGTACTTGTATTAGTCTTCAACTAATCTAAACTGCAGCCACAGTTCACCCCAGAGAACAAGTTCAGATGGGAGACACCCTACTAAGGCCTCTGCATAGAAGATGGGCCACTCCAGCAAGTGAGTCAAGCCACAGGAAAAGGGTTCCTGGCCCAGGAGCTAATCTCACTCTGATAACTTTGGTCCCTATTTGCTCAAAGATTGAAAGAGTCTCTCAGAGGAAAGTCCAAAACACACTGCAGAAATAGCCCAGTTTGAGATCTCTTTAGCTGCACAGGCTCACTGCTAAGGAATCCTGGGAACTGTAGTTTTGTGAAGCATTTAGCTGCCTCTGTCAGTTCTGTTCCACAATAAACGACAGTTCCCAGGATTCCCTAACACGAAAGCAATCTCAAACTGCGTTATTTCTGCTGTGTGTTTAGGACTGAAGCATTTCAGAAGTCCAGGGAAGAAAATGGGATTGCCAGGACTTTAGTGGAGGGCAGAGATGGTTTTCTGCCAGACCCTCCATGCAAAAAGAAGGAAGAAGAAGGGAAGGGGTTAAGAGGTGAGATGATGAGAGCCCTGTTTCAGTATTTGAAGGGAAGTCATACTGAGGAGGGAGCAAGCTTGATTTCTGCTGCTGCAGAGAATAAGAGAGCAATGGATGCAAACTGCAGGAAAAGAGATTCCACCTCAACATTAGGAGGAACTTCCTGACAGTAAAAGGGCTGTTCGACAGAGGAACACACTCCTTCCTCGGAGATTGTGGTGGAGTCTCCGTCGTTGGAGGTCTTTAAGCAGAGGCTGGATGGCCCATATCTGTCAACGGGGATGCGTTGATTGGGAATTCCTGCATGGCAGAAGGAGGGGGTTGGGCTGGACCAGGGCCCTCCTTGGGGTCTCTTCCAGTCTATGGTTCTAGATTCTTAGGGTGGAAGAGACCCCAAGGAGGTCCCTGATCCAGCCCAACCCCCTCAATTGGCAAACAGAGTAACACGTAAGACGTTGCTGTGTGTCTTCACGTCGTGTCCGGCTCATGGCGACCCTAGGAGGGGGTTTCCTTTGTCCCGAGGGGGGTTCATCCAGTGCCTTTCCCTGAGGCTGAGAGAGTGTGACTTCTTGCCCGAGGTCTCCCAGCGGGGAGATTCGAACCCTGCTCTCCGTCGTCCAACTCTGGCGCTGCGCCGAGGCTGGGGCTCTCAGGGGCCCCAAAAGCCGGGTGTCTCTCTCCTGCCGGCCGGAGCCTTTGCCGGAAGGGAGGGAGGGAGGGAGGGACCCCGGGGTCACGTTCGGGCCCCGAAGAAGAGCCCAGCCCAGCCCCGGCAGAGCCCCAACTGGGACCCGGTCTCCGAAGGGAGGGCCGGCAGGGGCCCCGAGGATTCCCCCGACAGTCTGGGCCGAACTCTGGCTGCAGAGGCCTGGAGCGGCTCTCCCCGAATGGCCCGAGTCTCTCTTGCGGCTCTCCTCCTTCTTGCCTTCCTCTCTTCCAGCCCGTCGGCCTCCGCCTGGCCCTCGGGGCGGGTGGCCTTCCCTGGCGGACCCCCTTCGGGCCCCCTTGGCCCCCTCCCTCCGTCTGAGGCTGAGAGAGTGTGCCTGGGCCCAGGCGGAGAGAGCGGGGAAGGGCCAGGAAAGGACCCTTCTCCCGACAAAGAGCCCCGTCCATCGGAGCGGAGGCGTCATGGCCCCGAAGAGGCGGGTGACTAAGCGCCACCTGATGCCCCGGAGACAGCTGCCTCCGAAAGGGACGGAGGCCCACGTGGCCACTGGCTAAGAATAGACCCACGGACCCACATCGCCTCCCCTGAGAGAGAGAGAGAGAGAGAAAGAAGGGAGAGGAGGAAGGGGAAGGAAGAGGAGAGGAGAAGGGAAGGAAGGGAAGCCCCTGGGCCTCCGCTTCTCCTCGGAGGGTCCCTCCCGGGCGAGGGTCCGGAGAAGCCCAGCCGAGGCCGGGGAGGGAAGGAGGGCAGGGGTCCGTGATCAGGATGAACTTCGGTCTGGGCTTCAAGGGCCCGGCTTCGCCCAGCGCCTCCGCTTCCTCCGCTTCCTCCTCGTCGCCTTCGGGGCCCCAGAGCCTGGAGAGCCTGGAGAAGCAGCTCATCTGCCCGATCTGCCTGGAGCTCTTCACGAAGCCCGTGGTCATCCTGCCCTGCCAGCACAACCTCTGCCGAAGGTGCGCCAACGACGTCTTCCAGGTCAGCCGCCAGAAGCCCCGGAGCCCCGCCCGGCCCTCCCTCTCCCCCTTGGCCCGCCTGGACGGAGGCCCCGCTGCCCCGCTCGGGCTCTGGTTCTCCCCTTCGCAGGCAGCCCTTGGCCTCGGCCTCCTGGGGGCCATCCTCCGAGTTTGGTCGGGGAATCCAGCCCTGGGTCGGGGAGGAAAGGGCCGCGAGAGCCCCAAGAGCCCGAGGCCTTTCGGCTGCTCGGGCCTCGCTTTCACCGGAGGGTGATTCTCTGAGTCCTCCCCGAAAGAACCAACAGAAAGAGTTTGCCATTTCAACAAGGGTTTACTAATGGCTCTCCTCCGTCCATCCCAAAGGAAAGAGCCCTTTCTTCGGGAAGAGAAGGCCTTCTCTCTCTCTCTCTGTCTCCGTCTCGGAGGAAGAGGAAGGACCAAAGAGGAGCAAACCTCCCAAAAGGAACCGTTTCTTTCTTGGGCCCGAAGGCATTCCTGGCCCCGGAGCCCCGGAGGAGCAGGAACGAGGCGTTTCATTCCGACGGTGCGTCCGTCCAAAGCCCAGCAGCCTCGGCTTCCTCCTCTTGGCCTCCGGGGAGAGTTCGGGCTCTGTTCGCCTTCTCCCGTCTTCCAAGCGTCATCCTCGGCCCCATTCCCCGAAGGGACGGCCTTTCTTCCCCTCCGCTTCGCTCGAGTCCCGGAATGGCGGCCGGAGAGAAAGGGGCTCCTTGTAGGACCCCGGCTCCGGGGCTGCGAGGCCTCTCGGGGCTCTTTGGGATCTCGCCGGTCCCTTCGTGGCTGCCCTTCCTCCTCCTCCTCCGCTTCCTCTTCTTCTCCCTTGACCCCTTTCCCATCCTGGCCAAGGACTGGCCCCAGGGACGGGGACGCTTTCTCTCCATCTCCTCGTTGGTTCGGCTGAACTCATGTGGCTCCTCCGCAGGAAGCTCGCCTTTGCAGTTCTTCTTCAGCATTCATGGTTCCGAGTCTGGGATGTTTCAGACGGTTAGCATCCCTTCCTCCTCTTTCCCTCCTCCTCCTCCTCCTCCTCCTCCTCCTCCTTCCGCGTCCAATCCGGCTTTTCTTATCATACCTCCTGCCTCGAAGCCGAACAGGTGGCAGGATCAAAGGCAGCCGGCCTGGCCCTTCTTTGGCCCACATTGGGCACCCATGCCCCCCCCTCCTCCTCCTCCTCCTCGGGGGTCTCAGGATACCTTCGGGGGGGCTGGGTTGGCCATTGAACAAAAATCTCTCAGCGATTCCTTTATTGGCCAACCGAATCGCACAGTATACGTACTTGTTGCAAGCTTAGAATCCTAGAATCACAGAGTTGGAAGAGACCCCAAAAAGGGCCCTGATCCAGCCCAACCCCCTTCCTTCTTCTGCCATGCAGGAACTCCCAATCAAAGCATCCCCATTGACAGATATGGGCCATCCAGCCTCTGCGAAGCTCCACTGGCTTCTTCATCAGGGAAGGCGTTACAAACCAAACAGGAAAAAAAGGACAAACCAAGGGCTGTTAGTCAGATGCCTACGTTGTCGTTTCAGTCCTTAGTAAAGGCGTTGTGATGGGAGGATATCTTTTGCAGAAAGGCCCCTTCCCCTTCTATGGGGAGATTTGCAAAGTCCAGGGATTTATAGTCCCTTTGCCTCTCCCTCTTTTGCAACCCGATCTCTCTCCATTCCAGCTAAGTCTCAGGCCAGGAATGACTTTTTATCTATCTATCTATCTATCTATCTATCTATTATTCATAGCAGTTTTCAGAACGAGACATAGTCCAAAGAGGATAATTTTTCTAAAGATATCGCCTACATTTTGTTTTATGAAAGATGTATTGCTTTCAATTCCTCCTTTCTTGCTCGAAATAAGGAATTGTCTTCTCCTTTTTACTTCTTTAACTTTATTGTGTATTGTTTGTTTTCTTTTCTTAGGAGTATTTCACTATGACTTTCTAATCTCAAGGTTTAAATAGAGCTCAAGGCTTATCTCTTTTTCTGGCTCAAGGCTATGGAATTCTGGGAGTTGGAGTTTGTTGTGGGGCCTTAAGGCCCCACAACAGACTCCAACTCCCAGAATTCCATAGCAAGTGAGTCAGACAACAAGCTCTGGGCCCCACAACAAACTCCAACTCCCAGAATTCCATAGCCTTGAACCAGATAGAGCTCAACCTTTCTCCAGTGTGTTGCTCAACCCCAGAAGTCACACTCTCTCAGCCTCAGAGGAAGTGGACGGCGAAAACCAAGGGGGAATCTGGGGGCCTTTCCCTGCCCCATGGTTCCGCCGTTGACCCTCGTCCCTCTCCCTTCTCCCCCCGCAGTCCTCGAACCCTCTGTGGCAGTCGCGGGGCTCGGCCTCCTCGGTGTCGTCGGGGGGCCGGTTCCGGTGCCCCTCCTGCCGCCACGAGGTGGTCCTGGACCGGCACGGCGTCTACGGGCTCCAGCGGAACCTCCTCGTCGAGAACATCATCGACATCTACAAGCAGGAGTCCGCCCGGTGAGCAACGATTGGGGGGGGGGGGGCAGGGAAGACCCCCGAACTCTCCTGGGGGGGGTCTCTCTCCAACCCCCGGGTGCCCCCCATCTCCTGGCAGACCCCCTCCTGCCCTCCCTCCCTCCCTTTCTCCCTGTGGACCCGAGGGCTCCCCCGGGGGTCTCCATCCTCTGGCCTCCCCCCCCAATGTCCTTCCCTCCTATGACCCCCCCCCCAAAGGCAGCAGAGGGAGGAGACCCCTGCCCAGTGCCTGGGGGGGGTCTCCATCGTCCTGGGGGGTGTCTGTCTGTCCCGGCATCCCCCTCCCGGCCTGTCCCCGGTGACCCTCTGCCCCCCCCCCCCGTCCTGCCAGTCCGCTGCCGTCGAAGGGTCCGGTCCCGGAGGCGCGCCTGCTGTGCGAGGAGCACGAGGAGGAGCGTCTGAACATCTACTGCGTGAGCTGCCAGGCGCCCACCTGCTCCCTCTGCAAGGTCTTCGGGCCCCACAAGGACTGCCAGGTCGCCCCCATCGCCGCCGTCTACCAGCGGAAGAAGGTGGGGACCCCGGCCGGAGGAGGGCAGGGATCCCCGGGGTCCCTTCCTTGGAAAGAGTCCCCCGGGGGTCTGAGCCCAACCTTCCCTCCTTCCTTCCTTCCTTCCTTCCAGGGGGAGCTGAGCGACGGGATCGCCATGCTGGTGGCCGGCAACGACCGCATCCAGGCCCTCATCGCGCAGCTGGAGGAGACCTGCCGCAGCGTCGAGGTCGGCGGGGTCCGGGGCTCCTGGGTGGGGGTCCCGGGGCCTCTCCTTCCCCCCCCCCCGTGACCCCCGGCTCCGTCCCGTCCGGCAGGAGAACGGCCGGCGGCAGAAGCATCGCCTGTGCCTTGGGTTCGAGTCTCTGGCGGCGGCGCTGGAGGAGCGGAAGAAGGAGCTGGTGGCCGAAGTGGGCCGCGTCCAGGAGGAGAAGGTCCAGCGGGTCCGGGCCCTCATCCGCCGCTACGGGGACCACCTCGAGGCCGCCTCCAAGCTGGTCGAGACGGCCATCCAGTCCATGGAGGAGCCCCAGATGGCCCTCTACCTCCAGGTCGGACTCCAGGGAAGGGAGGGAGGGAGGGAGGGAGGAAGGAGGAGGGCTCCGGGGTTTGGGGCTTTATTTGGGGGGGTGTCTCTTGGTGGCCCCACTGACCCCCCTCCTCCTCCTTCTCCTTCTCTGCCCCGCAGCAATCCAAGGAGCTGATCGGCAAGTGAGTCCCGCCGGGCTCTGCCTCGGACCCGGCACCCCCAGCACCCCCCTCCCTCCCCCCTCCCAGGGATCATGGGAGATGGGGCTCCCCCCCCAAGGTCTCAGGGCACCGTTGGGGTCAGGCGAGGGGCGCCCCCCAAGTAACGATGGGACCCTCGGGAGGGAGGGAGGGACGGTCCCCTTCCCTTCCCTTCCCTTCCCTTCTGGGGTCCTATTCCCGGAAGGGCTCCGAGGAGGAGGCGAGCTCCGGGGCTGACCACTGCCCCCCCCTCCGTTCCCAGGATCCGGGAGATGTCCCAAGTGCCCCCCGGAGGACGCCCCGAGCCGGGCTTCGAGAGCATGGACCGCTTCGCCCTCCGCCTCGAGCACGTGGCCGAGATGCTCCGCACCATCGACTTCCAGCCAGGTCCGCCCCTTCGGGGCTCAGGCTGCCTCCCCCCCCATGGACCGAGGGGGGGGGGCAGAGGAGGGTCCGGGGACGGAGGGGAGCCTGGTTGGGGCCCCAGGAGGAAAGGTCCGAGGCCCCCGGGGCCCCCGGAGCCTCCTCCGGACTAAGACAGGCTCCCTCCGGGGCAAGGCTCTCCTCGCTCGAGGGAAGGCATAGGGAGGGATGAGGGCCAGGGGCTCCGTCGAGGGAAGAGGGGCGCCCTCGGGGCCAAAGGGGGGTCCCTTGGAAGCACCCCCCACGTACCCCCTTTTTCTGCCCCCAGAATCGGAGGAGGGCGAGGCGGAGGGCTCGGGCCCCGAAGGAGGCGGCGAGGAGGACCCTCCGGAGGGAAGCCCCGAAGGGACGGAAGGAGGTGAGCCCCCGAGACCCAGACCTCCCTCGGCCCAGGCAGGCTCCGTGGGGCGGGAGGGAAGGACGGGGGTCTTGGCTGCCTGCCCCCCTCGCCCTGGGCCCACGGGGGCCCCTGCCTTCTCCCCTGGACGGGCGCTTTGGAGCAGGACCCCCGGAGCCGCTTCTGGGGGCGAAAGAAAGCCTTTGCAGCAGCCTCAAGGAGGGGGGGAGGGAGGGAGACCCCCCAAGAAAAAAAACACCCCAGGTGCCCCCCCATCCTGCTTGCCCTCCGGGGGGGGTGAGGGTCTGCCCCCGATTTCCATCGCCCCCCCCCTTTTCTCGGGATCTGTGGGGCCTTGTCCTTCCCTGCCCCCCTCCGCCTGGATCTGGGGGGGGGGGTCCCCGTGTGCCCCCCCTCAGGCCTCTCTTTCTCGCCTCAGACGGAGAGGGCCCCCCCAAAGCCTCCCGGACAAAGAGCACCGGGGCCTCCCCCCGAGGTAAGTAAGCCAGTGGGGCCCTCCCCGACCCACCCACGGACCCTCCTCTTCGAGGACCTGCCCCCCAGATCCCTTTCCGGGGGGGGCTGCGTGGGTGGGCCTCCCCCGGAGAGAGAAGGGACCAGGCTGGGCAGCAGGACCCATCTCCTCTGCCCCCCCCCCCCACATTTGGAGCAGAAGGAGGGGCCTGGAAGGGGCCCACTCTGTGGGGGGGGGAGCCTTCCCTCTCCGCCCCGTGCCCCCCCTTCCCTTGAATTCTGGGAAGCCCCTCCCCCGCCATGAAGCCCTTCCGGAAGTTTTTTTGGGGGGGGGGGGCTTCCCAGCGGCTGAGCCCCAAGTGGGACCCTATTGGGGGGGGGCACAGCCTGACCCCATTGGCCTGCTTCTGCTAACCCCTCTTCTCTCCCCCCCCCGATCCCTCCCTCCCAGGTCAGCCCTGAGGAGGAGCCACGTGGAGGACAAGAAGCCCCCCAGACTCCCCCCCAAAATCCCGGCTGGACCCCCCCCCCGGAAGCTGAATCTCCCCCCCGCCTCCCCCCCCCGCCTCCCCCCCCCCCTTGTTGGCTTTTCGGTCTTTGCAGAGAATAAAGTTTGCGGTGCCTTTGCTAAAGCTGGGCTGGTCCAGAGTCTTTTGGGGGCTTCGGTGGGGGGGGGTGTCATTTCTTTTGGGGGCGGTCCTTGGTGAGGGAGGGGCTTCCAGTGGGGCAGGGCAGCACAGTCCCAATATCTGTGGGGTCCCGGGGGGTGTCCTAGGGTTGCTTTGGGGCTGGGTTCCCCTCCAAGGGATGGGGGGGCCACTTCCTGGACCCCAAATAGGTCCCTCCATTGGGCTCCCGGAGTCACTCTCTGGGAAATCCAGGGGCCGCAGCGCTATGGACTTCTGGGAGATGACTGGTCAAGGGGCTAGACACCCCCCCCCCCATTAAAATGGGACCATCCCTGGCCGCTATGGCTTTTTCAAAGGACCCTGTCCTGGCAAGACCTGTCCAGAGGAGGTTCGCCATCGCCTTTCCCCGAGGAGGCTGAGAGAGTGTGACTTCACCCACACTGGAGAAATAAACCCAGTTTGGCAACGGTCTAACTGCCCTGGCTCAAGGCTATGGAATTCTGGGAGTTGGAGTCTGTTGGGGGGTCCAGAGCTCGTTGTTTGGGTCAGTTGCTATGGAATTCCGGGAGTTGGAGTCTCCAAGCTCCAAACTCCAACTCCCAGAATTCCATAGCCTTCGCTGGCCCTGTCTCCCAGTCCGGAGCCCGTCTCCTGCCGGACTTTGGCTTGAAGCCCTTCCTGGCTCGGGGCGACCCTCTCCGGGGGGATTCTCGGAAAGATCTGTTCAGGGAGGATTTCCTCCAGGAGGCTGAGAGAGTGTGACTCGCCCAAGGTGGCCCAGAGGGGGCTTCTCTGGCCAAGCCGGGATCCGAACCACGGTCTCCAGGGCCGCAGCCCAAAGCCGTAAGAGCCCGTGGCTTCCCCGGGGAAGGAAGGAAGGAAGGAAGGAAGGGGCACGATGGACCCCAGGGACAGACCCGAGGAGAGGAGGAGGAGGAGGAGGAGGAGGAGGAGGCCACTCTCTTTGGCCCCGAAAGAGAGAGAGAGAGAGAGCGAGTCTGGCCTGCCTGGAGGCTTCTCAGCCAAGGCACCCGAAACCCCGATCGGAAAACAAGCAGGCAGTAAAACCAGCGGTTCTTCGGGTATTTTATGATACACGGAACCAAAGGGCGGTCCGACCGTCCCAACCAGCCCCGCCGGAGCCCGGAGGCCGAGAAAGGAGTCCGCCGCAGCCACGCTCGCCTTTGCTTTCGCAGAAACCTTTATTGGTCCCGTTTGCCTCCTTTTCCCAGCCAGGAGAGCCCCACTCCCGAGACGGAGGAGCCCCCTCGGACTGCCTCCCTCCCTCCCTGCCTCCCTCGCTCGCTCGCTGCCGTCCAGGGCCGCCCCTGGCCCTGCTGCTGCCTCCCGCACCCCGCGGCCCTCCTCCCTCGGCCCCGGCCCAGTCCTTCGCTCCGGCCCTGGCCTTCTTCGGTCCCTCCGGAGCGGATCCCTCCGGAGCCCTCCCTCTGGGGACGGAGCGGGACCAGGGAGCCTCCTCTCCCGGGGCCAGAGGGGCCTTTCCGGCCAGAGTCCCCCGAGGGTCCCCGCCTCCCCCCCCGCTCTCTTCGGACAGAGCTCCAGGGAAAGCGAGCCACTCCGCGTCCCCCTCGAGGTAACTCCGGACGGAGGGCCCTCTTGGCCGCAAGGACCCGGAAAGGGCTGTTGGGGGGCTCTCCGGCTTCTTTGGAGGGAGAGACGGGCTGCCGGGGGTCCCTTCGGGGCTCCCTCTTCCCCGACGGAGGGAGGAGGCGAGGATCCTTTGGGCAGCGCTGGGCTCCTCGAGGGCCTCCCTCCGCCTCGCTGCCGGCCCCGAGACCGACTCCGCCCGACGACGGAGGAGGACGGAGGACGGAGGATGGGGCTCTGGCGGGGAGGCGGCGGGCTGGCCCTGGTCTTCTGGAGGCCCCGGGGCTCTGGGAGCGCCAGGCGGGTCGGGCGGAGGAGGCGCGGGCGGCTGCCCTCCGATGGCGCGGGCCTGGGGGGGGGGCTTGGCGGGGTCCTCCTGGGCAGAGGGTGGTCCCGCCTGGAGGCGGCGCCGGGGCTCCGTCGGGCCTCGTTCCTCCTTCACTTGCCGAGGCGGTCGAGGAGGCGCTGGTTGAGGCGGGCCTGCTCCCGCTGGCTCTGGGCCCGGGAGAGGCTGACCATTTCCCGCAGCAGGTGGAAGGTCAGGTCGATGGAGAGCGGCGGAGGCGGCGGCGGAGGGCCCAGGTCCGGCGGGAGGCGCTTCGGGCGTCGGGGGGCATCCTTCGGCGGGGAGCCGGGACCGGGGCCGGGGCGCCCCCAGCGCGGAGGGGAAGCCTCTTCCTCGGGGAAAGGCAGCAGCAGGAAGAGGAGGAAGGGCTCGGCCGAGGAGGAGGAAGAAGGGGGTCCCTGCTGCCGGGGCTGCCCCTGAGGCTCTTCTTGATGCTGCCGTCGGAGGAGGAGGAGGCCCCGCTCCTCTTCGGCCGCCGGTCCCTCGAGGAGGAGGAGGAGGAGGAGGAGCAGCAGCGCCGCCGGGAAGAAGGGGCTCCTGGCCGGCCGCATCCTCCCTCCGGGGCCCGCCGGGATCCGCTCCGCCGAGAAAGAGAGAGGCGCCCGGTTATATAGAGGAGCCCTCCGTCGGTCGGTCGGGAGCCCCGTTGACGTCAGCGCCGCCGCCGCCGGGGATGGAGGGGCTGCTGCTGCGGAGGCTTCCGAGGGAGGGGACCCTCCGACGAAGGAAGGGAGGGAGGGAGGGAGGGAGGGCCGGCGCTGCCCTGGTGCCCCCCCCCGGACCCCTCTGGCAGAGATGGGGGCCTTCGGGGCTTCTCAGGGAAGGATCCTCCGAGGGACAGCCGGGGTTCATAAAATGCTAGAGTTGGAAGAGACCCCAAGAAGGGCCCCGATCGAGTCCCAGGCCCTTCTGCTCCCTGCAGGAACTCTCCGTCCTCCAAAGAAGGTTGGGCGGTCTCCCTTCCAAGTCCTCTCCAGGGCTGGCTCTGCTTGGCTCCCATGATCGGAGGGGATCCCGGGAAGTCTGGAGCCTCCCTCGGGGTCTCTTCCTTCCATCTGCCCCCAAAGCCCCTCTCCTCCAGAGGCAGGCAGCTCCCCCACGAAAGACCCGCAGCCCCCCTGGAGAGCCCTGGAGAGCCCTTCCATAGGGACCCCCCTCCCTCCCTCCCTCCCCAAGAACGTCTCCTTCAGGAACAGCAGCCAGAAGGGAGCCCAAGCCCCTCAGATCACCTCCAGCAGAAGAGGCTCACACTCAGTTTATGCCACAAAAGACCCCTTCCCCCCCCCAAACAGTCCCCTTTGCCAAAGGGGCCACCCTCCTCCAGCAGCCCCCCAAAGGAAGACCCCCCCCGCAACAGGGAACAGTGGAAGGTAGACTGCCGCTGGGCCTGGAGGCTTGCTAGAGAGCCATCGCTGGGAAAACCACCAGCCCCTCGGAGCCATTCCTTTAGAGCCAGCCAAGAAGCTCTGGGGGGGGGGGGGACCATAGAATCCTAGTTGGAAGAGACCCCAAAAAGGGCCCCGATCCAGTCCAACCCCCTTCTGCCCTGCAGGAACTCTCCATCAAAGCATCCCCCAAAGATGGCCATCAAGCTCGTTGGAAAACAGGCACCAAAGGAGGAGACTCTAATACTCTCCATTGAGGGAGTGTCTTCCACTATCAAGGAGCTGAGATGGGGAGGCTTAGCCGAAGAGAAGGTTAAGAGGAGATAGGATGATAGATGGAGCAAGCTTGTTTTCTGCTGCTCCAGAGAATAGGACACATGAGGACAACGGATGCAAGCTCCAGGAAAAGAGATTCCACCTAAACTTTAGGAGGAGCTTCCTGACAGAAAGGGCTGTTTGACGGTGGAACACACTCCTTCCTCGGAGATTATGGTGGACTCTCATAGAATCCTACAGTTGGAAGAGACCCCAAGGGCCCTGATCCAGTCCAACCCCATTCTGCCATGCAGGAACTCCCAGTCAAAGCATCCCCATTGACAGATGGCCATCCAGCCTCTGCTGAAAGGCCTCCAAGGAAGGAGACTCCACCACTTTCCGAGGGAGTGTGTTCTACTGTCAAACTGTCAGGAAGTTCCTCCTAATGTTGAGGTGGAATCTCTTTTCCTGGAGCTTGCATCCATTGTTCCGTGTTCTAGTCTCTGGAGCAGCAGAAAACAAGCTTGCTCCCTCCTCAATGTGACATCCCTTCAAATATTTAAACAGGGCTCTCATATCACCTCTTAACCTTCTCTTCTCCAGGCTAAACATCCCCAGCTCCCTAAGGCGTTCCTCATAAGGCTTCATGGTCTCCAGACCCTTCACCATCTTAGTTGCCCTCCTTTGGACACATGGCTCCAGTTTCTCCACATCCTTTTTGAATTGTGGTTCCCAGAACTGGACACAGTATTATTCCAGGTGGGGCCTGACCAAAGCAGAAGAGAGTGGCACTATAACTTCCCTGGATCTAGGCGTTATACTTTTATTGATGCAGCCTAAAATTGCATTGGCCTTTTCAGCTGCCGCATTGCAGAATGGAGCAGAACGGAGGGAGCCGACTCCACTGACCCCCACCCAAGGAAAGGCCAAAAGCCCAGAGGTGGGAGGGAGGCCCTACATGGGCCTGGAGGAAGGCTTCTCCCTGGTCTCCTGAGAAACGTCCTCCAGGAGATGCTGCCGGTGGACTCTATGACTCACAGTGTCCTAAGATCTGGCCCAATCCAATACAGCAGCGTCCCTGAGATGCAGCTGCCCAAATCTGCAGCCTGGGGAGGGGTGCTTTCCGCTGGGCAGGTGCTGAGCCTTGCAACTGGCACGAACCCTCCTGAGGGCAGAGGGGCTTTGTAGCCTAGTCCAGTTGGTCAGATGCCACCCTCGAAGGCTCCTTGTCTGCAGAGGGGCTGTATGCAAGAAGCCTGCCCCCTCAGTGGCCCTTACTGGCGGGGGCCCAGGGTCTGGCAACTGTAGTGTCTGGGGTGGGTCTGAATCCAAAGGGGGGGTCCCCCAGACCTTGTCAGCTCACAGATGGTTAGCCTTCCAGGAGAGATACGAGTTCCAGACAATGGCGACACACTGGACCACAGCCAGCCTGGGGGGGGGGGGAGAAAAGTGGGAGAGGGCAAAGGTCAGCAACAGGACAGACGGACAGGGGTTCAGGCCAGCCACTGGGGTGCGGGACTGTCTTGGCAGCCTACCTGTGGTTCAGGGGAATGAAGTAGAAATTGGCCACCTGCACAGCCGGCCAGATCTGAGAGAAACAGAGAAGGAGCAATTGGACTGGAAGGGCCACCACCAAGGAACCCATGCAAGGCAAAAGGACGTGTGGGGTCTCCCCAGCAGACACAGAGGGCCACCCCACACCCAAGCCTCTCGGCATCACCCAGGCCAAGGAAAAGAGTGGCAAGGAGGCCTGAAGCAGCCTGATGGTGCTTGGGGGTCTCTGGAAGGGCCCTGGAACACAGCCCCCCACCTCACCCCTGAACCCTCCAAGCCCAAACGGTGCCACTAAACCATCCAGGGTGGTGGTGGTGGACACTCACGTAGTAGTTGGTGACCAGGGCATCCGTATAGTCCTGCAAGAGAGCAGAGGAAGGGAAGATGTGCATTTGAACGTGTCTCCCCCACAAGGGTCATCCAGGCCACCCCCCCAACTCCTGCTGCATGACAGCCCTGATGACCGCTCCAGTGGGATCATTGTGCTGTGACTGTGTCACATGAAAGGGCCCCAGAGCAGCACCCCCAAAGTCCTGCCCTCCCTGGTTGCAGAGTCAGGCCTCGTGTGTATCGGATCAGGGCTGGGAAAGAATCCTGGCTGAAGACCCAGAGCGGCCGGTTCCAGCTGACCCTGCTAGACGTGGGCCCACAGGACCATCCCAAGCACAGGGGACTTGTGTCAGGCTGACCTTTCAGGAGAGGCAAACTCTGGCCCCATTCCTTGCCGGGGGGGGGGTCTATGGGGAAGGGGCCTGCACTGCCCCCCCCCCTGGTCAAGGGTCACCCTGACCCCCCTCCCGCCAGTCCCAGTCACAACAAAATCCCTCCCACTGTGATCAAGGGGGATTTCCCCTGCTGTGTGCCTGCTGTGGACAACCTTCTGGGGGCAAGTGGGAGGAATGGGGCTGGACACTGCCAACCTTTCTTTCTGGTCACAAGGGAGGAAGGCAGAGCCCGCAGTGGAGAGAGCTGGGCAACTACCAGAAGAAGGCAGTGGACAGTTTGGGCCCTGGAGGTCCCAAAGCAACCGTGAGACCAGTCCTCTGCCCCCACACCAGCCAGGGAAGAGCTGTTGGCCAGTCACAGCTTGCGTGAGTGGATTCTGGGGACTCTGTGTGTATATGTACATATCCACAAACGTGTGTCCACATCCCACTTGAGGCCCAGTCTGACTCAAGGTTTTGGTGAAATGGGGGCTCTCCTGAACATCAGCCCCTGCATCATCTCTCACCACCTTCTCCAAAGGCGGGCAGGCGGGCAGGGATGAAGGCGGGAGGCGCTTCCAAATGTTGTCTTCTGTGAGTCATCCCTGTTGAGCAAACACTGCCAAGGCGCTGCTCCATGCAGACCCACCCAAGGTTTGGGGGGGCTCTGCTGGACAAACAGGTGGGGAAGGGAACCTTGCAAAGGCTGCTCGCCTTGGCCGCGTTTCATTAATACCAGGCGGAGGAAAAGGGGGCCAGAGGTGGCCTGGGAAGTGAGAACGGACGTCAAGCCAAGCGGCCGTGGAGCAGAGAGGCGCTGCAGCGCAAAAGGCCAAGGGCCTGCTGGGGTGGGGGTCCTTGTGCTGGAACATGGGAGCAGCTGATGCCCACCCCATCCAAGGGCTCTTCCAGCACAAGGCAGGGGGAAGGAGAAGAGTCCCAGCAGAGGGAGATGTCCATGCTGCCCCTCCAGAGCAAGGAGCCCTGCCTGAAGTCAGATAAGTCCCCGGGGGTCTGTCTCAGACATCACTCTGTGTCCCCCCCATAGGGCCAGCTAACTGCCCTTCCCCATGGGAAGCCCCCACAAGAGGCAGAGGAGAGCCAATTCACCTTCCTGGGCAGGGCTACTGGCCCTTAGCAGCTCTGGGCCAGTCAGTGGGGCAGCACAGGGCTCCTGAGAAGAGTGTCCTCCCCGGCCTCTGCTTGTTTTAGTCCCCCTCCACTGCCTTCTACAGACCACAGAGATGAGGGGGGGGGAGGTCCACCCTTTCTCTGAAGCATCCTTAATTAACTTCAGGCCCCTCTGCCACATCCCCTCCCCCCCTTTTAAAAGCCCCCCCCCCACGCACTCCATCAATGCAAGCGAGGGCTGTTCCCTGGCAAGAGCTCAGGAGTGCGAGTGCCAAGTGGGATGCGGGGGGGGGGGCTGTGACACATCAGGAGAGACTTGAAGGAGACTTACAAGGGTGAGTGGAAAGACTCAGAGGGACAGAAAAGGGAGGAAGCACCAGGTGGGGGGGGCTTTCCCAACAGGCATCTGGAAGGGGAGAGGGAGGGGCACCTATCTGTGGGGCATCTAAAGAGCCCCCAAACAACTCCAGCAGGGCTGGGAGCCAGTGTTGACCCCTGGCTGGGTCTGCCCCCCCCTCCAGGCTGGCTCAGGGGTCATGGGACAGTGGCAGAGGGGAGGCTGGGGCTGAGCACCACCCAGGCAAGGCAGGAAGGCTGGCAAGGTGGCCTGGCTCTCTGGGTGGGTTGGGGGCTTTCAGGCAGGCCTGGCATTGCCCACCCTCCTCTCTTCTCACCACTGGTCTGAATCTGTCCTGATCTGTCCTTGGCTAAATGGGTACAGGTGCAGGGGAATGGGCCCAGCCAGGGAGGGGCAGTTGGGGTATAGAGTCCCCCAGCCACCCGCCCTGGGGCACCCCCTCCCCAGTCCAACTCACCCGCTTGATCTTGCTCCAGTTCTCTTCCAGAGACAGGCCGTTGAGGGCTCCCACCACAGCCAGGAAAGAGCCAAGGAAGCAGGGGGCAAACCCTCCCTGGAAAAAGAGGGAGAGAGAGAGAGAGAGAGAGAGATCGGCTGCTTTCAGGATTTAGGGTCAGAAGGGGACACCAGCAAAAGCACACCTGCCAACACTGTCAGGAAGCATCGGCAGGGAGAGATTCTTCTCAAGGGAGGAGAAACAGAAGGACGGATGGACAGACGGAGGCAGAGATGACCTCTGGAGCTCCAGCAGCAGCAGTGGTCACCAGAATCCCAAGCCAGAGCGCATGCCTAGACACACATAGGTGCCCGGCTGAGCTTTGGACCCCCGTCCTGGCTTCCCTCACCTGATCCAGGAGCATCTTCTGGAAGGCAGCCATCCGGGTCGTGCCTGGCACCAGGCGGTCCAGCACCTGGTACCAGCCTCCAATGACCGGGCCCTGCAGGAAAGGTGGGACAAGAACCAGGTTGGGGTCGCATTCTGCTGGAGCCACATGGCATTTGCTCAGGGCTCCTTCCTTTCACCACCATGATTTCCCGCAATAGTGCTCACCACAAAGCAAAAGCCAACGGCCATCATCTTCAGAGTCCGCCGGCTGTTGTGCCCAGCCAGCCCTCTCTGCTCCACCAACTGCTGAGAGATGACGTCTCCGGCTCCCACCATCGCCCCTGTCCAAAAAGAAGACACTGGCCTGACTGGCAGAACCAAGAAGGCCTCAAGAAAGGAGCCCCTCTGAGAGAGGGAAGGTCCAAGACCGGGGGTCAGGGGGTTACTCCCTTTTTTAAAACAATTAAATTTTATTATATAAAACAAGATAAAAAGCATGGAAACAGTAGAAAAAAATTGAACAAATACAAAACAATGAATACAACTGGATATCATTCCTCTTGAAGTGGTGAGGTGTGGATTTCACTGTAAATTCCCAGGGTGCTTGCTATCTCTTCATTTTAAAGAAGACAGTTCAGATTTTGGAGGAGTCCACATTGACTGATGTGGGATTCAATGTTAAAATGCCTTTAAAGAGAGGCCGGATGGCGACCATCTGTCGGGGATGCTTCCATTGTGATTTCCTGCATGGCAGAGGGTTGGACTGGATGGACCTTGCCGTCTCTTCCAACTCTAGGATTCGATGATTCAATTTTGATTAAATTAGAACAGAAATTTGCAGCCATGGGTTTTTTTTATTTCTTTGATTTTGCAAAGAAGAGTAATGGGAAATTAGATTGAGGATCAGATATTATGCAACTTAAAATGTCATGGTAAATAATTTTTCCCCTTTATTTCCTCCTCCCCCATCCTTTAACTAAACAATGTTAGTGGCCCTACAGTTTTAATTACATGGAGAGGTGGCCATCCAGGCTCTGTTCAAAGGCTGTTTAAACGAGACTCCAGCACTCTCTGAGGGAGTGTGCTTCACTGTCAAAGAGCCCTTACTGTCAGCAGGAAATTCCTCCTAATGTTGGGCTGGAATCTTCTTTTCCTGCAGCTTGCATCCATTGTTCATAGAATCGTAGAGTTGGAAGAGACCCCAAGGGCCATACAACTCCCTTCTGCCATGCAGGAAATCTAAATCAAAGCATCCCCAACAGATGGCCATCCATCCTCTGTTTAAAGACAAAATTAGTGGCTTTACAGTTTTAATTACACGGACAGGTGGCCATCCAGGCTCTGTTTAAAGATCTCCTAGAAGGAGACTCCATCTTTTTCTGAGGGAAAGTGTTCCACTGTCAAACAGCCCATGCTGTCAGGAAGTTCTTCCTAATGTTGAGCTGGAATCTCTTTTCCTGTGGCTTCCACCCACTGCTCCATATATTCTCTGGAGCAGCAGAAAACAAGCTTGCTCCCTCCTCAATATGACATCCCTTCATATCACCTCTTAACCTTCTCTTCTCAGGCTAAACATGTCCTAAGTTGTTCCTCATAAGGCATGGTTTCCAGACCCTTCACCATTTTAGTTGCCCTCCTTTGGACACGCTCCAAATGATAGTGAGGTGGCAGGTTGTAGGCAAGGAACCAGGGGGTCTGCAGCACTATGGGAAATCCTCCCCCCCCCAGGACAGATGGGCAACCCCATCCGCAGGAGAGTGAGAAGCTCTCCTACCTCACCCAGCTGTGAAGAGTCCCACAAAAGGAAGGGCAGGGAGCCCACAGTAGGCAAAGGCAGGCAAGACAAAGGGTACCAGAGAGGTGAAAGCAAGCTGCCAGCGCTCCTCTAAAAACTCAGGGGCATCCCCATCCTCGGGGCACATGCAGCCCCCCCCCCGGGGCAGACCCTCCCATACACTTGGGACAGATGCTCAGCCATGGGGAGGCCGGGTTCTCTTGCCTAGACCCAGCCCCAGGACCGCAAAGCTCGCTGCCTCTGTCCATCTCACTTTGGCATGGCTCCCCAACTCGCTTGTTGCTGTTCCTGCCAACAGGTACCTTCCCTGCCTGCTGTTCCATTATCAATTCTTCTGTCTCTACACGTTGTTGTTGGGGGGAGGTGGGGCTGAGTGATTGTGCGTATGAAGGTGGGCCCTCAATGACGCAGTTGGCTGGCCTGCCAAGTGTAAACGATGGGACGAGGGCATCTCTGCCAGCCAAGGCTGCTGAGATTGATGCCTCCCGACTGGCGATGACTTCACCTGTAAGCAGCCTTGGGGGGCTGCCAACTCGGCTCCATGGCCACCCCTCATGGAGGTGGGTGGTCAATTCTGTCACAACTGATGGACAGACCGACGGAAGGCTGGCCATGGTCCTGTGGGAGGTGTATGGGAAACGCTGGGCCATGCCACACCACTGCCCCACAAAACCAAAACAACTGCAACTCCAGTGGGATGGGGGAAAGAGGATCGAAAGGAGAGCCGTTTGGGTCAAAGCTTCCAGTGGTCTGGAGGGCCCTCGGCTAGAGAAAAGGACAATGTCTACATTGCCCAGCTTGGTTGCACCCAGCAGGAAGAGGCAGAGGGCATCTTTATCTGGTCCATCAACATCTCAGACCCTTGACAGGTTTGGTCAAAGAGAAAAGTCGGAAACATGGAGAGTGAATTGTAATACCTATGCTTCACTTGTCAAAATGGGCCCATCTCACAGACATTTTTACTACGCAAAGCGACACAGGCACCTTCCCATGGATAAGCTCACCTCTTAGGACTGTTGGAGCTGCCTATGGCAGACGGATGGGAGACAGCGCCTGGCCCCACCTTACAGGAGGGGCAGACGTGACCCCATCTTCCTGATCCTGACCCCACTTGCGCCTGGGGTCAAAGGGTCCTCCCCACAGACCAGTGGACCACCTGCCTGTGTTCAACACCCCTCTTGGAACAAATGGACAGAGACTGCTCCACACCACAGTCTGGACCAGGGAAGGTGCCAACCTAACAAGCCCCTAATAACTTTGGACAACACTGGCAGAACCAGTGCTAGGCGAACTGGGCCCTCAAGAAAGAAGCACGGCCGATGGTTCTATGGGAGCCAAAAACAGTCCCTCTCTGTTGCTGCAAGGACTAGGAAGAAATCCAAATGGACTAAAATCACAAGAGAGGAGATGCCACCTAAATGATAGGAAGGACTTCCTGATGGAAGGAATAATTTGATAGTGGGACAGGCTGCCTCAAAGGAGGGTGATGGATTCACCTGCTGGGGAGGCCTCTAAGCAGAGCCTGGCTGGCAAAATCTCTCAGGACTGCTTTATCTGTGGTTCCCTGCAAGGTGGAAAGGTTAGACTAGATGGCCCTTGGGGTCCCTCCCAGGTGGGGGCCCAGCACAGCTGCCCAGAGGATGGGAAGATCTGAGGAACTGGAGGAGAGAAGGCAGGGAAGAGGAATTGCCATCCTCCTGGCCCCTGAAACCAGGCTCCAGAAGCCCAACCTGCTAATTCTCCCAGAGTGCCTCAGTCAATAATAATAATAATAATAATAATAATAATAATAATTTATATTTCCCACCTCTCCCCATGGATTGAGGCAGGATTCCAACAGATTAAAAACGGCACAAAATCATGATAAAATTGTACATACATTATTACATACAGTTAAAATCTAAGGACCAATTAACTTTAATAATTATCCATACTATTATCGCTTTCTGCCTAATTAGCTACTGTTGCTCCTCTCTCTGCCTGCAGCAAGAGCAGCAGAAGCCACGAGGCTGGGAGATGCCCCCACCCCAAAAGAAAAACAACAAGGGAGGTAAAAACAGCAAGGCACCTCTTGCAGAAGTGCCCCGAGGCTGGAAAGGCCTCCAAATGACCTGGCAGTGGGTGGCATCCCAGTAGCCTTTCCTGCTTCTATGGGGCAGGAGACCCCAGAAGGGACACCGAGGGGCAGTACATAGCTTTGGGGGTGACTGCCTCCCCAAAGGTTCACACCCCACATGCAGGTGGGCCTGAGGACCTTAGCCTCATTGACACTGGCCTGGAGAAGCCCACTGGCAGCTTCCCTCTTCTCCTGCTCCAGGGGAGACACCATGATCACGAAGGTGGTTTTCCCAGGATGAGGCTCATCCACTTGCACTCTGGGTGTGCTGACCCCTGCGATTTCCCCAAATGCGGGAAACTCCACTGCATAATTTGTGGTGCTCCAGAAAGAGGGAGCCCGTGACCCTAAGAAAGAGAGCCAAGAGACTCCAGGGTGACTGTAGGCATGTCATCAGTTGATCTAGACCACCTTGCAGGGATGGAAGACAAGCATACCTCTGAGGTCAGGCTTGACCCTCTGGGTCAACTTTTGGGGCTTCCGCTGCCCAGAAGAGTGAGGATACTCTGCATCCCACCAGCCTCCTCTTTGGGATCTACTTTAGATTAATAGAACACAACAAGGGGGGGGGGGAATTTCCATCGATGGCTCCACTTTTGGGAAACCTGGCTCCAGCTGACTGTTATCTGAGTTTACCTAAATGCATGTTCCTCTGTCCCAGCTTGGGCTGCTGCTCATGGAGATCTCCAGCCGAGTGCCAATTTAAGGCCTTTTCTCTGTCCGGCCACTCTCTCAGGTTCGTCTGGTGCAGTGGTTCTCAACCTTCCTAATGCCGCAACCCTTTAACACAGTTCCTCATGTTGTGGTGACCCCCCTCAAACATGGAATTTTTTTCATTGCTACATGCAAATATGTGTTTTCTGTTGGCCGTAGGTGACCCCTGTGAAAAGGTTGTTTGAGAAAAAGCCAGGTCACCAAGGGCCTTTAACGTTCGTGTTTACCAGGGGATTTTTTTTTAGGAGGAAGCCCATAATCTTATTTCAGAGACTAGTTAAGACTTCTCAGTATGGACACTGAGGGGACTGCCGCAGTCACCTGCAACACTTGTGGGATGTTTGTTTTCTTGCCTACCGATGTGGGGAAATTCACATGCCCCAAGTGCAAGTTGGTAGCCCTCTTGGAGGAGAAAGTGCAGCAGCTGGAGGCCTGTGTAGCTACACTTCAAGATATCAGGGAGCAAGAGGTTTTCCTGGACAGAACAGAACAAACGGTCTACAGGAACCACACAGAGGAAGTCGCTAGAGAGGAGACTGTCACTTCATGTACACAGGAGGAAGACCGCTGGAGGAATGTCACACACAGACGAAGAGAAACCAGGGGTTATTCTGAGAGCTTGCAGCTACAGAATAATTTTGAAGCTCTGTCCCTTATCAAGGAGGACGATGAAGAGCAGCATGGAAAGACTTCAGGGACAGAGCAGGGGAGCCTGGGAGTTCCATTGCAGGGAACAGTCGCTGCTAAGCCTCAGAGAAAGCATGTGGTTGTGGTGGGGGACTCCTTGCTCAGAGGTACAGAAGCAGTGGTTTGTGGGCCCGACAAGATGTCTCGTGAGGTGTGTTGTCTCCCTGGGGCAAAGATCCGTGATGTGACGGAGAGGCTGACAAGACTGGTCAAGACTACTGACTGTTACCCCTTTCTTTTGGTTCATTTGGGAACCAACGATACAGTCGTCCCCCGGGTCACGAAGGTAATCCGTTCCGGATTACCTTTCGTAACCCAGAAATGATCGTATCCCGGGGGACAGCTTTAGCGGACGGACCGCGCAGCCGATTTAAAGGGGCCGCACGGTTTTTCCGTTTTGTTCCCCGGGGGATCCTTTGGATCCCGGGGGAATTTTTGCGGTCCCGCCGGTTTCGCACCCCGGGGATTTCGTTCCACGGGGGATTCGTAACCCGGGGGACCACTGTACTGCAAGGCACAGCCTTCAGAATATCAGAGGGATTACGAGGCTCTGGGAAAGAAGCTAAAAGAAATGGATGCCCAGATTGTCATCTCGTCTCTTCTGCCAGTAGAAGGGCATGGTCCAGGAAGAGAGAGGAAAATAGCAGATGTCAACAACTGGCTCCGCAGATGGTGTCGCTGAGAACAACTTGGATTCTTGGATCATAGGCTGCGGTTCCATGAAGAGGGACTTCTAGCAAGGGATGGGCTGCATCTCACGCCAGTTGGCAAAAAGGTTTTTGCCAATAGTCTCAAAAATCTGATCAGGTGGGCTTTAAACTGAACTCAGTTTAAACTGAACTGTGGGGAAGGGAGACAAAAGGGCTGGAGAAAATAGTCACACTGTCATAGAGGGAACAAGGCAAACAGTGCAAGGACCCAACAGTAGGAGGCAAAAAAATGTGCAAAAGCAGCAAGTAAAGAGGACACATGGTCTTAAATGCCTCTCCACTAATGCACAGAGTATGGGAAATAAGCAGGATGAACTTGAACTCCTAGCACAACAAGGGAAATATGATATAATAGGCATCACTGAAACCTGGTGGGATGAGTCTCATGATTGGAATGTAGAAATAGAGGGGTATAACCTTTTTAAGAGAAACAGGACAAACAAGAAAGGAGGAGGAATAGCATTATATGTCAGGGATATTTACACCAGTGAAGAGATCCAGGAAGTCAATACTGTAAGTCAGGTGGAGAACATCTGGATAAAAATTAAAGGAGAGGGAAATTAAAGGGATGTTACTGTGGCAGTCTACTACAGACCTCCAAGTCAGACGGAGGAATTGGATGATGCCTTTCTAGAACAGACGACCACACACTCAGAAAAGAAAAAATGTAGTAGTGATGGGGGACTTCAACTATCCTGATATTTGCTGGAAGTCAAACTCAGCCAAATCCTCAAAGTCTAGCAAATTCCTCACTTGCCTGGAAGACAATTTCATTGTCCAAAAGGTGGAAGAGGCAACAAGGGGATCAGCCATTTTAGATCTTATCATAACCAACAGGGAAGACCTAGTTGATGGGGTGCAAGTGGTTTGATCCTTAGGTGGAAGTGACCATGTTCTCCTGGAGTTTGTAATACAGCGGAAGGGAGAAGCCAGGCATAGTCAGCACACATTCTAGAGTTAAAGTGCTGCCAAATCAGGTTATTTCTCCAGTGTGGATGCAGCATTGGATTCTGGGAGCTGAGGTCCAAAAGCCCTTAAAGAGCACAGTTTGTGGACCACTGATATATCAAATTGATATCTAATACATATATAAGATAAAACAGTGGTCCCCAAACTGTGTTTTAAGAGATGTAGGAGATTTTGGACTTCAGCTCCCAGAAGCCTCAGCCACGTTGGCCAATAACCTGGGATTCTGGGAGTTGAAGTCCAAAAGCCCTTAAAGAGCTTTTGGGGACCACGGACAGTACTTGCCCCACAGGGAATCACTGGGGAATATTTGCCTAGAGGGAAAGGTTGGGGATTGCTTGCCCATAGGGAATACATTGGGGCACTGTGCCCTTTCAAGTGTTGTTTGGACTTCATCTCCCAGAAGCCTCAGCCCCGTTGGCCAATAGCCTGGGCTTCTGGGAGCTGCAGTCCAAAATCCCTCAAAGTAAACCATACTTGCCCTCAGGGCAGCGTTCCCCAAACTGTGTGGACTTCAACTCCCAGAAGCCTCAGCCACGCGGGCAAAGCGGACTCCCTCCTTCCCTCACCGGCGGTTAGGACCTGCACCGTCCGCGGGCGCCGCGCCATCAGCCGCTGGTAGCCCCGCCACACGGACGCCGCCGCCGCCGCCGCCATCGGGGTCCGGGCCTCGGGGAAGGACCAGCAGGGCAGGGCCGCCTCAGGCGGGCAGGGCGCCGGGTGATGACGCCACGCTGGCCACGCCCCCGCCCCGCGAGCGCTGATTGGCCAGAGTGACGACATCACGTGCGTCCCGGGGACTCTAGGCGCCGGGAGATGGCGCAACGCCTTCCCCAGTCCCAGGGCCCCCGAGGCAGGCCTCTCTCTTCGGGACTCGTCTTCTTTCAGGGAGAGAAGCCTCCCTAGACTGACTCTGCTGGCCTCCTTTCTCCTCAGAGGCACTGGACTGGGCCCTTTAAGGGACTCTGGACTGCAGCTCCCAGAAGCCCATTCTATTGGCCAACGTGGCCGAGGATCCTGGGAAACGGAGTCCAAACTCCCTTAAAGAGCCTGGAAGAAGGGAGTTGGCAGCACGAGCTTTTCTAGGCCTCGGCCTTCCTCAGAGGCACCAGACCAGGGGACCCCAAACTGTGCCCTTTAAGGGATTGTGGACTCCAGCTCCCAGAATCCCTGGCCATGGCCAACGTGGCTGAGGATTCTGGGAGATGAAGTCCAAAATCCCTGAACTAGACTAGTCTCCTCTCTTTTCAAGAGAAAAACGGTCCTGGGACCACGACTCTGAATTATTTTAATCCAGGACACAAGGACTGTCTTCAGGGATATAGCCATGTCAGTCTGTGGAGTCAGTCTGTGTTTGTTCGCAGCCTTGAGCCTCCATATTGGGAGAAAGGTGGGATTAAGAAAACAACAACAACGAGACTAACTGAAATAAAGAAGTTGGCATCAGCCTTCTTCCTCTTCCTCCTCCATCTGCAAAACATAATCTGGAGGACCCTCAGCAGAACCGGGTCACTCTCCCCTTCGTTCTCCTGACAAAATCACTCCACATCCCTCAGTCTTCCAAAGCGGCCACCGCTATCCTTCTCCAAGTCCTCAACTGCCATCTTTAATAGGCCGATCTATGGATCAAGCCAGCAGACTCTTTGGCTGCGTTCACACTAGAGAAATAAGCCGGTTTGGCGCTGCTTTAACTGCCCTGGCTCAAGGCTATGGAATTCTGGGAGTTGGAGTTTGTTGTGGGGCCCAGAGCAGAGCAGAGCTCCGCTCTGGACCCCACAACAAACTCCAACTCCCAGAATTCCATAGCAAGTGAGTCAGACAACAAGTTAAAGCGGCGCCAAACCGGTTTATTTCTCTAGTGTGAACGCAGCCTTCCTCTCCAGTTCCGGCTGGAGCCCTTTAAACCACCCCAGGGCTAGTTGTATTGCTTTGCTGGGCAACTTGGCCACCAGGACATGCTTTCCTTAGGTTTCTTCAGGAGCCAGTGATGTCTCCTGGCATATTTTTAAAGCATATTTAAAGCCACTCATCCTTCTTCCAACCTGGAACAATGTGGACTTAAAACACAAGTAAAAGCAAAACCATTTATAGCATCCCCTGCACTGTGTGCCTTCAAGTTGTTTCCAACTTATGTGGGCCCTCAGGCAGATCTATGAGGAGGTTTTCTTGGCAAGATATGTTTAGAGGAAGATTGCCACTGCCTTTCCCTGAGGCTGAGAGAGTGTGACTTGCCCAAGGCCACACACTGTCTAAAATGTTTATTGCTGTTCCTCTTGCATCTTACCGTTGGCCAGGCCGATGGAAATGGGTTCAGTAACATTCAAGGGGGATTTGGAAGCTGAGATTGTGGTGGAAGCAACCACAGAGCTGCCTGGACCCTCCTGACACCTCTATGGCCCCAACACCATTGCCCAGCAAAGGGGGCCCACTTCTGGCACATAAACTTTGCCTGGCAAGGGGGGGGGACTCCATTAGAGAAGGGCCCACTGTGCCCCCCTTATCCATCTACATCAGGACTGACAACCAAATGCAAACAAGCAAACACAGAAACACTCAGCAGCAAAACTGTCATCCCTCCCCCCCGCCTCCGGTAAAAAGACATGCCATGAGGACAGGTTGAATTCTACTCATTCTATTTTGTACTTTTTTATTTAAAAAAAGGAAAAGAAAAAACAAGAGAGTCAGCTCGGTTCACAGATCTAAGTACAAAAGTGGCAGCCAAGGGCTACTCCCAGGGCAGCCAGCAATGTGCGTCACAACCTGGAATGGTCCTACAAGGAGGTCCCCCGCCCTCCAAGGACTGAAAAGGCGGCAGCCCTCCTTCTCTGTTACAGCCGGCAGCTGCTAGATGTGGGAAGCAGGCAGTGGATGGGGGTCTGGACCCCAAACAGAGAGAAAGAGGTCCAAGGAAGCAGACCCAGGGCTGGGCCCCCAACCAGCCCATCTGCCCAAAGGGACATGGCAACACAAGATGGAAGACAAGCACTCAGGAGAAGAACCCACGGGCCCTTTTCGGCCCCACTGGCATGGCTGCTCCTCCCGCCAGCCTCCCACCAGTGTCCCTGCTGGCACAAATCTCCCCTGCCACAACAGCAGCATCCTTTGGTCAGCCCAGCCCTCGAACCGGGGCAGAAATCAGTCCACCTTGTCAGGGGTGCCATGGGCAAGGAGCTTCAGTAGCGGCCAAGGACTGTGGCCAGCAGTGCCATGCGGATGTACATGCCGTTCTCTGCCTGCCGGAAGTAGGCCGCCCGGGGGTCTGAGTCCACCTCCACACTGGAAGGAAAGAGAGGCCAAGGGGGTCACTGTGAGGGGCTGGGAGCAGCTGCAGAAGGGTGACCAACCCATCAAAGGTGCCTCAACTAGACATTCCCGAAGCCATATACTTTTTCTGAACTGTCCCACCCCCCATGGATGGCTGGGGGGGGGGCTTGGAATGGAAGGGTGGTGCTCGCCTGAGCCAAGGCTGCAGCCAATGCTTTTGCCCTCCCCAAATTTGCACCTGATTTCATTGACGCGAGGCATGGGGTGCATCACCACCATCTTCTTCTTGGCCCGGGTCATGATGTGGGGCGTCAGGATGAATTGCCCAAAACACTGAGGGGAAGGAGATGGTGGGAGGGCTAATGTGAGCTCACAGTGGCTCTTGGTCCTACTCATCAACCCCTCCATACAAACCCCCAGTACCTAGAAGGTCCTTGGGTGGTTCCAGGGCACAGCTTGGGCAGCCAGCCAGCCCAATTGGCATAGCCTTAGGCTCACAGCATGCTTGGCTGACAAGAGGATGGGGTAAACGCGTTGCCTTGCCAGCCAGATGCGAGCCCCATCCACCAAGCCCTGTGGGCCGCTGGAAAGCCTCCCCATCAGCTGTTCCGTGCCCAGAGCTTTGGAAGCAGTCAAGCCATGACCACCATTGCCATCTCACACTCACTGCCTCATACTCCTGGACTGTAGCAAAGCGCTCCTTCTGGATGCGGGTCACGTAGAGCACGTCTGTGTCTGGCAAGGCCTCCTCTATGCTCTCAAACTCCTCCTGAGAAGGAGGAGGAAAGGGGAGAGTGGTTGTGGTCAGCAGCCAGACCACTGGCAGGCTCCCCTCTCCCCTCCTCATCCAACCACTGTCTCCTTCTTCCTCACCTGCTTGATCCCCTTAGAAGCCACAAAGTGGAAGATGTCGGAGGGCATGCGCAGGTTGGGGGGAGTGACATAGCGCAGGCTGACGCGGTAGAGAGTGAGGAGCCGGGCCAGCGAGTGCACCGTCCGCCCGTGCTTCAGGTCGCCCACCATTGTGATCTGTGGGGGAATTATTGGGGAGGGGGGAGAAGGCAATGAGGGATCACCCACCCAGTGAAGGAGGTGTGAATGAAGGGGGCTGGGGGGTGGCCAGCAGATTTGGCCACGTTGCCCCCAGAAGCCTTACCGTCATGCCGTTGACAGTGCCCAGTTCCTCCCGGATGGTGAAGATGTCCAGCATTGCCTGAGTGGGATGCTCTCCTACTCCATCGCCCGCGTTGATCACAGGCTTGCGGCAATGCCTGGCAGCCAGCTGGCAAAGGACACAAGGGGGGGGGGAGACAGGGTCAGCAGTGATGGTTTTCTCATGACCCCAGAGCCACCAGTGGCTGGGCCCTGATGAGACCTCCCTTTTTATTAAGCGATTCTAGACCGCCCAAAAAAAAAAAAAAAAAACTGTCTAAAAGCCGTGGCAAAGACCCGCGCCAAAAAAGGAGCGCCGTTTGGAGCTCCTCTTTTGTGCTGCGGAAAGGGCGTGATTTGCGCCCTCCCGTGGCGCAAAGGCGTCATGGTGTGCGCAGCACGTCTAGCAGCTGCGCACGCCATGACGCCATCATGGCGCACTCGTGTGGACGCCACCATTTAATTATGATGGTGCCCATACATGCTAGGGTTAAGGAGGGTGTAGAAGCTGCGCCCTCCCTAACCCTATCCGCGCCTTTTCTGGCCCCTAGCGCGCCTCTTTTGGTGCGTCTAGATCAGGCCATTGTCTTTGGGAAATGAAGCTCAGTTGCTCCGGGACACGGGAGGGGACTGCAGCATAATCCATCCTCCTTCAGCTCTGTGGCAGATGGAAAGGAGGCTCAGCAGGTAGCCAAGGAGTCCAGCAGGGCAAAGGGAGCCAATGCAGGCACCCAGAAAGCCCCCCACAGGCCTGCGGGCGACAATGGTCCCATATAGTTGGTTGATGCCCCAGAAGGGAAACAGAAAGAACAGATAGGCCCCCCACACTAGACAAACAGCAGAGGCCCACACAAAGGGGGCAGGGTTGAAATTCTAAAAAATGGGTTGAAGTTATGCCAGAAAAACAAACACGGAATGGACCAGGAAATCCTCTGAAATCTGGTTTTTAGTGCACGCTGCATCTGCACATATTGCAAGGTTTATTTTCAGATGGCAAAGCAGTCAATTGATGTCCTAAATAAGTCACTGACTGGACAACGACAATGATGCCCCAAGGAGCCTTCCCCCGCCCCAGGTCTTGCCCTTCTGCCCCTCCCAGCAAGTCCTCCCTTCCCTCCCATTGCACCCGGACTCACCTCCACGGCCCCTGGCTCTGGGTGCCGGAGCACCAGGACGTCGGCATAGCAGCTCATAGTCTGGACAGAGTCGGCCAGCGACTCTCCCTTCTGGCAGGAGGATGTGGCCTCGGAGAAGGGGAGGACAGATCCTCCCAGGCGGAACATGGCGGCAGCGAAGGAGCTGCTGGTTCGTGTGCTGGCCTCATAGAACATGGAGGCCATCACCTTCCCCTGTGCAGAAGGAGCCCACATCAGTCCTCTGCCGTGGCACCAGGCCCCAAGGCAACCCCCTCCCACCACGGCCGCCCCCACATGCCCCACCTTGCTCCTGGCCCACCTTGAGGATGTCGAGGCCGCGCTCCTTCTGGACCATCATGCGGAGGTTGTGTGCCACGTTGAAGAGGTGAGACAGCTGCCATGGCAAAAAAGAAAATAAGGAGGTGCACAATGTGCATGTGCCCACATAGGAGGGGTGGGTGGGTTATAAGCTTTACTTCTAATCTGACTTCTCCCCAAAATCAGGACTCAAGGCAGTTCACAAATGCAGTATAGGAATCAACATTAGCATGGAAATGAACTATGCATAAAATTAAACACAATTTAAAAGCAAGAGTTAAAAAAAGCTCAATTTTTAAAAGCACCCCCGCCCCCACCCAATTGCCCTCCCTCCTTCCATCTGAAAGGCCTGGCCGGGACCCACCTGGCCCTTGGTGAACTGGGTGACTGAGAGGACATGCTGCCCCACCAGCGGGTGCAGGAATGGGGAGGGCTGGGGGTGCGGCACACTCTGGGGAGACGTCTGTCTGGGGAAGGGGCCCGAGAGGTACAAGGGGCCGTCCTGGATCATGGAGAGCTCTGTGGGAGAGAGAGAGAGAGAGAGAGAGAGAGAGAGAGAGAGAGAGAGAAGGGTCAGTCACCAGAAGAAGGGGTGTCTGTCTGTCCAGTCCATCTCCCCCCCCCCCCACTAGTAAAGGCTGACAAGGTAAGCAACATCTGGTAGGTGCTGGAGCTTCTGTCAGAAACTAGAATCTCATTTATTTTATTAATTTATTCATTTCTGAGATTCAGCAGCCTTGGCTCCAACCACATCTTCTATATCGATCAGAATGCAGATAAATCTAGGTGGGTTTGTTTCAAGTTGTATGAGGGGCAAACATGTGTCAGTTAGGAAAATTTATAGCAACTGACCACCCTCTTCACAGGCCCCTCATTGGGCAGTCGGTCTCCAAGTGGCCTCTCACTCCCTCCAACTGCCCCCCATGACTTGGGCCTGTCCTTCTCCATGGCAAATCTTCCACTCCATGATCTGACCCAGCCAAAGCATTGAAAGGGACCTCAATTCTGCCCGTCGACAAGACAGAAGAGGCCTCCGCTTGCCATTCCCTGGCTTGTGGCTAGCCACAGCACTTGAAAGGAACCCAGATGATATGGGGCAGGGCCCATAAAAGGCTCACCAGGCTCTGCGGCTTTCTTCACCACTTTTTCCCTGAGATCATCGGCTGCCCAAAGGAAGAAAAGGAGAATAGCAAAGGTTACAGAAAGGTGGAGGTGTCCTGCCAAAGCCCCCCCCCCCCTTTCAACCTATCAGTCTCAGAGAGAGACCACCACCTCCATGGAAACCCTGCTCCCCTCTCCGCCCCACAAGCAACCTCACCTGGGAGCCCGGGGTCAGAGGCACGGTGGATCCGGGGAGCCAAGTAGAATCGCCCCTCTCCCACCGGAGCTGTTCTCCGGGGACTGACCGCTCGGGACCGCAGGGCCTCTGTCTGCACCGTGGGGTGGGCACGCTCAGGGGTCTGCAAGGAGGCACAGGAGGGGTTGAAGCACATAGACGCTCCTGCCCCAAGCACCCCACCTGCTCCAGTAACAGCTGTGGGGGCTCACTGCTGGGTGACCCTCATCCAATTTCCCCATATTCATTCCCCACCCAGAGGAGGGAGGGGGATGTGCCCACCCAGGGAGCCCTCTTGGAGTGGCATTGCACCCACCTTCAGGACTTCTTTGGGGGGCACTGGGAGCGGTGCTGCTGTGGCCGGCCACTTGCGCACATCTTGCCCGTAGCCTGGGGACACAAGGACCTGCAAAACATGAAAGGGTCAGAGAGCAGAGCGGCAGCCAGACAAACCAGTCTGGCAGACATACCAACTCTGTTGAGCAGAAACGCCACTTGGGGAACAATCCTGCCCCACAGGGGTGGGGGCTCCTGTGGTCACCAGGCCTCAGCAGATGGTATGCCTTCTTCAGGGAGGTCAGTTTTATGGTTTGCAGAGTGCTCCTGTAGTTGCTGAGTGCCTTCAAGTTGTTTCCAACAAGTGGCGACTCTAAGGCAAACCTTCTTGGGGTTATCCTGGCAAGATTTGTTCAGAGGAGGTTTGTCATTGCCTTTTCCTCAGGCTGAGAGAGTGTGACTTGCCCAAGGACATGCAGTGGGTTTCCATGGCTGAGCTGGGAACTGAACGCTAGTCTCCAGAGTCCAACACTCAAACCATTACACCACACTGGCTTTCTGCCATATCCAAAGTTGTAGCTTAATAAAAATAATGGTGAAGGCTTGGATCGGATGCCCTCACTGTCTCCACACACTATGATTCAATATGGAAGAGGATGCCCCCCCCCCCAAGGCTGCTTTACCTGTCCGTCGATGTAGGCCACCTCTCCACGGAGAATGACCCTCCGGACCGTCCCTTTCACCCGCATCCCTTCGAAGGGCGTCCAGCGGGACTTGCTGAAGGACGTGTTGGGGGGCACCAGCCATTCCTGCTCCAGGTCCACCTATCGAGAGGGGATGACTGCATAGTGGGCAGTGGGTACAGGCCTGCCCCTATGCCACCATAGGGGCTCCAGAGGTGGTTGTGAGGAGGGTGCTCCCCCAAAGTGGTGGGTGTCCTCTTCCTCCCCCCAACCTCCCTCCCTGGCTTCTGGGACAGCTGCCGGCCCTCCCATTGCCACTCACCTCAATATAGGTGTCCTCCTGCACAGGGAGGCCGAAAATCCGCCGGGGATTCTCATAGAGACGCGTGATGATGTCCTCCACGGTGAGGCGCCCCTCAGAGACGGCCGTTAGGAGGAGGGGCAGCATTGTCTCCAGGCCGGGGAAGCCTGGTGGGGGCTCCTTGCCCAGCTTCTCCTCCAGTGTGTGGGGGGCTATGGGAGGGGGGGAGAGAGATGGGTGGGTCTGAGAGGGACTCCTCAGCCCCAGGTGCTCCCCTCACCTTCCACCCAGCCATGAGGCATGCCCTACAGGCCCCTGCCCCAAAGCACATGAATGTCACTCCCAAAAGAACCAAACCCATGGCTGCTGCTCTTCTCTGAGCCGAACTGCTCCTTACCGTGGTCTGTGGCAAAGCAGTCAATGGTGTCCATGTTCTCCCAGAGGGCCTCCATGTCCTCACGGCTGCCCAGCATGGGGCGCACCTGACCCCGGCCCTCCCCGATGCGCCCCAAATCCTCCTGGCAGAGGAAGAGGTGATGGGGGGCCACCTCGCACGTCACCTCAATGCCCTTCTGCTTGGCTGCCTTGATGATCAGGATCTGTGAGGGGGAGAGGAGACAGGAAAAGAGGTTAAAGGAGCCAGCCATGTTCAGCCTGGCAAAGAGAAGACTGGGAGGGCCTGATAACATTCTTTAAATACCTCCCGGACTGCCCCAGAGAGAAGGAGACAGAGCTTGTTTTCTGCTGCCCCAGAGTGAAGGATCGGGACTCATGGTATGAAGTTACAGGAAGGTAGATTTCGACTGAATCTTAAAAGGAATTTCTTCACGCAGTGAACTCAGTTTGACAGTGGAACCAATAAACTGTTTAGGAAGGTGGTGGGATCTCCTTCTCTGGACATCTCCAAAAGAAGCTGGACAGCTTACCACCAGAGATGGTTTTGCTCAAAATCCTACACTGAGCAAAGGTCCTCTGGTGAACCTTTTCATCTCTGTGATTCTCTGAGAGGAATAGGGAGGAAGTGGACACCTTTCAGGCTTCAGGCCGATGCATCCTAGAGTCCTCCTCAGCATCGTGGCCTAACATTCACAGCTCCCCACTGCAGGGGCAACTTTGGGCTCAGGTGGCCCAGCTGGAAGGTGCGTGCTGCAGCCCAGCAATTCAAAGCTGTGAGCAAACAGGGGATATGGGTGTTGCTTTTCAGTACTCCACAACGTCTTGGGGAGGCCTTGAATGGCAGCTAGTTCCAGTTCAGAATACTCCACCCTGAAGCCACTCACCTCCTCTTTGCGGGCCACGTGGCAGATGTGGACAGGGCGCTGGTACAGCTGGGCCACCATCAGAATGGCTGCCACGGTCTGCCTCTCGGCATGAGCCACGATGGGAAGGTGTTTGGGCCACTTTTCAAAGTGCTGGAAAGGTTTTAGGGGGAGATGGGGGAAGAGGAAGAGGAGAGAGAAAGAGGGTGAAGGATGATGCTCTGGTGTCCTGCGGCCACACAAAGACCACCTGAGGGAGTTTGTCTCCAAGATCCACAACAGAAAGGAGCAAGTGTGAAGATGGCACCCAGCATGCAGCTCCTTACAGGCACTCACCTCCATCCAGAGAGAGACATTGTCCATCTTCAGGTCAGAGAAGGTGTCGTTCAAGTACATCTTGAGGCCAGCAGCAGCTCCGGCCACTGGCCCCAGGGAGCCAGCATTGTCTGAGGAGGCCCCCAGGTAGAGGGCAAAGTCACAGCGGGCTCCAGCCTCTGCCAACTGGGGGGGGGGGGGGGGCAAGGGAGAGAGAGAAAAGATGGTATGAGAGGTCTTTAAATACCTAAAAGATGCCTAAGAGGGAGTCACTTGTTTTCTGCTACTCCAGAGACTAGGACACAGACCCATTGATTCAAATTACAAGAGATTCAATCTCAAACATTAAATTTCTATTTTTTTACTATAAGAGCCATCTGACAGTGGAGTAATTGCCTTGGAAGGTGGTGGACTCTCCTTCTTTGGAGGTCTTTAAACAGCCTGGATGGACATTTCTCAGGGGTTTCCAGGCTGTGTATTCCTGCTTGGCAGGAGGTTGGACTATATGGCCCTTGTGTTAACTTGAACCCCATGGTTCTATGATTCAAGAGCAGCCCCACATCAAGTATCTTGCAGTAATCCAGCCTGGCAGGAATATTTATTGAATTCAATAGTTTTACTACTGATGGCCTTGAACAGGGAGGAAACACCATGCGTGGATCCTTGCTCCACCCATGCACTCCCTATAAACATGCCAACATTTACCTTCTGCACGAGAGCAAAGGAGGCGGCATCGATGACAGCAGGGGAGGTGTTGGGCATGGCACAGACCAGAGTGATGCCTCCTGCCAGGGCAGCAGCTGTGCCAGATGCGAAGTCTTCCTTGTGAGTGGCCCCTGGCTCTCGCAAGTGCACATGGACGTCAATCAGTCCTGGAAGAGGAGAGGGATGTCAGTGGGGGAGAGCGGAGAGAGGAACTCCATTCAGTGCCAGGCTCCTGCAGGAAGGAACCTGCAGGCAAATCCTGCCTCTTGCAGGCCAGTAAATGCCATTTGGGGAAAACACAGGCCACTTCCAGTCAGCTTTTAGACTGCTAGATTCCCCAATACATAAGGGACGAGAATTTGCCAGGCACACTGTGAAAAATACCTCCAGGAGAGCTGCAGGTTTGAGAGGGAGCCTCAATGGTTGTGCTTCCTTCAGACAATCCCGTCTGGGAAAGATTCTGCCCTTCACCACCGTGCAGCTGCCTGAACTGACCCCCTAAGGGTCCCTGCTGCTTCGTAGCCAAGGCGGCTTCTCTGTGGTTTTGCACATCACCAGGTGCATGTCTGCCTCTGGACAAGAATGAGAACCCCTTCCCCTAATTCAGGGGGGCTGCCCATGGGGTATTGGGTACCTCTCATGCACTTGCTTCATCCTCAACATGACAACTCTTCGAATATTTAAACAGGACTACCATATCACCTCTTAATCATCTCTCCTAGGCTCCCTAAGTTTTCCTTATAAGGCATCATTGTTTCCAGGCCCTTCACCATTTTGGTAGCCCTCCTTTGGACACACTCCAGCTTCTCAACATCCCTATTGAACTGTGGAGTCCAGAACTGGACACAGTATTCCAGGTGAGGCATACCCCCTCTCTCTACCATGGATGTCCATCTGCAGGGTCAGCATCTCCTAATGCTCCCACTTCTCCATGGGGCATAGAAACAGCACCGCTCACATGCTCTCCCCCTCCATCCCCAAGAAAAGAAGCCCCATGGGGGAGAATCCTGCAGCCCAACAAACTGGGTCCAACTTGCTGAGGGACACCCATGACCCTGGGTGCTGGCACTCTGAAGTGGCCCAGAAAGCTCGAATGCTCCTTAGTTCAGAGAACTCAGTGTACCCCTTTCTGGGCCATGGAAAATTGAGGCAGGGCCCAAAGAGGAGGAGGAGGCGGCATTTGTGGTTCACAGCTACAGTCAGAGTCACAGAACACCAGCCAACACCAGTCTGTGTCCACCGGGAAGCATTCATGGTAGCTCCCAATCCACCAGCCTGGCCTCTGGGAAGTAGCAACCGAAGCTGGAACAGCCTAGGGTCAGAGACCTTCCTCCTGGAGTTCTGCTCCCCAAACCCCAAGCCTACCTGGCAAGCGGATGAGTTTCTGGGAGGTCATGCAGTCCACGTGCATCTTCAGCGGAGGAGGCCCCCCAATCTGCCCAAGGGCCTGCAGCCGAAGACAACAGGAATAGCTTTCAACATGTCAGAAAGGATGAGACGGGTTCCTAGCAAGGATAGGACCCCACAGCCCCAGCCCCTGCCCTCTTCTGCTCCAGCATCACACACTAAGGACCCAATATGCCACAATGCCTTGCCTGCCCCCTGGCCAATCACCCTCCACCCACCTCCACAAAGAGCTTGGTGCACTTGATGTCAATGATGAGGGGAACGGAGTAGTCCACAGCCAGGCGCCGGGTGCGGTAGCCCTTGGTGACGAAGGAGGAGAGTCGCCGGCCCCCTGAGTTGCGCATGGAGAGGTTGATCACCAGGTCAAAGTGGTTCTCCGCCAGATAGTCCAGGATGCTGCGCTGATGGTTCTCCTTGCCCACCACCTCGCTGCCCTCCGCTGCTGCTGCCTCCTCAAAATGCCAGTCCACGGCCTTCACCTGCCCAGGATCGGGTGAGGAAGAGAGATCGTAGGACCAGGCAAGGACTGACATGGCTGGCACCATGCCAGTGAAGCAGTGACTGGGGAAGCCACTTCCCCAGTCCTGGCACCCACACAAAACATCTCCCTCTCCCCAGAATAAGCTTAAAGGTGCTGGTTGTGGTAGGCTCAGCTGGAAGGGACCTTGTGTGGGCTACGGATGGAGGGGCTGCATGATTTGTGCAGGGAGGGGGAGTCTGAAAAGTAAACAGAAAGGAAGGGAACCTCATGGAAGGGGTGGGTAGGGGAACCCGGAACCTGCATTCAGGACCCCAAGGAGTGATCTCCTGCTAGTGAGGGAAGGGGCCCAAATCTCTCCCTCTGGCCACTGGTCAAAGGAGCTGGGCCAGATCAAAACCCCTTCCAAATCAGCCCCTCAACTGTGCCTCCGTCTCTTCCCCTGCTGATGACAGCAACTGGGGGGGGTCTGTTCCCCTCCTTCTCCAGCTGTGATTGGGGTCATTGCCAGCCTCACCTTTGGAGGTCCCCCCATCACTCCCTCAAACCCACCTTGATGCCATGCTCTGTGTAGAAGTCAGCTGTGCCCAAGCTGGCATAAAGACTGTAGCCCAGGCTCTCGAGGGTGTGGACAGTGGAGAGCAGCTCGCTTTTGTTCTGGGAGGGAGGAAGAGAAAGAGATGCTCCAGGCAGATGTCAAGGCAAAAGCATGTACACATGCCCCTCTTTCCCATAGTGCATTTGACCCTAATCAACTTCAACTTACCTTGGCAGTCTCTGCCCCCCAACCCAACCTGGTCTCACCTCTCCCCCTCCCAAGCCTTTCTGATTTAGTCTGCCCCCTCCCCATTTTCCAAAACCACATCACTGGAAAGGAACATTTTCCACCTGGTCCCCCTCCCAAAGGCAGACAATACAGGAGATCCCCCAAACTACCCTAGCGCTCCTCAGCCATCCCTGGGAGAGCGCAAAGAGGGTGAGGATGAGAAAAGGAGGGTCTTCAGCACTCTGAGGCACGTGGCCCCCGTGGCAAACATACCACCACCACCATGGCAAAGGCTCCCCAGCGCTGGAAAAGCATGGCTTTTGATGGCTTTTGTCTATGGTAAAATCACCAGTACTGGAAAGCACGTGTTACGATCCACAGGCAAAAGAAAAAACAAATCTTTTCGCACTTGTTTCTATTTTGTTCCTTACGATGGTTTTTGATGATCTTGCTCTGCAATAAGCCAAACACATTTTAGCCTTTATAATACCAGATAATAATAATAATAGGTGCTATGCTAGAATTAAACATAAATAAAAAAGTAAACAAAATTAAAAATTTAGAAATGACAACCATATGATTGTACATATAAAATTCTAATAGTTCACATCAATTCTATTAAATTTTTTTAAAAAAATATATACCATTCAGTCTTTCAACAGCAAAAGTTTCTGGAGTTGTCTAAAAATCTCTCTCTGCATAACTGGACTTTTACACAATAAAAGGAGAGGGAGGCTAGGCTTCCAAACTGAATGGTATCTAAATATTTTTCAATATTAGAATTTTAGATGTATGCAATTACAATATGGGTTGTTCTTTCTAAATTTTAAATTTAAATTTTCTTTGTTCTTGTTATTTATGTTTACTACCAGCATAGTGCCTAAAGAAAACAACTTGATATTAATGTAGGCTGAAACGTATTGGGCTCCTTGTAAAACGAGATAATGAAAAACCTTCATGAGGAATAAAACAAAACCATTGATAAGGACATGAAAACTTATTTTGTCTTTTTGGGTGGCTGGCAAGAGGCCCCAGACAGCAGCTGCCTCAGTTACTAGAGACAAAATGTGGCTGAATAGTCCAGAAAACCTGATCTAACTGGCAGAGATCTTGTGACCAGCCTGCCATGTGTACTGCCATATATTATTTTGAGTGTTTGAAATGCTGAGGGCGGTGGGACCCACTTTAAACGCCCATCGCCTGTCCCACTCTGCCCCCAGAGGGCACTAGACCTGAGTGTCCTGGATCACCTTGTAGCTCCCGATGGTGAGCAGGATGTTCTTCTTGGGGATCTTGAACCCAGTGCTCAGCATAGCCTTGAGGTAGGCCTCGCACCGGTTCTCCCCAAAGCAGGCCACCTCCCCCGTGCTGGTCATCTCTACTCCAAGCACCACATCGGCCCCCGCCAGGCGGGAGAAGGAGAACTGGGGCACCTGGGGGGAGGAGAAAGGCCGCAGGGGTCAACGGGAAGCCATCAGTTCCCAACCCCACCCCAACCCAGGACCCTCAGCACCAGGAGAGTCCAAACACCTCAAACACCTGCTCACCTTGACGCCTACAATGCCGGTGCCTGCCATGAGTCCCACTGGCTCCACCTCCTCCCCCATGGTCACTTGTGTGGCCAAGGCCACCAGGTCCACACCCAGAGTCTTCGAGACGAAGGGGAAGGAGCGTGAGACTCGGACGTTGCACTCAATGACTTTCAGCTGGTCATGCTGGAGAGGAAAGAGAGAGAACACCAGTTGCCCAGAGGGTAACTGGATTCTGTGGTTCTATGGAGGAGGCGGGGGTGCACAAGGGGGCACAGCTGGATGCACTGGCCCCCTTCCAGCCCCACAGCTGAGTCAGATCAAGGCCAACTTCTGACGCTCACAGACGGAGCCCTTTTTGAAAACTCTGGAAGGTGGTCAGGCAGCTCCTCCTCTGGATTCCAACTGATGTACAGGAAAATGAGGCATTTTCAGGCAGGCAGGAAGTGCATGCACACATAGAGCCAGGCAAAAAACTCCAAGGGCTGTGAATATATTCCCCCCCCCCCCCAACCTTCCTATCCATTTACCTTGGCAATGAGTTGGAGGTTGAAGGGTCCGGTCACCTGCAGCTCCTGCCCAATGGCGTGGACGATGGCCTTGATCCGCTCTAGCGTCTTGGGCGTGATGTCTTGTGGCGGCGTCACCAGGGTGGCATCTCCTGAATGCACACCCGCGTTCTCCACATGCTCAGAGATGGCCACAGCCACCACTTGGCCATCGCAGGCCACTGCATCCACATCGATCTCCTGGGGTGAGGCAAGGGGAAGTGGTCAGTGCCTGGACACTGTTGAGTCTGAAACTCCCCCAGTAGATCCACCCCCTCAAACCCCACAACAAATTACATCCCTGGCAAGCCCCCCAGCCACCCTCTGTGTCCCTATGTGGGGCTGGCTCTCCTCACTCCTGGCTTTCCTCCACACTCCACAAATGAAGAAAAAAAATATAGCATCCCCGCATTACAAGAACCGGTTGACAGCCCAAAATTATAAAACAAAAAGGTCTCTGTTCCGTAAAGCAAACGAGGAGCACATTTAGAAAGGATATCTGTCCCTGAACCTACACCCACCCCCAACTCCTTCTGGTCTTTCAACAGCCCTCCATAGCTGCCCTGCTCCTGCTTGCTTTGACCACTAGGCCGTTCTGCATTTCGCTTCCTCTTCAGCAGACTTCTACACCCGCTGATCACCAGCACAAGAACTGCCCCACAGCCCACAAAACCCAGAGCACCCAGAACTGCAGAGCCCATGGTGGCTGGGAGGGAAGCTCTGGAACACCCACCTTGGCCTCCTGGATGAACTTGGAGATGACCACCGGCTGCTCCTTGGAGACAGCCACAGCGTTGTTCAGAAACCGCTCCAAATCGCTGTCTGAATAGGCCACGTTCATGGCAGCTCCGCTCAGGACGTAGGAGGGGCGCACCACGCATGGGTAGCCCACCTTGCAGCAGAACTGCTTGGCTGACTGCAATGGGAGCCACAGAGGGGGGCAGGTTTCAATTCTTGCAAGGACTGTCCCATACCCCTATGGACCTGGGCAGGGGCTCACCCTGCACCACTTTCAGCTGAATATCAGCCCAAGGGAGCAACCCAAAGACCTCCTTCTCGCTGGGTGGGTTTTTGCTGAAATTTACCTATGAGATGGGGGAGCTCAAGGGGTTGTTCAATTAAACTGTCACTCCAAGAACACATATTTGCCTTTTTGGTCAGTTTTCTTTTTAATAGAGGGAAGGGTTCTGAGGCTTCAGTTAGGCTACAAGAAGGGCTGAGAAACTAGAAATGAAGGGAGTGGTCTTTCTTGCTGTCCCCATCCCCACACTTGGCAGATTTGGCACAAAGGAAGGGTGGATCAGGGCCAGAGGTGCTCCCACCCCCCATTGTCAAGGCATGATGAGGGAAGTGGGGCTCTCCTCTCACCTCCATGTCTGAAAGCTCCTTCCAGAGTGGCTGGCTGATGTTGATGGTGTCCAGGAGGCGGGAGAACTTGAAGCGGTTTTCGGCGGAGTCAATGGCCTCAGGGGAGGTGCCCAGGATCCGGCACTGCTGGCGATGGAGGGCCATAGCAATGTTGTTGGGGAGCTGCCCCCCCATGGACAGGATCACGCCCTCGGGGTTCTCCAACTCGTAGATGTCCATCACAACCTGAAGAGAGCAGGAATGTGGAGGAAGGAAGCCATGGGTCAGCCTGCAGGGCGAGGGCAAAGTGAGTCCTAGCCAAGAGGTTCCCTGTTGCCCCCTGGCACAGCTACCAAGGCTTCGAGGGCAAAGCTACCGGGACAGGAATCATGGCTTTGGGGACAAATCCTCCATCACCCCAAACCAGAGACACAGAGACCCCACCCCTCTCCCGTACCCTGAAGACCCCCACCATACCTGTGCCCCCACCCCCAGCACTCCTTGGGACTCACCTCAAAGGAGATCTCATCAAAGTAAAGGCGGTCACACATGTCGTAGTCAGTGCTCACTGTCTCCGGGTTGTAATTCACCATGATGGTTTTGTAGCCCAACTGGGTTTGGGAGCAGAAAATGGGGTACCTGCAGGTTACTCTCCTGGAACTGACACCCACCTTCAGCCCTTGGATGGGGACCCCCAGAAGGCAGGCACTGTACCACCCCTCCTTATCTTCCTTTCTATGCAAGGCAAACAAAAACAATGCTGGGGATCCCCCCTTCTCAACCACCACAGCATGGGTGGTATATTTAGCGCACCAGAAGAAGCCCTTGTGGCAAAGATGGCACCGTTGCCCTTGGAGAACCAAGGGAGAAACAGCAGAGAGGGAGGAAGGTGCCCCCCCACCCCAAGGCTTGTTTAAAATGTTATTAGCCTCCTTGAGTCTCATTATTAGGAGAAAGCTAGAATGTTAAATTAATATAATAATAACAACAGTAACAAATACAATATAAGGCTGGCATGGACCAGGGCAGCGGGTGGGGAGCTTCTAAACATCTCTATGAAGTGAACTTTTTTTGCGGGATCAGTTTTAAAGCCCTTAAGTAACATTCTTCCTCTGCACCCCTCTCCCCGCTCTCAAGCTGTCCCTCACCTTGCGCAGCTCCTGAATGCAGCCAACGGCGCACCAGTCGAACTCCACGCTGCTGCCAATGCGGTAGACGCCGGAGCCGATGACCATGACGTAGGGCTCCCGGAAGGCCAGGTCATGCTCGGTCCCATTGTAGGTCAGGTAGAGGTAGTTGGTTTGGGCCGGCCACTCGGCAGCCACCGTGTCGATCTGTTTCACCACTGGCAGAATCTTCAGGTCCTGCCGCATCTTCCGCACGGCCAGCTCTGTGCTGCAACACAGCAAGAGTCTTATGCTTGATGTCTCACCGGAGGACCATGGCGATGGGAGTGACCCCATGCGCTGGCAGCAGCAATGTGGGGATTAAGGCCTTGCCCAGCATTCTTGGGAGATGGAGCCTGGGAGTTCTGGCTCCAAAGCAGAGGCCCTAGCAGTAAAACACCACCCCCTCTCCCTTTGAAAGCAATGTGTGTACAGTTATGGCCCAGAAAGAAGGCAGGGGGACTACCGCTCCCATCATGCATTGTGGTGGAACAGCCAGACATCTGTTAACTATCGTGTGCCATCATCTCAATAGTAAGGCCATCCAGCAGTAGAAGGGTGGGAAGTGACCATATTCACTCAAAGCCCCCATTTGTTTTCAGTGACCCAATCAAAATGGTAACTGCAAGTGACATCACATCATTTCCAGTGAAATGGAAATCCTTAGAGTGCACAGAGGAGAGAACTGGCTGCTCCATTCCATATTCTTCCTGACTCTGCACTGGCAGCAATCCCCAAATGTGGTGGGTGGGGTTGTCTTTTAAAAACAGTTCCCATCCCTTGGCACCCAGCTAGTGGTGCCAGGCCTCTCTGCTTCTGGCCACCAGTCAGAGGGACAGATCAGCCTCATCTCCTTGACTACAAGGCTTCTCTCTGGGCCAGCCTCCCTGCCAGCATTTGCCTCTGGGCCACCCTCGACACTCCATTACCTGAGAATGGCTTGGGCCACCTGCTTGTCAGAGAAGCCCAGCTGCTTGGCCAGCCTGAGGACGGGGGGTGGCATGGCCCCCGGCTCGGCCTGGCGATAGGACTCCAGGCGCATGGCATGGTCCGCAATGTTCTTCATCTTGTGTAAGAACCAGCGGTCGATCTTGGTGAGTTCGTAGAGGCGCTCAATGGAGTAGCCAGCCCTCAGGGCAGCCGCCAGCACAAAGATTCGCTTATCTGTGGGGGTCTCCAGCTCCTGCAGGGTTGTGGGGAGAAGTGGAAAGTGGGGTGGTGTGACCTGAGTCCCCCTCACTGCCCCCTTCTTCCCCATCACTCAGAGGAGCCTTACCATGTCAGAGGCTGGCTTCACGGAGTGGTCAAACCCTAGGCAGTTCTCGTCCACCATGCGCAGGGCTTTCTGGAAGGCCTCCTCAAAGCTCCGGCCAATGGCCATGACCTCCCCTGCAGGGAGAGAAGAGAACAGTAGGAATTGAGGGGGGGGGGATCAGTTGAGGAACCAGAGGTCCAGATATTCATAAAAGTGTCAATTCCAAAGAATGGTAAGCCTGCCCCGGTTTTGAGAACTGGTGGTGAGGTCCTTCTCTCTGTCCTATGACCTTCACAGGTCCATCTGGTGGGGAAAATGGAAGGAGGGCTTTTCTGGTGGCTGCCCCAGGCTCCTCTAGAAGTGTTAGACTGGCCCCCTCCCTGCATGGGGGCCAATCCAACACTTCCAGAGGTAGACAAAGACCATGTTCTCCCATATAAGCCCGCCTTTGATTTGAAATCACCCAAGGAAGCCCTACTTTTAGTCTCACCACCTTCACAGGCAGGCCTGGAGGGAGCGCAGGACACAGGGCCTTCTCGGTGGCTGCCCCCAGGATGTCTGAAACTCCCTCCCAAGAGAGGCTAGACTGGCCCCTTCCCTATTCAATTTCCTCAGACAGGAAAAGACCCTTTTGCTTCCACAGGCCGTTCAGATCTGATTGTTCAAGGTCCAGCTAAACAATGTGCTGGATTTGTTATTTGTTATTCTTGTTTTCCTGTTTTTTAAAAAAATTGTTTATGTTTCTATTTTTAAATGTTTGTAACTATGTGGGTTTTTATAAAAATCTGTGGTCAGCCACCTTCAGTCCTGAACTGGGGAAAAATCAGGACATAAATTATCACAATAATAATGACGGTGATGGAAGCTGACGGGATGGATGCTGGAGGGGTTCATGGCCCTCAAACCATGCCCCTCTTGCACCTCTAAAGGGGGTGGTGGAAGAGGCAAGTGTGTCTGGGGAAACAGCTGTGTCCCAAAGCCCACCCCAGACTCAGCTGACCCTTAATGCCACTGAATGGGGCAAGGGAACACACACCCAGGTTCTAAGAAAGGGTCCACCGGAGCACAAAACCAGTCTGATCCTATCCATGTTTCACCTCCACTCACCCACACTCTTCATGGAGCTGCCAATCTTGGTGCTGACGCGCAGGAACTTGCTGAGGTCCCAGCGCGGGATCTTGACCACACAGTAGTCCAGGCTGGGTTCAAAGCAGGCAGTGGTGGAGTTGGTGACTGAATTCCTGGTCAGGAGAAAGGGGTGTGTGTGTAGAGAGAGATAGGTCAGACCCAGACCAAATAGGATGGCACAACCCCCTTCCCCTGGCAGACCAAAGACAGGCTCACAAAACCTGTGATAGAACGGAATTTTTTTTCTGCTCTCTACCCAAGAGAAGCTCTTTGACCTGCTGGAAAATGGGGACTGGTGGGGGGAGAGGTTGGACTGGATGGCCTCTGCCTTTTTTTCCAACTGTATGGATCTATGATTCTGTGAAGAGTGGTAAGGACGTGTGACCTCAAGGAAGGAGTGCCAAGCCACCATTTGCAAAGGAACAAAGAGCCTCCTGTCCGATACACACACACCTTTTGCCTCCGCTACAGAAGAGCAAGCAGATTAAAGAACTCTTCAGTCTGAATCACAGAAGCCTAGCGTTGGAAGAGACCACAAGGGCCATCCAGGGCAACCCCCTGCCATGAAGGAACTCTCAATCAAAGCATCCCTGACAGATGGCCATCCAGCCTCTGTTGGTGGGCACAGTATTTTTATTCTCGTTCTAGTAAAACATTTTTGCTAAGGAGCCCTTAAGGGACAAAGGCACAGACTCTCTTGCAGGATATGTGGAAAGTGGGCTGGGCTCACTCCGTGCCCCAAAGGGAAGAGTCAGATTTTGGTGTCCCAGAGAGCAAAGGAAGGCCAGCCCAATGCGATGGGAGAGAAGGAAGAGGAGCAGACTCAGCAGGTGTCAAAGGCCAGGCTGATTTTCTCTCTCTTCTCTTCCTCCCCACCCCCAAACTGGGCAGCAGAAAAAGTGGGAAGTCCAGGTGGGCCAGGAACAGTTAAACCCCCCAGATCCTCCCTCCCCCAGCAATGATGCACAGGTGGAAAACAACAACAACACAACAAGAAGGCTGGATTTACGGGCCCAACACAAACACGTTCCTGAGAACTACTCTTGGAGTGAGCTCACCAGGCAGCCAGCCCTCAGCTCATTTCCCAATGCCCCACCAGAGCACCAGGGCAGGGATTACCTGAGGATGGGCAGTGGGATGCCCAAGGCCAGTTTGGCGGCCACGTAGGCCAACGGGTAGCCAGTGGCCTTGCTTGCCAATGCAGAACTCCGGGACAGCCGGGCATTCACCTCGATGATGTAGTACTACAGGGTAGGAAAGAGAAAGATGGAGCTGCCAGCAAGCCAGCTGGCCAGGGCCTCCTGTCCACCTCCAGAAAGGGATCAGAGGATGGGAGTCTTTGGCAGGTGTCCAGGGAAGGATGTGGGGCAGCTCAGAGGAGGAGCCCATGATTGCATACTGAGGGTCAGCCCCTCACATTTCCAAGGAAAGACCCTTCCTGGGAACCTGGATAGCCCTGGTTTTGAAGTCTGTGCCAGCCAGGGGCAAAACCAGCTACCAGTAGTTTACAGTGGACAATGGGCAAGCGCATCCAACTCCCATCCTGGGAGAAGACAAAGCTAAACTGGCCAGGGGTCGGGCTTGTCCCTGGCACTTGGTTCCCCCTTGAACTGCTACGTTTGCAGCCTACAGATTCCTGGAACTTGTAGTTTGGGGAAGCCCAGGAGCTTTTTGGCAGAGAACTCCAAATACCTCATGGATCTGCACATCCCAAGATTCCACAGGAGGGAGGCCATGGCAGTTCAAGGGGGATCACAATGCTCCAACTGTCTCAAATCTACATTTCCTCCATTCTGCAGAGACCTGAGCAGCAGGCAGAATCTGCACAGCTCCACATTCCAAACAGAGGCCCAGGGTTGGGACCCAGTCCTGACGCAGAGCCTCACCTGCTCAGACTCGGGGTTCAGGGCATACTGGATGTTGCACTCTCCCACGATGCCCAGGTGTCGGACTACCTTGATGGCCGTAGTGCGCAGGAGATTGTACTCGCGGTCGTTGAGGGTCTGGCTGGGCGCCACCACGATGGATTCCCCTGTGTGGATGCCCAGCGGGTCCAAGTTCTCCATGTTGCACACCTGGACAGGATCAGGAAAGGGAGATGGGAAGGGGGGAGGTTTACTGCAGCAGTACAAACCACTCTCCACTCCTCACTCCCAGAGGGAAAGATAGGGCAGCTTTTGAGAGAGAAGTCAAAGACTGGCTAGAGTGACCAGGGAGCAAGCCATGCAGCCTCGGGGAATTACCAAATGGATGGGTAAGATTTGAGCAGTGGATAGTGTGGGAAAGAAGTAAGAGCCCCCATAGGGCAACAAAGCTGAGGGGCTGAGCAGCAATGGATCGGATGGTTGGAGGTGTCCCAGAGGGTGACATGGGTTAGCAAAGGTGGAGGGAGAAGGCTGAGGCAAGCACACTGGAACAGCCCCAATGCTGGATTTGACCAAAGCAGCATGCCAACCTGGGCCCCACCTTCCCTGTTCCCAAAGTGCCCCCCACAAGCCAGGCAGGGAACCATGGCATGTTCCTTCCAGAGCTCCCCAGCCACTGGGCCATATGGCCACTTCCATCCCTAGAGGGAGGCTGTCCTGGTCCTAAACCAGCATCTGTTATCAGTAATGAACTAGATGAGGGCAAACAAGTTTAAACTTAATCCAGGTAAGACAGGGGAGCTTCTGGTCAGTCAGAAAGCAGATCAGGGAATAGGGACCCAGCCTGTGGGGTCACACTCCCCTGAAGTCACAGGTTCGCAGTTTGGGGGTACTCCTGGACTCAGCTTTGAACCTGGAGGCCCATGGCTCTGCAATGACATTTAAAACTTGTGCACCAACTGCACCTGAAATGCTACATCCAGCCTCAACGGGAATGCGAGAAAGGGCCTTCTCGGTGCCTGCCTTGGCTATATCCCATTTGGACTACTGTAACACGTTCTACTTGGGGCTGCCTTTGAAGAATGTTCTGAAACTTCAGCTGGTTTAAAGAGCTGCTGCCAGGCTGGTAAGGGGGGCAGGTTATAGAGATCATACTATGCTCCTTTGAAACACTGACTGCCAGCTTGTTTCTGGGCACAATTTGAAGTGTTGGTGATGACCTATAAAGCCATACGTGGCTCAAGTCCATTGACAGACCATTTCTCCTGGTATCTGCCATCCCGGACTCCGAGATCCTCTGGAGAAGCCCTTCTCTCCGTCCCAACAGAGAGAGGGGGCCTTCTGGGTGGCTGCCCCTAGACTCTGGAACTCCCTGCCCAGGGAGATCAGAATGGCTCCCTCCTTGATGGCCTTGTGCTGATGGCCTTCTGCCTTCCTCTTCAACGGGCTTTCAAAACAGAAAGCTTTTACTGAATGGCCTGCGCTGCTATACTGTTTTAATATATTTTAAGCCTTTTTTCTTTTAAAAGTATTTTATAATTTAATATGTAATTTATTTTAATTATTGTTCTAATTTAATTCTATTTTAATGTACTATTTTTGTATGTTTTCCATTGTACTGATTTTTAATGTTGTAAGCCACCCTGAATCCTAGTGTTCAGAGAAGGGTGGGATATAAATACATACAAAATAAATAAATAAATAAATAAGAAGCCGCTGCCGCACCTCTCAGCTCTGGGCCCTGAGTAGTTATGGGGAAAGAACCCCAGAGCAAGCTCCCCAAGTCTCTTCTGTCTCTGGGTGGATCACAGAGACTGAGGCATCCCAGCCAAGGTGGCAGCAAGGAAATTATTTGTGAATTTGAATAAGGTATTCTCTGTACGAATCTCTAGGTTTTCCAGCATGACTGCCAGACATTGACCAGAGTTGCACTAGAGGACTTAAGAGATTCCTAGAGAAACGATTTCTATAGATATTTTGGGGGCCTTCTGCTCTATAGCTAACTTCTGGCAGAAGAGCTGTTGGACAGTGGAAGATACTGCCTCAGGATGAGGTCTCCTTCTTTGGAGGTTTTAAAGGGAGGCTGGATGGCCGTCTATCACAGGAGTGTTTGGATTGTGCCTTCCTGCATGGCAGAAAGAGGTTGGACTTGATTGCCCTGGGAATCTCTTTCCAACTCTATGATTCTATGAGATGTTGATCACAGAGCTGCACTGGAGGACCAACAGATTCCTAGATAAGTGTTCTCTCAGGTTAAATAAAGTGGTTTTTTATTTGTGGCTTTTCCACTTTCATGGGAGCCCTATGTCCCTAACCCTAATGAATGTGGAGGGCTCACGGCATCTACCAAACTCATGATCCAGTTTAAAAATGATATAGGGTTACTTTGGTAAAGCTTACTCTTGATATGTCCTCTCTCTCTTGAGGATGAGTGTCAGGTTGGCAAACAGGGTTTTCTCTAGGCGTGCCTGCCCTGAATGTTGTGGATCTCCGGCCTGTAGCCCAAGAATGGGCCAGTCCTTCCCAGCCCCCTTCATCCCTCCATCTTGCCTCCCTTACCGTGACGCAGTTGTCATAGGCGTCGCGTACCACCTCGTACTCGATCTCCTTCCAACCCTTGAGGGACTTGTCCACCAGCACCTGGGAGGTGTGGGCAAAAGCTTGGCTCACCAGCGTTGTCAGCTCTTCCCGTCCGTTGGCAAAGCCCGAGCCCAGCCCGCCCAGTGCGTAGGCCGAGCGCACCAGCACCGGGTAGCCCAGACGCTCCGCCGCTGCCAGCGCCTGTCAGGATGAGTTGCAGGGGAGAAGGGCTCAGGAAGGGCAATCAGCACCAAATGGCCTCTTGGCCCCTCTGGCACAAGGAATACCTCCCCCTCCGACCATCAGAAAAATCTTCCCCTGACCAGCCACTGAGGGCAGAGGAAGGGCTGAGACTGCAGTGGGGTTTATTGTCAAAATAACCAATGGTTCTCAGAATAAGCCCTTCATTGACTCCCCTTGCTCAGCCTGGTCAGGATGCAACCCTCAAGTGGGACCTCCTGCCCATGTTGGTGCCCTCATAGCCAGGGTTACAGTAGGAAGGCCCACAAGGCAGCCACTGTGCTGAAGTCCAGGCAGTCCTTGTACCTGTTCCAGGGAGCAGGCCGCCTCGCTGGGGGCCACGTGCTCCCCAATCTCCTCCATCTTCTCCACAAAGACCTTGCGGTCCTCTGTCATCTCGATAGAGGCCACAGGGGTGCCCAGCACACGCACGTTGTAGCGCTCCAGCACCCCCGCCTTGGTTAGCTCCACGCCGCAGTTGAGGGCCGTCTGGCCTCCAAATGTGAGCAGGATCCCATCTGGACGCTCGTTCTTTATCACCTGTGGCCACAGGGAAAGGAAGAGGGCTAAGGGGGGGTGCTCAGACGCACACACGTGCACATAGGAAGCAAAAGACACACGCCTCCAGTGTCCCCCCACAGAAAAAAGGATCGGGGCTTGAAAATCCAGGCCCCAGACCAAGTCACATTCTTTGCCTTGCAGATCAAACCATCCCTTGCCCCCCGAGAAGGGTGCCTGCTCAGTTTTCAACTGCCCACACAGGCAAAGCAGTCAGGAGGAGCCCCCAACTTCCAAGCCAGGGGCCAATGGGGGAGGCTGATGGCTCATCCCTTGGTCCCTTTCTTTCAGCTCCGGCTGACAGGCCCAAACCTTACCACCTTGCCAGCCGAGAACTGCCCGTCCTGCTAGAGGCAGGGAAGCCCAGCTTGACTCACTTGGGCCACATAGTCCGGAGTGATGGGCAGGAAGTAGACCTTGTCGGCCAGACCCTTGGAGGTCTGCACAGTGGCAATGTTGGCATTGATCAGCACTGTCTGGATGTTCTCCTCCTTCAGGGCTTTGATGGCCTGGGGAGTGGGAGCGGGATTTTAGACCTCTGGCTTCCTCTGTTTCTCCTCCCCATCCGAACAAACGACATTCCAGTCAAGATGAACAGATGGGAAGCTGTCGTTGACCACCAATGTTTAGGGAGACAGCTTCCAAAGAAGAAAGGATCTTCTTTCCATACAAATCTTTTGGATAATGGCACTAAATTTACCCCTTTCTGTAATAATTCAGACCCCGTAAAAATAAAGTCCTGGAAAAGCATCTGTTCTGAATTGTATAAGCAACAAACCCAGAAAAAACTAAGTAGGCACCATATACTGGAACAAGTTTTCTAGTTGCCATTTTCCAAAACAGCTACTGCCAATTCTAAATGCTCCTAGTTTGGATTCCAAGAACATTTATGAACATTGTTTATTATTTAATTATTTGTTCTCCCAAAATGAAATATTGCTCTATTGTCTAAACATAAATTTGAAATTAAGAAATCCAGTTACAAGGTTCTTAAAACAAAATTCACATAATTTGTCTTTACTAGATAAACCTAAAATGAAAACAAAAAACCTTGAGCAGTAAAAATTTAGTGGAGGGTATTTTAAAAGAAGGCATACAGAAGGTCTGTTCAAGCTTATGCCTGTCCAAGCTCTTCTAGTATCCATGCCAACCATGCAGTGTTGTCCTTTTACACAAGTAAGAAGAAAATGGAGGGGGGGGGAACACCAGGCTTTCACTTTTTTGTGTGTGATGGAGGAAAAAGGCAAAGGGGAAGGCAGTGCTAGTCCCCTGTGCCTTTTCCCTTGCATGCAGCCTGCCTCCCCATGCCACTACAGACCCCTGCAGCCCACCCACTCACCTGGGAGCCAGAGTAGTCAAACTCCCCTGCTTGCCCAATGGAGAGACCCCCCGAGCCCAGGATGAGCACTTTGCGGGGGCGGGCAACATCACGGTCTGGCGGGGCTTCACCTGAGCGCAGGCACTGCTGGATCCGCTCAGAGACTGGAGGTGGGAGAGCAAGAAGGGACCCCCTCCTGTTAGCCTCATGGGCTACTCTGTCTGGGGATGCCCTGCTCTGGGAGGGAGCTGGATGAGGTGGCCTGTGGGGTCCCTTCTAGGTCCATGATTCCACACCCGAGTTACGATGAGGGCCCCCCCGCCCTCTGCCAGGAAAGGGGCTGGCAAATGCTCCTGCAGAGGAGCAGCCTGGAGGCAATGCGAGCCCTCTCCCTTCTCCCTCCCTCTGAGGAAGCCCCCACCTGTCTTGGAGCTCGCCCCCCCAGCTTTTGTATCCTTCACAGTCTCCAGGAAGACATCAAAGAGGCACTCCAGGTCCATAGGGCCGGCATTGTGCTCCGGGTGGAACTGCACGCTATGGGGTGGGGCAGGGAGAGAAAGCACACGTTGGGGGCATCTTGCAGGGAGACACAAGTGAGGCCAACAGCACATCCACAGGCTCCCCCCAGCCTGTAGTGGCCTCCAGCAGCAAAAGCCCCCCCCCCTCCGCCAACCCCAGCCCCCCTGCCATACACACCTGAAGAACGGCTTGGCCTCGTGTACCAGCCCCTCATTGGAGTGGTCATTGGCGTTGGTGAAGAGGGGGGTCCAGCCAGGAGGGAGGCTCCCAGGCTCAACAGCAAAGCCATGGTTTTGGGAGGTGATGAGGCAGCGCCGGGAGCCCTCGTGGAGGCAGGGCTGGTTGTGGCCCCGGTTTCCATACCTGCAGGGGAGGATGGCAAATGAGGAGGGAGCACCAGGGAGAAGCAGAGATCCGACTACTATTACCATTACTTCCAGAGACGGAAGCGGTCACTGCCCTCCTGGAAAAGAACACAGGTGGGCCAGCTTCCTTCAAGAACACTGCCTGCCCTCCCCACTCTTCCTCAGAGTCCCCAAACAGGTTGCCCTTCCCACCTCCACTTACTTCATCTTGTAGGTCTTGGCCCCAATGGCCAAGGCCAGAAGCTGGTGGCCCAGGCAGATGCCAAAGACGGGCTTCGGAGCAGGCAGCTCGAGGACACGGCGCAGATTAGCAACTGTCGCTTGGCAAAACTGGGGGTCCCCGGGGCCATTACTGACAAAGAGCCCATCAAAGTCTGGGGTGCAGTGAAGAGGGGAGCAGAAAGAGAATGTTGGAAGGGCTCTGGGGCACCTTCCCACCAGAACCAGCAAAGACAAGTCCAGTGCTCCCTGCCCAAAATGGGGCACAGCAATTATGGGTCCCTGGCGCTTGCCAAGGTGGCATCCCTCATTCCCAGTCCAGGGCCAAGGAAGGGTTCCACAATGCCCCCTCCCTCACCCCCAGCCCTCTCACCCGCACTATCCAGGGGGTGATCCCATGGCACAACCCTTACGGCTGCCCCACGCTCACACAGACATCGGATCTGGTTGTACTTCAGGCCGCAATCAACCGCCGTGATCCTCATGGACCCCCCCGGGTTGAACAGATGGGGTTCCTATGGAGAGAGCTGCTGTCAGGTGGGTGGACTGGCCAGGATTCAGGAGACCTTAGCAAGGGCTGCAACAGCCACCTCCAGGCCATGCGGGTCTAGCCTCAGTCCACATGTCCCCACACCTACTTGCACGGAGACCTCCTTCACCAGGTGTGTCTGGTTTGGATCCTCAAAAGGCAGGTGTGGATTGTGGACATTGTCTGGCACCAGTCGGCCCAGCAAAGCCCCCTTTTCCCGGATCCTCTTGGTCAGCGCTCGTGTGTCCACTCCTGAGGGGAAGGAAAGTTGTGATCCCATTTTACAGATGGGAAAGGGAGGCAGAATCTCCCAGTAGGGCTTCTCCATCCCACACCAAAACCTGCCAGGCTTGTAAATGCCAATGGGGCTGTATTTGATGCTGAAAGGGCCTAGAGCCATAGGAAGGCAGGAATGCCGCCTGCTCATGCCCATCTCTACCCAAAACTCTTGGCTGTAGGCATCTTGTCCCTGAGAAAAAGGACCCAGATCACTTAACAGCATCAGCCCAAGGCTTGCCCTTGCCAGGCTCCCCTCCCTTGCCCACTATTTACCTTCCAGTCCTGGGACCCCCTGTTCCTGCAGCCACTGGTCGAGGGAACGTGTGGCACTCCAGTGGCTGGGGTTTTGGGCACACTCGCCCACGATGAGGGCGGCCACGTGGATGCAGCTAGACTCAAACCACTGCGGGAGACCAAAGACAACTCAAATTAAAGCCTAGAAAGCGGCCGAGAAGGAGTGAACATGAACACACCTCTAATCCTAAAAGACTGCAATTCACATCAGTCCCGCTAAGGCAGCTTAGGTACTGGGAAAGGTACTGGAAATAGTCCAGCCTACCCAGACAGTGCCTGGATGAGAAGATTGCCTCTACCCGAAGAAACCATGGCCTTCCCCCTGTGAGCAGGGACTTTGCAACTGGGTCATGCCCTCACCCTGATGGAAGGGGATGGGCAGACCCTTGCTTTGCTCTCAAGAAGCTGCCCCACAACCCACCGCTCCACAAGAGCATCTTCTTCCCACTCTTCCTGCCCCACGCAAGTCTCTGTGCCCCACCTGCCTTGAGCAATTGCCAGCTGCCAGAGGCAGGAGGAGAGTCTGTGCCCACTGCAGGGATGCCACAAAGCTTCAGGCTTTGCCAAGGGAAACCCCCCACCACCCTCCACCAGTCTAGGGATGCCTAGGCTGCACCCCCTCAACTTGCGGATCCCCATGGGAAGCAACATTCTGGGAGAAGAAAGCATGCGTGTGAATATCAGGCTGGACGAGACCCAAATCAACCCCTTGGCACAGCTGGGAAGAACCTGGCCATCTTGAAGATCTCCTGGGATGCCCAGAAATCTGAAATGGTATGTGGGCACTATGAAGCCTCCCCACCAGGGTCACTGCCCCCAGACTCACCCGGCTGAGTCCATATTGATCCAGCTCATCTGGAGGGATGCCGTAATTCCCCACAAGCGGGTAGGTCAGAACCAGAATCTGGGACTTGTAGGAAGGGTCCGTCAGCGCTTCGGGGTAGCCCACCATCCCAGTCTGGAACACTGCAGCCGAAAGAGGAGGGTGAGCACCACGAATGACCGGAGAAGGGGGTCCAGGAAAGAAGCTGTTGCCCTCCCCACACTTAGAGTCACAGGGAGGGTGGTACCTCTCCTCCTTTGCTCCCCAGTTCTGGACAGAAAGTGGGCAGCTGCAGCACCAGCAGCCTCGGCCGGAGGCCTTGAGGGATGGGAGCAAAGTGCTAAGTGTGTAGACACATGCACACACACATGCCGGCCCCTTAAACCGGGGCCAGAGGTTGCAACACTAACGCACAAAAGGTGTGGAGCCAAAGAAGCCACGCATGCACCAAGACCTCCCTCCATCCCTGTCTCTGCTGAAGGGAATGCTGGGCACAACTCTGTCCTGCGTTCCTGTGCCTCTTGGGTGACAGACCCACGGAAGGAAGGAAGGAAGGAAGGAAGGAAGAGCGCCAGGCAGTGCCCCTTCTCTAGGACACTCCCCAGCCACAGGGGTCCGACTGCTGCCACAGTTGGAGGGACATCCTTTGCCCCCCGGGGGCACCTGTGTGTATGGGGGGGGCACAAGATCTTCCTGGGGCACCTGGCTCCCACAGATGGCACTTTGGCGCAGGGCGCCTTCTGCAGGGTTTCACAGGGGCTTGTCCTGTGGTGGCCCGCAGGCCCCTTTTCCTAAGAACAGTCCCAGGGACCCCGAGGAGGGTGTCCTATCGGGAGGTTGTGCCCCCCACACCATTGGACCCACGGGTGCTTCATCCCCACTGGAGCAGAGATGGCCCTCTGTCAATGGGGGTGCTTCGATTGGGAGTTCCTGCATGGCAGAGGAAGGGGGCTGAGCTGGATCAGAGCCTTCATTCTTGGGGCCTCTTCCAACCTGAGGATTCTACAAAGAGGCTGGATGGTCCTCTGTCAATGGGGGTGCTCTTTGATGGAGAGTTCCTGCATGGCAGAGGAAGGACCAGGCCCCTCACTCTTGGGGTCTATGGCTCTATGGGGCCCTCTTTTTAATGTCCCACCCTCGAGAGAGAGAGGGGCCCCCAACTCCAGGGGCCACTGACCCCCAACCCCACGACCCCTGACCCGGAAGAGGAAGCAGAGGGGAGGAAGGCGAGGCCCCCCAGAGACCCCCCCCTCCGTTGGCTCCAGGGCACCCTGGAAGGGCCCCGACTGACCCACTTCCCCGGCGGCGGGGGCGGCGGGCCTGGCCCCGAAGGGCCTCCCGCGGAGCACCGTCCCGTCCTCCAGCACCAGCGCAGCCATGGCCCCGATCGAAGGCAGGCAGGCGGCCGGCTGAAGGGAGAGAGAGAGAGAGAGAGAGAGGGATGGCCCTGGAGGAAGAAGAAGAAGAAGAAGAAGAGAAAGACCGAGGAGGGATTCAAGAAGGAACGCGTGGACCGGAAGTGAGGACCAGGGAGGGGGCGTGGCGCCGGGGAGGAGCGCGGAGGGGGCGGGGCAACGGGCACTTCCGGTGGCGGACCGGAAGTGGGTCCCCTACTCCAGGCTAGAGCGGCTGCTGGTCACGTGATCATCACTGGAGTTTGGCTGCATCCACACTGGAGAGATAGCTCGGTTTGGCACCGCTTTAACTCTTTATCTGGCTCAAGGCTATGAGGGGTATAATGTAATGAGGGGTAACTTCACGCCTCTCCAAGTTTTATGGCCAATTTTTAGACACTTTTTTAGGGCATGTCTACATGGTCCAAACGAACCGGTTTTGTCCCACTGTTTTCACAATGCGGAGAAAAGCCCCAATACTGCCTTGACAACATTTACACAGGATCCTGGTGTGCCACTCGGTGCCACTTCCGCTGCTGTGAGCTGCTCCCTCTGAGGCCACAGTGAGGCCCCCAGCCATGGGACTGAGGCTGGGCATTTCATTTTCAGCCTCGGAGGGAGCAACTCATGCCAGGGTCAGGCAGCAAGGCAGGATACTGTGTGATCTGGCATTGCTCTATAGCTGTTTTCTCTGGGAAAAGAGGCTCTGAACCCCTGCCCACCCCAAACGCCACCGTTTCCATAGAAGGGAATCTGAAGCCTGCGGATGGGAGCCACCCAGAGCAGGCCCTGCAGAGGCTGGTAATCCCCCACCCACCCACCCACCCAACGATTTCACACCCAAAAACAAAGTGCTAGATTGGGGCAGCCCCTTTATTAGTAACAGTCACAGTCCTGCAAGAAACGGATCTGCCCCCTTGGGCTGGGAGTGAAGGTCAGCCCCACTCGACCGGGCTCCGGTTCTTTGCAAAGAGAAATGTCCGTGTGTGCAAGAGATGTTGCTGTCCCAGGAATGGTCCGTCAGGAACGTCCAAGCCTAAGTGCCAGAGGCCCCCTTGGCCTGCCTGAGGCCACAGACCTTGGACATGAAAGGCTGCCCCACTGCCCCTTCTCCTGCGCCAGACACTGATGGGGGACGGATGAGTCTGTCCGCACTAGGATGCCTTGGCCTTCCTCCGTTGGGTGGTCCACAGCAGGACGGAGAGGATGGCTGTGACGGCTCCCAAAGTCCCAAAGAAGGGCAGGTAGGGGAAGGTGCCCTGCAAGGGAAAGACAAAGCAGGGGGCATCATTTACACCTTCAATAAAAGCCCAGCTTCAAGAAAAGACCCAAGACAAGCAGGATATAAGCCCCCCCAACATGGACGTGAGAGAGAATGTGGCCTCCAAAAGGAGGGGTGACTCTGTCGTGCGTCTCTTGCGGTTACTGTTGCCCCAGGCAGAGGGTCCAGTGACGCTGCTAAAGGGAAGGCTGAAAGATGCCAGCTCTGCCAACCCCACTCAGTGCCTAGGCTCCCTTGGGGCAGAGGGAATGCCTTCACAGCTGCTCCCTCCAGCCCCTTCAGACCAGAACCAACTGCCCCCTGCAAAGCCCCCCTCCCTCCCTCCCTCCCTCGCTCCCCAGGGCCAACTTACCTGGCGCAAGCACTTGTAGCCATGGAATGGGCTCACACACAGGCACTGGGGCAAGCCAGGCCCATCAGGGGCACAGAGGGAGCCCTCTGGGCACAGCCAGCCTGCAGGAAGGGCAAGACAGGGACAAGGTGAGTAAGGGACCCCCACAGCTTACATCCTGCCATGTGCAGCATTAGCTCTCTGCTCCCAGCCCCTCGTCTGGCCCTCCTCAACCCCTTGGCCTCCTCCTTCCCAGAGCAGCATCCCCTCTTCGGCCACCCCTAGGGATTCATCGGGGTGGACTGTATTGTTGTGGGCTGCCTCAATGCTCCCCCCTCCCCAAAAGCAACAAACTCTCACAAATCCTTTGAGAATTTCTGCCCCAGTTCCTCTATGGGTCCAAATCCACTGCTGGGCCAAGATACTCCAAATGGCACGCGCCAGAAGCCAAGCCCCCACCAGAAGGAAGGCCCCTGTCCTCTTAAGGGATCTGCTGCCCTGCATCACAGCCCAAGGCCGCCACATTCCCTCCTTGACCCCAGTTCAGCTGCCTCTGCTGCCCCCCATCCAGCCTCTCCATTGAAGCCCCACTGTACAAGCCCCAAGCCAAGCTCCCCCTCCGCACCTAGTCCAGTTGAGCCGATGCAGGGGTTCCTCTGGCCTTGGCAGAACCGGCTGCTCCCTCGGACGGAGGTGCTGTTCCATCCTTCGCTGCCCCCGGGGCAGTCCAGCTTCGGAGGCAGAACTCTGCAGACCAGGAAGGAGTCTTTCAGGGTCTGGTGGGAGGCAGTGGGAGGAAGGCCTAGTGTGCCCACCCCCAGCAGGACCCAGAAGCCACGCATATGGACATCGGCCCAGTTGCAAAGAGGGTGCTGGCCAGCCCCAAACAGCTTTGCAGACCCCTCCCCTGCATTTTCCTGCCAGCCTCCAGTCCAAGGCATCTCCTGGACCTCTCCCATAACTGCTTCCACTAAGGAGGGCAGGGATTCCAAGTCCAGGGTCTGGATCCAGCTCCCTCCACACCACTCACAGGGTCTCCAGGTGAGAAAATCCCCGGAAGGCCTCCATGGGGAGAGGGTCCAACGGGTTATCGCTCAGATCGCTGCAAGAAGAAGAGGAAAGTGCATTCAGGGTCTGAACCAAGCCCCCCCTCCTGACCTGCGAATGATTCATGGCATTGCACACTGTCCCCTGGATCTGACTGCTTCCTGTTATGACCCAAATCTAACAGAACTAAAGTGATTTGTCCCTTCCTTTCCTTAAAGATGGATGCTGCGCTTACAGTCCAGACTCCCATCAACCCCCCGCCAAACCTACACTCCAAGGCTGTACCTTTAAACAGAAAAACATGCCTGAACCCAGCAGTGGGCTGCTATGAACTGTTTACAGGAGTTAAGGGTAGCCTGGAAGGTGGCCAAGGCTAAAAGGACTGCAGCCTCTTGGGATCTGGAGCTGTTTGGGTATTTAGGCTTCAGTCCCCAAATGTTTGTCTGTACCTTCAAGTCACCTTAATGGTGACCCCATTAATTTCAAAGGACACCTCAGGGGTAGTTTTGCCACTTCCTTCCTGCAAAATGGGGTCCACAGCACCTGGTCTCTGTTGGCAGTCTCTCCTTCATGTACTAATCAAGGATGATCATGTTTAGCTTCCAAGATCTGATGGGATCAGGTGCCTTTAGGGGTTTTGCACAACTCAAGGCCAGGCCCAGAACTCTACCCTGCAGCCCAGTCTTTTTGTATGGGACTCACAGGCTGTCCTCGTCCCCTCCCTCCCTCCGCTGCCTGTCTGCATGAAGGGGGCCTTGCAGGGGCCTCTAAGGACCAGAGGCCCACCTTTCTTCCTCCTCACCATCCCCTGCCTGCATAAAGACTCCCCCAGGGGCCCTAATGGCCAAAGACCCTTTGCCTGGTTCTGCATCTTGTAAGAGGAGCCCCCCCGCAGCTGAGGAGTGTGACCTGGACTCACAGGACGATGGTGGTGCTGGCCTCCTGGAAGCCGGAACAGAGCCTCTGCAGGGAGCAGTTCCCCAGGTCCAGCCTGGAAGTGAAGAGGAAGACAGAGGGGTTACTTCCCAGCCCAGCCCAACCCAACCCAGCTTCCCTGCGGAGGAGGACATTTGGAGCTGGACACCTCTCCTCCTTGCAAGCAGAGCAGGGCTTCTCCTGTACTCTGGTGGACAAGGACATCCATTGGGCCTCTGGGGCATTTAGCCACTGGTGGCGCAATGGTTCAATCCCTGTACTGCAGCCACTCAGTCAAAACCATAAGGTTGCGAGTTCAAGACCAGCAAAAGGGCTCAAGCTCGACTCAGGCTTGCATCCTTCCGAGGTCGCTAAAATGAGTACCCAGATTGTTGGGGGCAAGTACCTTACAGCAGTAAACCACTTAGCCACTCCTTAGGCGGTATGAAGCGGTATATAAATGAAGCTGTTTGTGTGTTTGTTTGTGGCAGGAGCTGTGGCCAGTTGCCCATTCCCCCTGGGGAAGGATGACTAGTTGTCCTCATTTTCCCAGGGTGTGTCCTCCGTGCCAACCTTCTGTCCAGGAGGAGGAATTCCAAAAAGCCCTCCGTCTGGACCATGACTAAGAAGCACGAATTTACGTTTACGTGAGCGTTCCTATAGCGTCCATTTTATCGCACCCTGCGTTTCCTATGGACGTCCTCCATTTTGTCCTCCGTGGCGGTCAGGAGGACCTCGGGGGACCCTGCTCCAGAGCCAGGAGAAAATTTGATTAACGTGTCCTCTCTAGGAACCTCTGGGTCCTCCGGCGCAGCTCTGCCAGAAGCCGACCATAGAGTTGCGCCAGAGGAAACCTAGAGAAGAGACTCCGGCGCGATCCTGAGAGTCTCTTCTGGGAGACATTAACCATAGAGTTGCACTGGAGGACCCTGAGGCTCCTAGAGAGGCGCTCTCTTATTCCTTTACCATAGACTTGTGCTAGAGAAAACCTAGTCGTTGTCTGGGTCAGTCGCTATGGAATTCTGGGAGTTGGAGTCTGTTGTGGGGCCCAGAGCTTGTTGTCTGGGTCAGTCGCTATGGAATTCTGGGAGTTGGAGTTTGTTGTGGGGCCTTAAGGCCCCACAACAAACTCCAACTCCCAGAATTCCATAGCAAGTGAGTCAGACAACGAGCTAAAGCGCTGCCTCATTTGCTCTAACTGAGACCCACCCGACCATCGCGGCCTTTTCTCCTTCGAGGCAGCACCGTCCCCTCAGCAGGCCCCGTCCGGAGCAGAAGGAGGCCACCGCGGAGCCCTCCCTGGCCGTCCCCGGGCAGCATCCCTCGCAGAGCCACGGAGGAGCGGCCCTCTCCCTGCCCAGACCTCCCGCCGGAGCCCCGGACAGGAACGCGGCCGCCAACAAAGCCAGCAGAGAAGGCCCCGGGCCTACTCCGGGCGCAGCCATGATTGATTTGGGCTCCCTCACGTGACCGCGACGATCACGTGGCCCACGCCCCCTTGCGTCACGCGGTCGCCATGGCAGCAGCCGAGCCGGAACCGGCCTCCTCCTCCTCTTCGCTCCTTTGCCGCCATCTAGTGGCGAGTGCTGGAAGGACAGCCTTTTATCCACCATTTATTTATTTTTATATTTTATTTTGTGTTTTATATTATTTATAAAATGTATTTTGTATAACGCGTAATATAAAACTATACTTTAATTTATTACGCATTATTATATATTTACATAAGACATGTCTTCATATAATATATAAAAACATATTTTATATATGTATTTTCTATATTATGTTTTATTTTTATGGAGAGGACTCCTCTTCGCTCCTTTGCCGCCACCTAGTGGCGAGTGCCGGTAGGACAGCCTTTTATCCACGAAGAGATTTATCTATTTTTATATTTTATTTTATGTTTTGTATAATTTATAAAATATATTTTACATAACACATAACATAAAACTATACATTATATATATTTATATTACATTATATATTATATATATATTACCTATTTACATAAAACATATCTTCATATAATATATAAAAATATATTTTATATTTTATTTACCATATTTTTATGGAGAGGATGCTCAAAGGGAGGCCCCGTGACGTCATCGCCGCCCAATGGAGGCTAAAGAGGAAAACCAATCTTCATTGAAACACCTTCCCGGCTTGCGATTGTAGCTGCGTTCACACTGGAGAAATAAACCGGTTTAAGTGCCATGGCTCAATGCTGTGAAATTCTGGGAATTGTAGTTTGTTGTGGGGCCTTCCTTCCTTAAGCTCTGCTCCGCTCTGGGCCCCACAACAAACTACAATTCCCAGAATTTCACAGCATTGAGCCATGGCACTTAAACCGGTTTATTTCCCCAGTGTGAATGCAACGTTAGGGCACTCTGCGGAAGAGAAGTCTTCTGGCCATTGCCTTCTGCCAACCACAGACCTTGCACTGGACCCACATTTAAAGCATGCCTTCCATAATGTGTCCGTTGTGCCAAAATTAAGGGGAGAAGCCCATTCAGCGTCTGCGGTGTGTCCTCACGCAGCCCTTTGCCTAACACCTTTGCTGTCTTTTTCCCTCCCGCGAAACAAACGCGTCTCAAACTCTGGGTGCGAGTCTTGTCTGCTGCTGCTGCTGCTTCTCCTGGAAGAAAACAGCTCTAGAAAGATCCATCCTGGCTCCCCGTTTGCGGTCAGATGAATTTCCGGAAGGGGATCCGCAAACATGGCATTGTTACTCGGTGCTCACAATGGAGGGCATTTTGGAATTCCTCCCGGACAGGAGGCTGAAATGTAGGAACTGGCCCGAAAAGGAGAACGCTTGGCCACATCATGGGAAGGCCAAGGGTTGGACTGGATGGCCCTTGGTTTCTTCCAACTCTACGATTCCATGAAACCATTGGAAAAGCCAATACAGCGGTCCACCCGTATTTGCTAGTGCGAGGGGCACAAGAGCCCTGTGAAGGTGGAAAAAGTGCAAATAAGAAAACACTGTCCTTTTTACCTAAGGGAAGACCTCTCTAGGAATCATCAGGTCCTCCAGTCTATGATGAGCATCTGCCAGAAGCTGACCATAGAGTCAAGTTGGGAGGACCTACGAATGCCTAGAGAAGTCTTTTCTCTAGGAACTTCTAGGTTCTCCAGCTCAACTCTTTGCTCAACCTCCGGCAGAATTGCGCTGGAGGACTTAAGAGATTCCTAGAGAGAACATAGTAATCGAAACCACTAATAATCAAATCCTCAAAAGTCAAAGCAGTAAATGCGGGGGGGCCAACTGTAATGCCAGGAAAGGTGGAGGGAAGGGGAAAGAGAGGAGGACCACGTGCCAGATGCCACATGCTTCCTTTGCAACCAGCCACTCCGAGGGTCTCCAAAAGGAGAGACCAGACTAGAAATACTTAGCAGCATCAGCCGCCTCTTTTGCACAAGAAGGAAGAAGCCTAAGTCCTCATTGGATGCTGGAAGGAAAGGCTTCCTCCCGTCCAGGTTGTAACCATTCTCTCGAAGAGGATTTCGTGGACGGAAAACAGGACCCGCGTGGCCAGGGCCCATCAGAGTGCATCCACAAAGGCAAAAGTGATTGAGGAGGAAGAAGAGTCAACCTGGGAGAGGCTGCAGCCCTTTGCTTTTGCCTGAGCCTCTTGGGAAGGAGAGACGCTGTCCCTGCTCCTCCTCTGTCTCCTGGAGATCTGAGTGCAACCCACTTTTGTACTTTGAATTTTGCCCTTTGCAGCAATTGAAGTAAGCAGAGGGCAAAGGAGGAAAGTGGGAGGAGGAGGAGGAGGAGGAGGAGGAGAGAGAAACCGGGGCATTGCAAAGGCAGGTGAAAAAGTGGGATGGCGGAGGATTAATGGGGCCTGTCCCTGCCAAACTGGGAGAGTCGGATGGCATGCTGTGCCCGGACCCTGAGCCCTCCCCCTGAATCCCAGGCTCTGGAAGGGCAGGCACTTGGTCATCTCTCCCAGCCAAGGCCCAGCTGGACGCAGAGCACAAGGCGGGCAGCGAGAAGGGGGCTGTCTCTGGCTTCTGCTTGCCCTGGACAGGTAGACTGCCTTGGGATGCTGAGGTCCACACAAGTGTGACTGCAGACCCATCCTTCGGCCAAAATGGTTCCCAAAATTCATCCACTTCATATGCTGCTTTTTATCCACAGCTGATTTAAAAAACAAAGTACTTAAAAGCTATTAAAAGCAATGATGCTTTAAAAGAAAAGTGCAGCAGCTCATTAGCAGCTCATTTCTTGCAATACAGCCATTTCCCCAAAGCCTTTCAGAATATAAAATAAAGGTCTGGATGGGAAAGAGGGACGCAGCCTGGCTTTGGGAAGCAAGGAGGGGCTGCAGAGCTTAGGAGCAGCCACCAGAAAGGCCCTGCTTCCTGCCCCCCCCCCCCCGATGCGCCTGGGAGGCCTGGGCCAGAGAGAGGAGCTCCCCGGAAGACCCGAGGGTCAAGGCTTGCGTGGGAGAAGAGCCTGGTCTCTTTGCAGATTGGTTTTTATTGAAATGGTAACAACCAGGAGTTTGCTGCAAGAGAGTGTTGCAGCTTAGCCCCCAGCGAAGCACTCCACCTGCCCAGAGGTCCTTCCACTCTGACCAGGGGAGGCCTTGCATGGAGACCTTCTGGCCAAGCGAAGGGGGTCCCAGAGAGGAGGGAGAGAAAAGGACCCCCTTTCCCCTTCTTTATCTTCCTCTGGGAAGGGGGTCCCATAAGCTGAGCCGCACCTGAGCCGCCAGGAAACCTGTCCTCCGGCCCCAAGCAGAAGAGCATCGCAGGTCATTGGACCTCTCCGCTGGGCCTGGAGATGGCCACCTGGCAGTTATATTGCCAAAGTGACAGGTAGTCTTCAAAAGCAGTCCCTGGGAGAGGCCCTGGCAGTAGTCGAGTCCTGAAGGTTCTCAGGGCCTGGACAACGGTGGCCAGCAGCCATCCCTGTGCAGAACAACAGAAGCCATTTGGCCGTTCCATGGGAAACCTGGATCCTGGACACAGGTCTTCCACTTTAATTGCAATGGCTGCATCCTGTGGGGTCCTGGCTTGTAGCTTGGTGTGGCCCTTGAAATTTCTGGCACAGAACTTTCCATTTTTGTTGTTGTGAACCACCTTCAAGCCAGTCTTGACTCGGGTTGACTCTGTAGATGATGGGACCCCTCCAAGGCCCCTGTCCTCCACTGTTCTGCTTAGGTCCAGTACATTCACGTCTCTGAGCTCCTTAATAGATCCATCCATCCAGCTTGCAGTCTTCCTCTCTTTATATCACCTTCTACCTTTCCTAGTATCATTGCCTTTTCCAGTGATCCATGCCTTCAATTTGATCATCTAGGTTTCCAAAGAGATCTCTGGCTTGATCTGTCCCAGGACCCATTTCTTTGTTTTTTTGGCCATCCAGGGTATCCCTAGCACTCATCTTCAGCAAATTTCTCAGACGGATTTTCTTCATTTCCACTTTCCTCACTATCCAGCCCCCACATCCCTACATAGCGATGGGGAATACAATGGCTGTTACCATTCCAGCTTTGGTGCTGTGACGCATCTCTTTGCTCTTTAGGAACTTGTCCAGTTCTTTCACGCCTGTCCTTCCCATTCTTAGTCTTTTTATTATTTATTGACAACAGTCATCATTCTAGTCAATGTTTGATTCCCAGCTATGATAACTCTTACTATTTCCACTTCCTTGTTGTCTAGAATGACTGAATCTGCGTAGAAGCGCTGTGGTCATTGTTTTTGTTTTACGTTCATCCTGTAACAAGCTTCGCCTCCATTACGTCGTTGTTGCCAAGTGGCTCAGCACAGCCTCCGAAGTTGCTGTTGTTGCAGAGACACCTTCCTCCCTCCCCCATGGCCCCACAGCCACACCTTGCCACGGGGGGCAAATCATGGGCAAAGCGTTTTAGGAGCGGTGCCAGACTTTGCTCGTTCCTCCTGAGCTGCCCCAGCCCTCCTCGGGTGCCTTCTTTAGTGGGGGAGGAACGAGGTGGCAGCAAAGCATTTCCTCATTGCCACCTGTCTGCCTGTGCAAGGAAGCCTGCCAGGTGGGCAAACTCCTTTCTAGGGTCAGGTTGGCTGCAGCCGAGGATATCAGGGAGACGGGCATCTTGGAGATGTAGAGGAGGCAGGTGCCGTTCCTACCTTGGACCAGCCCCTTTTGCTTCTCAGCAATGCCAGGCTGCCCAGCCCCTGCGACTCCAGATCTGTGCTAGCACCATTCAGGCAACACATCCTGTTCCCTGCACCTTTGCCAAGGGACCGTTGCTATGAGCATGTGCAGAGAGCATGAAGGAATTTGGATTGTGAGGCTCACTCTGGGTTGCATGGGCAAGCCAGGCACACAGACTCAGGGCTGGAGTCCTGCCTCATACCCCAAGGGTCAAATCAAGATATACTATATCCACAGCATTCCCTTCATCTACCAAGCTGGTAATTTTATCAAAAAAAGAGATCAGGTTCGTTTGGCATGACTTGTTTCTCTGAAACCCATGTTGGCTTTTTGTGATTATGGCATTGGCTTCTAAATGTTCGCAGACTCTCTGCTTAATGATCTGCTCCAGAACCTTTCCTGGAATTGATGTCAGACTAACTGGACGATAATTGTTGGGATCCTCTTTTGTCCCCTTTTTGAAGATGGGGACAACGTTTGCCCTCCTCCAGTCTTCTGGGACTTCTCCTGTTCTCCAGGAGTTCTCAAAGATTATTGCCATTGGTTCCGATATTACATTTGCCAGTTCTTTTAATACTCTAGGATGTAGTTCATCTGGTCCTGGAGATTTATATTCATTTAGGTTAACCAGGTATTCCTGTACTACCTCTTTACTTATTCCGTGCTGAATTTCCTCTATTCTGTCTCCTGTTCCATTATCCTTAGGTTGAGCACCCTTTGCCTTTTCTGAGAAGACTGAAGCAAAGAAGGTGTTGAGTAATTCTGCCTTTTCTCTGTCCCCTGTTAGCATTTTGCCATCTTCTGCACGCAGTGGCCCTACCATTTCCTTCTTTTTCCTTTTCCTGCGGACATATCCAAAAAAGCCCTTTTTATTGTTCTTAACGTCTCTAGCCAGCCTGAGTTCATTTTGCGCTTTAGCTTTTCTGACTTTATCCCTACATGTGCTGGCTATTTGTTTGAATTCCTCTTTCGTGATTTCCCCATTTTTCCATTTCTTGTACATGTCCCTTTTAAAACGAAGCACAATTGAAATGATAGACTCTTAAGAAGTGCCTTTTGGAAAGACTGAGAGGGTTGTTTTATTTTAATGCCATGGAAGGATAAAAGGAAGTGCATCAGCATATTGATTAATGTATTATAAATTATATTTATTTATTTTATATGCTGCCTTTCTCCTGGAGTTGGACCCAAGGCATCTTACAGAAGGAAATAAATTAAAATCTATCAAACAATTTTAAACACAAACTTTACAGTGGAACAGACTGCCTTGGAGGATGGTTGCCTTTCCTTTGGAAGTCTTTAATGGATGGCCATCTTTCAGGAGTCCTTCAGCTATGGGTTCTACGAATTGAAATAACAACAGGATTCCTGCATTGCACTAGATTGGCCTTGGGATTCCTTTCCGCTCCATCATTCTGTGATTCTCCAGCCATGGTTAATAATTGCCTAGTGCCTTTTTGTTTCACAGCAAAGTCTTCAGGTCCAGGCAGCAGGGCAAAGTGCTAATATCTCACTGCCCTTGTACAAATGCGGAGTATGTGACCCTGTATGGAATAATGTTTTTAAAAAGGACCCTGCAGACCTGGAGAAGGTGCTGAAAGGTGCAAAGGAAATGCTCAGAAAAACGGGAAGCCTCATGCAGTTTGGGGAAGGAAACCAAGGCTGCGTTCACACTGGAGAAACAAACCGGTTTAAGTGCCATGGCTCAATGCTGTGAAATTCTGGGAATTGTAGCTTGTTGTGGGGCCCAGAGCGGAGCAGATTTATTTCTCCAGTGTGAACGCAGCCCAAGAGACGCCTTTTCCCAGTTGGGCCGCCTAGTGAAGCTGAATGGCAGAGCATCCAGAAAGACAGAAGGAAGCAAAGACTCTTCTTTCACACAGAGCTAAAGGGTGGGAAATGCTGCCACAAGGTCTCGTGTTGGCTGCCAAGTGGGAGCGCGTCCCAAGGCGATTTTGGAGAAGTGTCTGGAGGAGTGGAGGGGCTGGGTGGCCCCTCCAGGACCAGGCCAGGACCCCCCCCCCTCTGTGGATCACCTGCCGAAGGGTGCAATTGCCCATCTTCGTTCCCCGGAGGGGCCAAGCGTTTTCCATCTTCTCTGCCTCACTGACCACTGTCTGGGTGGCCTGGAGTGACCCAAGCTGCCCAGCAGGAGCCCCCAAGAGGCTGGCACTTAAAGTGGTGGGGCACTACAAGAAAGCACACCGCCAGTCCTTCTGAAAAGTTCCAATTAATCTTCTTACTAATGTTTTAGTTAATCTGCTTTTCGTGTTTTTAACCTGCACTTTTAAAATCCACGCTATTTTTAGCCACCATGAACCCTCTCACCCGGTTTTGGCAGAGAGGGAGAAAGAGAGAGGCTGGATGAAAACCTAATAAATAATTCCATATGTATTGACAGAAGTTATACTAGAAAACTCTTGCCCTCCAAAAAGGGGACAGCAAGCAGAGAGCTTTTTCTACTGTGGAAATACATGTGTTCCTTAGTTTACAAAGTTGATGCATGAGGGAAACTCTGGTACCAGAGGCAGAAATAAGATGGAAAGAGGAGGAGGAAATTCCTACCTCACAAAAAAGAGGAGAAGCTTGAGCCTCTTTCATAGAATCGTAGAGTTGGAAGAGACCCCAAGGGCCATCTAGTCCAACCCCCTTCTGCCATGCAGGAACTCACAGTCAAAGCACCTCTGACAGATGGCCATCCGGCCTCTTTTTAAATACCTTCAAAGAAGGAGACTCCAAAATCTCCGAGGAAGGAGTATGTTCCACTGTCAAACAGCCTTTACCGTCAGGAAGTTCCTCCTAATGTTGAGCTGGAATCTCTTTTCCTGGAGCTTCCATCCACTGTCCCCATGTGTCCTGTTCTCTGGAGCAGCAGAAAACAAGCTTGCTCCATCCTCAATATGATGTCCCTTCAAATACTTAAATATCCAGATCCTGTATCTATGCAATTCATTTTTTTTTTTTTTTGCCATAAGTGCAGTATCTTACAGATTCTCCATGCTGAAGTTCATTTTGTTAGCTTTGGCCCAGCTTTCTAGTCTATTCATAATAATAATAATAACAACAATAATAATAAGATTTATTTCTATGTCCTGCCTTTCCCTCAAATCAAGATGGGATTACAACATATTAAATATACACAGTACAATTTCAATAATCCTATGCAAAATATAAACCTAATGCATTAACATCAAATTAAGTACATACAATACAATATCACTAAAACAGTTCATAATATCTCCTAGTGCATTAACATCAAATTGAACATATATCAATGAAGCAATCCACAGTACAAACAGCATGGTCAAGTCAGATCTGGCGATGCTGTTTACAATCTTCTTCAGCCTGAGGCTCCAAAGGGCTGCAGCAGAACAACAACAACAACAACAACAACAGTGTTCTCTCTAGGAATCCGTAGGCCCATGGAGTTGACGATAGAGTCGTGCTGGAGGACCCAGAGGTTCCTAGAGCGGACTTATTCTTAATACAGGAGGCGAGGCCCCGCCTCCCGCTCTGATTGGCTGCCGGCGTCGTGCGTCATCAGGGGGCGCCTGGCTGCCTGCCCTTGGCTCCTCGTTGTGTCAGATGATAGATTCTTCCAAGGAGGAGGAGGAGGAGGAGGAGGAGTGACAGCCGCAGCACGTGGGGCTTCTGACTGACTTCTGGCTGGAAACCTTCCTTCCCTTCAACCGCCACTCTCCCCGCGGCGGGAGACTCGAACCCAGCACCTTCCCTTCCTTCTCTGGGTCAGCCCTCAGGAACACCCCTCGCCCCCCAAGTACAGCAGGTGGGGCAACGCTTTCACGCCTTTTTATGGCTCAAGGCTATGGAATTCTGGGAGTTGGAGTTTGTTGTGGGGCCTTAAGGCCCCACAACAAACTCCAACTCCCAGAATTCCATAGCGACTGACCCAAACAACAAGCTCTGGGCCCCACAACAGACTCCAACTCCCAGAATTCCATAGCAACTGACCCAGACAGAATTCCACACCCTTGACCCAAACAACAAGCTCTGGGCCCCACAAAAGACTCCAACTCCCAGAATTCCACACCCTTGACCCAAAAACAATCAAAGCAGTACCAAACCGTGTTGTTTCACCAGTGCGGATGCAGCCTTGGAGACCCTTGACTTTGTCCTTCCTCCTTGCAGCCAAAGATTTGGGGAGGGGGGGGTATGTGGAGGGAGGGCATGAGAAGGGCCCCAGAATTGGGCAGGGGGGGGCATCAGAGGAGCCCTGTGGGGAGAAAGGGGTTCTGCCCCTCATTGTTCCTGGGGGGGGGGTAGGAGGCCCTAAAAGCCTCCTCTCCCCAATATGTGGGTCAGGGGGCATCCAGTCTGTCAAAGCCCCCTCCCTGCCCATCCTTCCCCCCTGGATGTTGTTGTGGCTGCCCCACAAGAGCCCCAGCTTTTGGGGGGTGAAGGCTGCAGTGGGATCTGAAGTCAGAGGGGAGCCCTCCTTAATGCAGATGTGTTGAATCCTCTCCCCCTGCAACAGCTGGAAGAGGGGAGCCCTTTTTTCCAGCTCAGGACCCACAGGATGGGGGGCACGCTTTCCAGAGAGAGGGGTGCGACTGGGGCAGCCCTTGTGGGGTGAAGGTTGGAGGGAGAGCGTTTGCTTCTTTCCCTCGGTCCCTTTCCCCTTTCCTCCCCCCCAGCTCCTTTCCTCTGTGGACTTCTGAGCCCAGGCAAGTCTTGGGCAATCCCCTCCGCCTTCCCTCCTGTGCCCCTTAATCCCAGGACCTGTGCCCTGCTCTGTTTCTTGGCATCAACGCAAGCACACACATTCCTCCAGAAAAAGCCACTTTGGCTGCGCCACTCCAGCTTCTTCGCCCCCCAAGGACATCTCAAGGGGCTGCCTTGGGCCTCTCTTCGGGCAGCCACAACATCCAGGTTGGGAAAAGGGAAGATATATTTGATTGGATGCCTGTGTTGCAAACAGGAGCCCCAATGGAAGAGATGACTTTTCCTCTCTTCTGGTCAGTCCTCAGCTTCGTCCCCCGACTCCCCTCAGTCAGTTGCAAGGCCAAGGGGACGGAGGACTGGGGTTCTGGCCTTCTGCTTGCTGTGGGGCGGCAGGACTTTGGGAGAGAGACCTGTCCTCTTGTGAACTTTGCAAGCCCTTAACAGTTTTGGAGCCAGGCTGCCTTTGCTGGAGCTGAGCAGCTGCATCTCGGGTCTTGCAGAGCATGGAGCAGTTTGAGTGGATTCAGGATTCTGTGTTTCACAGGAGACCCAGTCCTTGCTACTCCCTTCCCTCTTACTTTCCTCCTTGTGGTCTCTTTGGATGGAAGACATGTGCCCTTCCAGGTGTTGCTGGACTCCTCCTCCCATCATCCCTCAACATCACCTGTGAGGCTTGTGGGTGCTGGGAACTCCATTTGGGCATCAGCTGGGCACCTCCGCTGTGTCATTTGTGTTTTGGGTAGTCAACCGAACCATGCCTCAGTTTCCCCATGAGCCTAGTAAGGGGGGGGCATCGCCATGTTGTTGTTTCCTCTGGCGGGGCTCCCTCTGCCCCCCCCCCCGCTTGGACAGTGCGTTCTCACTCCTTGGATCCATAGGTGCTTATTTTTTTCATAGCTGTGTTTGGAGGAGAGCCTGCGGAGAGGGCAGAATAACAGACACCACCCCAGGGTCTCTCCCCATCTGCCAGGGCTTTATTTTGGCATTGTCTGCCAAGGGGTGATGGAGGAAGGATGGTGGGCTTCATGGTCCGGCAGCCTGGGGTCCAGGGTCCTGGAGGGCAGCCTGACATCTCCCAGCCTCCAGGCCCAGGCCGGTCCTTGTCCCCAGAAACAGGCTTGCTTTGGGATTGTCACTCTTGCCAGCTTTGTAGGCCTGTTGGCATTTGAGGGGAGCCAAGCTCAGGGGAGCTGAGCCCACTGCTTGCCCACCTTCCAGGCTCTTCTTCCAACTGTGCCATTTGCTGATTCTTTTCTTTCCAAGACGGTGTGCTGGTTTCTGTGTGGACCAACTCTTCTTGGCTGACCCAGGTTAAACAGAGGCTGGATGTTCATCTGTCAGGGGTGCTTTGATTCTGTGTTCCTGCAAGGCAGAATGAGGTTGGTCTGGACGACTCTTGGGGTCTCTTCCAACTCTGATTCTATAGATTCAAGAGAGGAGGATGAGGGATTGGCCCAGTTTTGGAGATGTTACCTAGCTGTTGGAGCAAGCAGACATGCTGGGCCCCTTATCTCCCCCGTTTTTTCTCTTTAGCTTGTAAGTGGGTGGTGATGGTGGGGAATTCCACCCATGGATTCTAGGTGGGGGAACAAGCTCTCCCCATGGTTTAGCAGACAGACAGACAGAGAGACAGAGATAATGTTTTGCATATAGAAAATGAGCGTGTTGGGGCAGACATCTCCCTGAGAGCTAGCTTTCTGTGTGCAGGGAAGTGGCTGGTTTGGTCTCGTTGATGTTCAAGGGCCTTCCACCAGGTGAATGCCCACCTTCTGTCTGAACAGCTTGTGTGAATGAGAAAGTGGAGAAACACTTGACGGCGAGAGTGTGTGTGTGGCTTTTGCAGGCCCCTTCCTTCCTCCCTTCTGTAACCACTAGGTAATGTGGTCTGCATCCAAAACCAGGCAGTCCATTGCAGTCTAGTCTATTGGTCCCTTTAGCCATTGGTGTGAGCAGGGTGTGTGAGGCCTCTCCTCTGGCTCTTGTCCTCCTGGCTGCTGCTCCAGGGCAAACACTAGCCCAGTCCGGTCAGCCAAGGGAGAGATGCGGCTCTCAAGGCTAGAAGGATCCTCTAATGGTGCCACCACCTGCTGATCTGTCTGAGCGGCTCTGCTGCTCTTGGGCCGCTCATGCTATGTGCTTTGGCCTGGGTTCCAATCCACCCACCAGAGAGCCTCCTAGCCTGCCCTGGCTCCCTCCTTTTGCCCACCTTCTGCGTCGCCTGGGTGGGGTTGGCCCTCATTGTCAAGGCTCTGCGTTTGAGAGCCAGGAGCACTCTCAGCCAGAAGGAGTTACTGTGGGTTGCCAGCACCCGCCCTTCCTGGGGCCCTGCCAGCATTTGCTGGGCCAGGGAGATTTTCCCAGCTGCTTCTTTGTGACTCTGAGGCAAGTTGCACCTGAGGAAAGGTTGGTAAGCAGCTCTCAGGAGGCCAGAGGGAATGTCTGTCCCTGGACACGGCAGTGCCAGGGGATTGCCTTCTGCTGCTCACCTGTCCCTCTCTCTCTCTTCCAGATCTTGGCCATGGCAGCCTCAGCAGAGTCCCGGGTGTGGAGAGCCATCTTGGTCTTCTGGGCATGAGCCGCCTCCTGCCTTGGCAGCAGCAGGGAATGACTGAGCTGCCCGGTGCCACCGTGAAATTCAGCTTGGGTGTCCTGCTGGGCACGGACGTTCCCCCAGGGATGCTCAGGAGCCAATAACTGGCACATCCAGCAGGTGCTTTGCTGGGTGGTAGGAGCCACAGCTGCCACAGTATGCCATCTACAGGGAAGTTTGGGGTGGCAGACTATGCCATTTTTGTCCTGCTGCTGGTATTCTCAGCGGGCATTGGGCTTTTCCATGCGCTCAGTGGGGGGAAGCAGCGCACGATCCAGGAGTTCCTGCTGGCCAACCGCAGCATGGGCTTCCTCCCTGTGGCCCTGTCCTTGCTGGCCACCTTCCAGTCAGCCGTGGCCATCTTGGGCGTCCCCGCAGAGATCTACCGCTTTGGGACCGAGTACTGGTTCCTGGGCTGCTCCTACTTCCTGGGGCTTCTCATCCCAGCCCATGTCTTCATCCCTGTTTTCTACCGCTTGCGCCTGACCAGCGCCTATGAGGTGAGTGGCACCATTTGTGAGAGAGTGGGGCAGGGCAGAGGTGAGCTGGCACGGGAGCAGGTTCTAGGATTATCCTGCAGTGGGTCAGGTGGGGTTCCTGCTGTCTTTGCGCTCTGCCTTCTGGTTTTTGGAGTGCATCTGCACTATACCCCTGTGGCACAGATATACCACCTTATCTCATGCTGGGATTTTTACTTTGAGGAGAAGGGAGGTTCACTCTGGGGCTGTGCTTCTCAAGCTATCTGATGTGGCAGAATGGCATTTCCCCCCAGTATGCTAGGGATCAGAAACTGATGTTTCCATGTCATTCCTTGGTGTTTCTTTCTGTGCTGTGGGCCAGTACCCACCCGATGGCCTGTGGATCAGAACTGGTGGATCAGAACCTGTAGATCACCACTTTGGGCAGCATTGTACTAGAGAAGTCTGTGTAGTTCACTCCCTGGTACAACTCAGCGGAACAGCTCCAGTCCTGCACAAACCTCCTTGCCTGACCAGAGGGCACAGGCTCTCTTTCTGGCCCTCAGTGTCTCCCTCCTGTAAAATGGGTCCTTGTGTTGAATACTGCTGGTGCAGTTTGCTGCTTTGTAAAGCCATAAGTTTCAAATAATCCCCACCTTGATGTTCCTCACTTGCAAACACGAGTATTGATGGAGCTGGGGCTTTTAAAAACGGCTTACGCCTCTTTGAAATAAAACTTCCACAACTTTGCTATAAAACTAGCACAAGGCCTTATGGGCAAAGGTCAGGGTCTGACTGTCTTGCAAGGCAGTTTGTAGTGCAGCAGGATAGCCATGTTTGTGTCCCCACACAAGAGATTCCCTCACCCCACTGCTGTGTGGGCTCATCTCATGGGATTCCTTAGCCGCCCCACCCCCCCAATTCAGTATTCCTGCTTGCCTCCGTCACAGGGTGGCTGTGGATCCCCATGGCTGCCCGTCCTTTTGCCCCACCTGCGTCATAGTTTCCCTCCCCTGGACGGGGAGCCCTGCCTGGGGGTCCCAAGCACTGGGCTCTTAGCCTTATTGCTTGTCGAACCCACTTCCCTACTGCCCCCACCTCTCTCACTCCCTTCTCTTTCTCCCTCCCGCTGGCAGTACCTGGAGCTGCGATTCAACAAGGTAGTGAGGATCTGTGGAACGGCCACCTTCATCTTCCAGATGGTGAGTCCGTGTCTCCCCTCGCCCTCCCTCTGCGGCTGGCTTTTGGGGAGGGAAGGAGGGGTCAGGGGCATCAGATTCCTCCTTTTCCCCACCTCTGCTTCAAGGCTGTGGTCTCTTGCTTTCTGGGCCAGCATCCCCTTCCCATCAGGGGCCACCAAACACCTCCAGGGAGGACCAAGGAGGAGGCCCATGCAGTGAGACCCTTGCTCTCTCTGCCTCCCCAGTTCCTGCCTCCCCTATTCATTCCCCTGAGCTCCTCTTTTTCTCCGACTCAAGATACCTGGGTCCCCCTCATCTGGTGCCACTTTCTGTCTCCTCCTAAGCCACAATGCTGCCCCCTCACCAGCACCATTTAGTCCAGCAAGGGGCCTGGATTGTAGCTCCCAGCAGCCCAGCAGAGCCAGTGGTGCAGAATTATGGGAGCTGTAGTCCAGCAGCACCTGGGGATGGGCTGTAACAGGATTTCCACCCCTGGAGGAGGCTTCTTTTTGTCCTCCTCAGCCTATGCAGGAAATCGCAATCGAAGCCATCCAGCCTCTGCTTAAAAACCTCCAAGGAAGGAGATTCCACCAAAACCTCCAAGGGATCTGTGTTCCACTGTTGAACAGCCCTTACTGTCAGGAAGTTCCTCTTAATGTTGAGGTGGAATCTCTTTTCCTGTAGCTTGCATCCATTGCTCTGTGTCTTATTCTCTGGAGCAGCAGAAAACAAGCTTGCTCTTTCCTCAATGTGACATCCCTTCAAGTATTTAAACAGGACTATCATATCACCTTTTAACCTTCAGTAGGGCAAAGGCCTGGATTCAAATCTCTCCAGGCCTTGATGTCCTACGCCTCCACTGGGTTGGTGCCATAGACTGAGTTGCTCTCTCCCAGCCAAACCTACTTCACAGGGCTCTTGTGAGGAGAGAAAGTAAGGGAGACCTTCAACTCCTTTGTGGAAAAGTGGTGTTGTGGGTTTTTTTTAAAGTGCCAGACTATAATAATAAAAGCAATTAAAGTTCCATCTCTTCAAGGGAGGAAATCAGCTTGAGAGGGTTCTGTGGCCCTTGTAGGGCAGATGATGACCCACTGTCCCTGCTTTTCCTGGGGCTCCTTCCATCTATGTGGGGAGCTTGTGAGTGAGGTCCACCCAGCTGCAGGACTGCCTTTCTCCCCACAGGTGATCTACATGGGGGTGGTCCTCTATGCCCCTGCGCTGGCGCTCAATGCAGGTGAGTCAAGGACCCTGATCCTGGGGCCCTTGGAGGAGCCAGGTGCCCACCCTCCTCCTGCAAGTGGAGGGACTCCCTTTGCTGCCTTCTCTGCTGGGAGACCCACAAGCGATTGGGTTAAGGAGGGGAACATTGGGTGTGGGAGAGTGGGTGAGGGTCTCCCTCAGCTGCAGTCCTGCTGGGAGGGCCACTCGGTCCCCCATCCCCACATGGCATTTCCTGAGGGGTTTTTCCTTTCTTTGCTGCAGTGACAGATTTTGACCTTTGGGTCTCTGTTCTCACCATCGGCCTGGTCTGCACCCTCTACACCACCTTGGTGAGTCTGCTGGGCCCTGCTGTGGGGTGGGCATGGGGGCTGGCAGGCTCAGACCCTCCCCCAGGGTCCCTCCTCTGCCCATCTTCCCTATCCTGGAGGCTGGAGCCTCATTGCCCCCTCTGAGCCCATCTGCCCCCCATGACTGACCTGTGTCTACCCCATGCCTCCCACTTCCCCTCTGCAGGGTGGCCTCAGGGGTGTCATCTGGACGGACGTGTTCCAGACCTTCGTCATGTTCGCAGGGCAGGTGGCTGTGATTGTGGTGGGCACCATCAAAGTGGGCGGCATGGGCCGCGTCTGGCGTGTGGCGGCCGAGAACGGCAAAGTTTCGGGGATCGAGTAAGTGGGGGTCCAGCGGATGGACGGAGGGGGGCTTTTCCTTCCTGTGTGGGCTGAGTGCCCTTTGGGCTGGGGCTTCCCGTGTACTCTGGGCAGTGAAAAGGAGGGCGATGCAAGTGCCCATGTGCACACCAACCATTTGCCTGCTATGTGCTTGGACCCGTTGCATCTCCACTACTAATTTATTTATCAGTTCCAGTATTGATATACTGGTCCTTACTGTAGGATCTCTTGTGTTGCCCTGCAGTGTAAACAAATGAAATGAGGGGTGACATAGAGAGCTGATGAGGTTTATCCAGGTGGAATTGAAGGTTAAGAGGCAAGCAGAATCACAGAATCCCAAGGGGCATCCCAAGCCCCCTTCAGCCGTGCAGGAAGACCCCATCCAGGCCCATCCTGTGACAGATGGCCATCTAGCCTCTGTTTAAAGGAGGTTCCCCTGACTGTCAGAAAGTTCTTTCTATTGTTGAGGTGGAATCTCTTTTTCTGTAGTTTGAATCCATTGCTCCATGTCTGAATCTCTGGAGCAGTAGAAAACAAGCTTGCTCCTTCTTCCATGTGTAAAGAGATCTTGTAGCACCTTTGAGACTAATTGAAAGAAAGAAGCTGGCAGCGTGGCCTTTTGTAGATTTAAGTGTACTTCCTCAGATATGTTGCTCTTGTTAACTGCCCTTGAATGGGCCCCAGCTCATGGCAACCCTGTAGATAAGACACCTCCAAGCCCCACTCTCCTCCATTGCTCTGCTCAGGCCCTGCAGACTTGGGTTTGTGGCCGCTCTGGTTCAAACAAACAAACAGCTTCATTTATATACCGTTTCATACCACCTAAGGAGTGTCTAAGCGATTTACAGCTGTAAGCTACTTGCCCTCAACAATCTGGGTATTAATTTTAGCGACCTCCTCGGAAGGATGCAAGCCTGAGTTGAGCTTGAGCCCTTTTGCTGGTCTTGAACTCACAACCTTGTGGTTTTGAGTGAGTGGCTGTAGGACAGGCATTTAACCACTGCGCCACCAGGGTTCAATACATATTCCCATCAAATCTTTAAAGCAATGGATTCAAAATACAGGAAAATAATAATTTTTTTTGTACCCCGTCTCTCCAATAAGACTGAGGTAGCTTAAAAGAAATTCCACCTAAACATTATAAAATCATAGAATCATGGAGTTGGAAGAGACTCCAAGGGCCATTCATTCCAACCCCCTGCCATGCAGGAACTCCCAGTCAAAGCATCCCCGACAGATGGCCATCCAGCCTCTGCTTAAAAATCTCCAAGGAAGGAGACTCCACCACCCTCCGATGAGAGTATTCCACTGTCGAACAGCCCTTACCATCAGGAACTTCCTCCCAATGTTGAGGTGGGATCTTTTTTCCTGTAGCTTGCATCCATTGTTCCGGGTCCTAGTCTCTGGAGCAGCAGAAAACAAGCTTGCTCCCTCCTCAATGTGACCCATCCCTTTAAGTATTTGAACAGGGCTATCATATCACCTCTTAACCTTCTCTTCTCCAGGCTAAACATCCCCAGTTCCCTAAGGCGTTCCTCATAGGGATTCATGGTTTCCAGACCCTTCACCATCTTAGTTGCCCTCCTTTGGACATGCTCCAGTTTCTCCACATCTTTTTGAATTGTGGTGCCCAGAACTGGACACAGTATTGAACCCAGTGTAATATGCTGCCTTAGAGATTGGTAGGGTCTCCTTTGGAAGCTGTTTTTAAGCAGAGGCTGAATGGACACCTGTTACAGGGAGGGCCTGGATGCTGTTGTCCTGCATGGCAGAAGGAGGTTGGAATGGATGGCCCTTGGGGGTCCCTTCCAACTCTAGGATTCTATAATTTTAATACAATTCCAGATGAAAAACATACACAATTTAAACAATGTAAAAAACAGTGTGGTGTAATAGTTTGAGCACTGGACTATGACTTGGAGACTAGGGTTCAATTCCTAGCTCAGCCATGAAACTCACAGTGTGACCTTGGGCAAGTCACACTCTCTCAGCCACAGAGCTCCTTCCTTGGAGCCACAAGCTCTCAGCCACAAAGAGGATCCCAACAATTATCGTCCAGTTAGTCTGACATCAATACCAGGAAAGATTCTAGAGCAGATCATTAAGCAGAGAGTCTGTGAACATTTAGAAGCCAATGCCATAATCACAAAAAGCCAACATGGGTTTCAGAGAAACAAGTCATGCCAAACGAACCTGATCTCTTTTTTTGATAAAATTACCAGCTTGGTAGATGAAGGGAATGCTGTGGATATAGTATACCTCGATTTCAGTAAGGCCTTTGACAAGGTTCCCCATGACATTCTTGCAAATAAGCTTGCAAAATGTGGGATAGACAAGTTAACTGTTACATGGATTTGTAATTGGTTGACTGGCCGAACTCAAAGGGTGCTCAACAATGGCTCCTTTTCATCCTGGAGAGAAGTGACCAGTGGGGTCCCACAGGGTTCTGTCCTGGGCCCAATGCTGTTCAACATCTTTATTAATGATTTGGATGACAGAATTGGGAGCATACTTATCAAATTTGCAGATGACACTAAACTAGGAGGAGTAGCTAATGCCCCAGAGGACAGGATCAAAATTCAAAATGACCTGAATAGACTAGAAAGGTGGGCCAATGCTAACAAGATGAAATTCAACACAGAGAAATGTAAGGTTCTGCACTTAGGGAGGAAAAATGAAATGCACAGATATAAAATGGGGGACACCTGGCTGAATGAGACCACATGTGAAAGGGATCTAGGAGTCCAAGTAGACCATAAGCTGAACATGAGTCAACAGTGCGATGCGGCAGCTAAAAAGGTCAATGCAATTTTAGGCTGCATCAATAGAAGTATAGTGTCTAGATCAAGGGAAGTAATAGTGCCACTCTATTCTGCTTTGGTCAGGCCCCACCTGGAATACTGTGTCTAGTTCTGGGCACCACAATTCAAAAAGGATGTTGAGAAACTGGAGCATGTCCAAAGGAGGGCGACTAAAATGGTGAAGGGTCTGGAAACCATGCCCTATGAGGAACGCCTTAGGGAACTGGGGATGTTCAGCCTGGAGAAGAGAAGGTTAAGAGGTGATATGATAGCCCTGTTTAAATATTTGAAGGGATGTCATATTGAGGAGGGAGCAAGCTTGTTTTCTGCTGCTGCAGAGACTAGGACGCGGAATAATGGATATAAATTGCAGGAAAAGAGATTCCACCTCAACATTAGGAGGAACTTCCTGACAGTAAGGGCTGTTCAACAGTGGAACACACTCCCTCGGAGCGTAGTGGAGTCTCCTTCCTTGGAGGCCTTTAAACAGAGGCTGGATGGTCACCTGTCAGGTATGCTTTGATTTGGACGTCCTGCATGGCAGGGGGTTGGACTAGATGGCCCTTGTGGTCTCTTCCAACTCTATGATTCTATGATTCTATAAGGCACACAGCACACGTGAAAAAACAAATTAAACAAGACAACAGTTAAAAGAGCTTGGAGTGCTACAAAAAGTGAAAAACATTGTGAATTGAATTTGTCCTTAGAGACTTTAGTCAAAAGTCATAGTTTGACTTGTCACCGGAAAGAAACCAATGTTGGTGCCAGGCAGACCTCAGAGGGGAGGGCATTCCACCATTGGGGTGCCACAGGCAAGTAGGCCCTCTCCTATGCTGTCCCACTGGTGGGGCACAAAGGATGCCTCTCCAGTAGATGTATATCAATTTGCTCAGGTGACCACTTGTAGGAAGAGGTTATTGAGGTCCCAGGCTGTTTCTGTGCCACATCCCCACATCTTTTTCTTCTCCTCCCCTCCTTTGCAGCCTGAACCCGGACCCTTATGAGCGACACACCTTCTGGACATTGGCCTTTGGGGGTGTCTTCATGATGCTCTCGCTATATGGGGTAAACCAGGCGCAGGTCCAGCGGTACCTGAGTTCCCGCTCGGAGAAGCAGGCTGTGCTGTGAGTCGTGTGGGGGCTGGTCTGGGAGGCACGCATGCAGGGCTGGATGGGGTTCATGTGTCCGTGTGCATGTGCGCATGATGCCTTCCTGGCTCAGGGCCCCTGAGGCTCTCCCCCTTGCTCCCTCCACAGCTCCTGCTATGCCGTCTTCCCCTGCCAGCAGCTGGTCCTCTGCCTCAGCTGCCTGACGGGCCTGGTCATGTTTGCCTACTACCAGGAGCACCATCTCTCAGAGGCGCAGCGCAAGGCCTCCCCGGACCAGGTTGGTCAGTTTTCTCTGGTCCTGGAAGCCCCAGTGCGGCCCTGTGGGGCTGGGCTCCCCCTTCTCACTTGTACCCAGCAGGTCCACATAGGTACATGCATGTCACCTCATGTACACACAGGCAGGGCAGGGCACACAATCTGAGCTGACCAGTTTTGCCTGAGCTATCAGCTGAGGGAGAAGGTGGCCATTCCTGGACTTCCCCACTGCTGCCACCCACCCCATCTGCTACTGTTGTCCATCTTGCGTGCCTCCCACCAGCTCTCAGTCAGCCACCGAATGGGGTGTTCTCTTAGTCTTGCCCAAATCCCATCACTGACTGTCCTTTGCCCACCCCTGCCTCTATGCAGATGGTCCTCTACTTCGTGATGGATGTCCTGGAGGAGGTGCCTGGCCTTCCAGGTCTCTTTGTGGCCTGCCTCTTCAGTGGCTCCTTGAGGTAAGTGCCCCAGCTGCCCTGCCTTCCCTGCTGCCTACCAGGTGGTCAGCCTGAGGGGTCTCGTGCCCTGGCTCTGCTCTGCTGCTGACCCTCCTCTCCACTCCCCTCTTGGCAGCACCATCTCCTCTGCCTTCAACTCCTTGGCAACGGTGACCATGGAGGACCTGATCCGCCCCTATGTGGGCAATATCCCGGAGGGACGTGACACCCTCTACTCCAAACTGCTAGGTGCGTAAAGCATCCTGGGGGTCGGAGGGAGTTGTGGGGGGACAGGGGAAGGCATCTGGTGTGCAGCCCCTCTCCACCCTACCCTCAATCTGCAGAGCTTGGGAGGCAAGGGCTCTCTGTCCCAGCTCTGAGTTTGGGGCCTCCCTTCCTCCTCCTGACCCCAGCTCTGCTTTTCCCCCAGCTCTGGGCTACGGCCTCCTCTGCCTGGGCATGGCCTACATCTCCTCCATGATGGGCCCCGTGCTGCAGGTAAGGTGGCCAGCATGGCGACAAAGAAAAAGGTGGGCACAAGGGTGTGGGCCAGCCAGCTGGCTGGAGGAGCATTTCTTCATACAGTGATCCCCCGGGATACGAAGCCCCCGGGGAATGAAATCCCCGGGAGCCGAAAGAGCCGGGGCCACAAAAACGGCCCTGGCTTACGAAGAAAACCCTGGGATCCGAAACGGAAAAACCGCGCGGCCCCTTTAAATTTGCCGCATGGTCCGTCAAAGAAAGCGGTCCCCCGGGATACGACGATTTCCGGGTTACCGGAACGGATTACTTTCGTAACCCGGGGGACCACTGTATTTGGAAAAGAAGCCGAGGGATTAGGTTCTGAGTGCAAGAGTCCTTCCAGCTCTGAAGTCGTGTCAATAAGAAAAGAATTAGGAGTTTTGGTATTGTGAGCAGAAGGGCCAAAAGAACGGCCATGCCCCCCTCCAGGCTTAGTGGCTATCCTCCACACACACATTCCATGGGAATTACTCGTTGAATTTATCCACTAACGGAGACCAGTTGAATCTGTGGAACTTACACAAGTGTCACTTTGCTGCTGTTTCATTGAGGATGCTTTACTGGAGACTTGCAGCTGGATTGAGGCCACAATGCTTCACATGTGTCTTGAATGGCATCCATGGGGAGGGGGGTGTTGGGTCAGGCCTCCTCCCAGGCTTCTCCATCCTGATACATGGGCAGTCCTGGGGCTTGGGCTGGCCTCCTAATATCCAGTCCTTCTCCTCCTGCCATCTGGATACTTTGGGAGCCTTTGAATATGAAGACCGCCCCATGATCCCTTCCCCCTTCTTCTCTTAGGCTGCCCTCAGCATTTTTGGGATGGTCGGGGGTCCACTCCTGGGGCTCTTCTGCCTTGGCATGTTCTTCCCTTGTGCCAACTCTGCGGTGAGTGCTGCTGCAACCTTGTGCGTCCCCCCCCCCCCAAGTTCTTGGATCCACTTTCATGACCCCACCCCTGGCTCCCTTCCCAAAATGAGGGATGAGTTAAGATTTAAGCAGGGGTTGGTTCTCTTCCCTTTCCTGCCATCAAGAGCGAGGGTGGCATTGCCAAGGGATGCTGAGGGAGAGAAGAGTCAAAGAGGCACACAGCATGGATCCAGACCCCTCACACACTCTCCTTCCTCCTCCTCTTCAGGGTGCTGTGACTGGCTTGGCTGCTGGGCTGGCCATGGCGTTTTGGGTGGGCATTGGGGGCTTTGTTGCCAACATGCAGACCCCCAAGCCCAGCAGCCCCCCGCTTGATGGGAACCTGACAACGGCCGTCATGACAACACTGTTGACATCGACAACAGCCCCAGAGAGGTAAAAGATGTGGGGGTGTGGATGCTCCTCCAACTAGCCCCCAATGGAAGGGGCTGGCAGTGGGTTGGGGCTGAGGGTGTTTGCTGGGCACCACTGAGACCCAGAGGAAATTATCCTGCTGGAGGGATGTGTTGTGGGTCTCTGGGAGAGAGGGCAGCTGGTCCATTTGCAGAATCATGTAATGGAAGGGGCAGGGAGGCCTGGGTTGCAAGGGGGGGGGGCCTCTGGATCAACTGGGGATGGGAGTGAGCTGAAGGGGGCTCTGCTGCATGGTCTCCAGGCAAACTTTGCATTCCCTCCCTTGGGATGCCTCTTTGTAGACCCCCACACTCCCAGGACACACAGGAGATTGTCCTTATGGCCACCCTCTTCTGTGGGCAATTTGCTTCAGCTTTGTTTAGCCTGATGGAAGCTGGCAAGAGCAATAGCTGGGGAGGGATCCTGGCCTTTCTCCCTTTGGACTTTGAGCTCCTTCTTCGCAACCCTGGCCAGGGCTTGGCCGGCTTTTGCAATCAGGCTGATCTTGGCCCTGAGTGCTCTCAGCTTTCTGCCTCCTGGGGTTGCCTCTGGATATTTGGGAAGTCTTCTGGCTCTGTCCTCAGCTAAGTGCATCTGAAATAATATTTTGATCAAGGTCAGCTTTCTCCTGAAACATTTCATTAATTAAAATCTATTTATTAAAAAATTACATATTGCTGTGGATCAGAGGATGTTATGGCACCATACAACAAAATCAATTTAGAACAATTTCAAGTGGTAATAATGTGTTTGTTGCAGTGTGCCTTCAAGTCAGTTCTGACTTATAGAGACCCTAAGGCGAAACTATCATAGGGTTTTCTTGACCAAATTTCAGAGGCGGTTTTTCATTGTCTTCCCCTGAGGATGAGAGCATATGATTTGCCCAAGGTCACCCAGTGGGTTTCATGGCCAATCTGGGAATTGAACCCTGGTCTCCATAGTCTACTACACCAAAGCAAATTAAACCACTTAGCATCATAGAGTTGGAAGAGACCCCAAGGTCCATCCAATCCAACCCCCTTCAGCCATGCAGGAACTCACAGTCAAAGCATCCCCGAAAGATGACCATCCAGCCTCGGTTTAAAGACCTCCAAAGGAGGAGACTGCATCACTCTCCAAGGGAGTGTGTTCCACTGTTAAACAGCTCTTACTGTCAGGAAGTTCCTCCTAATGGTGAGCTGGAATCTCTCTTTCTGTAGCTTGCATCCATTGCTCCATTGTGTCCTATTCTCTGCTGCAGTAGAAAACAATCTTGCTCCATCCTCAGTGTGACACCCCTTCAAATACTTAAACAGGGCTATCATATCACCTCTTCACCATCTCTTCTCCAGGCTAAATGTATCCAGTTCCCTAAGTGTCTCCCTATAAGCCATGGTTTCCAAACCCTTCACCATTTTAGTTGCTCTTTTTTGGACATGCTCCAGCTTCTCAACGTCCTTTTTGAATTGTGGTGCCCAGAACTCGACACAGTTCTGGACATAACACTTAAGGCACTTTAAAACTAGTAAGAACAGTTTAAAACAATATAGAAGCATTATGAAGGGGCCAATTGGGTGAAGTTTTATTGAGGGGAGGAGGAAAGTTGGTCTCCCCAGGAGCGGAGGTAAGATGTGAGCCATGCTGAGGGATTCACCAGCCTGGAAAACTTTGCAGATGGTGGTCTATTTATTAAAGCAAGGAATGGATCAAAATTAGCCTTGCTCCAGGGAGGTTGTGGTTGGAGCCTGTGTTCAGGATAACAAACGGTGAATGTAAAACCAGGGTTAGAGGAGCAACAAAGCAGAACGACATGGCAAACATTCCCCACATGACGACCTTCGGCCAGCCTGGTCAGCTGATGGGGATGGCAAGGGGAACCCTGCAGCTGGGTCACCCCCACAGATCCTTCTAATCTGGGGGTGGGAGTTGTGTGGCCTTCTTCTGGATGTTTTTGCACTCCAGCTCCCAGCCTTCCTCCCCAATGAGCATACACTGGCCAGGGGCTCCTAGGAGGGCAGTTCAGGGAGGGACACCAGGATGGCCCTGTGAGTCCTGCTAAATTGAAGGTGACCCAAAGGACTGCTGTAGGGAGTCTTAGACCCTTGGTGTCCCCAGTCTTGCCAACATTTCCCCTCCAGCTAGGCCACTGAGAAGTCTGTGTCTCCTGTGAGTTCCACAGTAAGCTGGGGAGGGTCGCAGGGGAGGAGGGAAGAGGAGGTGTGGACGCTGGGGCCCTCTTTGGAAGTGGAGGCGGGAGGGATGCAAACGGCTGCCAACTTGCTCTCTTTGTGGCCCCTCCAGGCTCACAGGGCTGCGGAAGTTCTACAACCTTTCGTACTTATGGTACAGCGCCCACAACTCCACCACCGTCATCCTTGTGGGGCTCCTGGTCAGCCTGCTGACGGGTGCGTATGTGGGGTACCTGGAGGGTTGGGGAGGGAGTGGGATCCCCCAAAGCCCTTCCCAGATTAGGAAATCCTGTGTGTGTCAGCGTAAAGGAGAGAGACCCTGGGGGGCTGCCACAGCCTGTACTTACCCCTGGGTGGTCTGGATCGCATTCTTCGTTGGAAGGTGGGGAGCCAAGGGGGTGGGAGGCAGCCTGGAAAGCCAGGTCTCCTGGTGTCCTGCAGTTGGCCTTGGGCGAGGGTGACCCTCTGCCCCGAGTACCATGCCCAGCTGTGGGTGCCTGGCTTCTGATGTGGCTGAGCACTTTCCTAGCGAGCCAGAGTCATCCCTTCTCCTCTTCTTATGCCACTGCTGTCTGTTCTGGTTCGTCAGGCCCCATGAGGGGGGAGGATGTGAACCCCCACACCATCTTCCCAGTCCTGCCCCGCCTGCTCTGCTGCCTGCCCGCAAAGTACCACAAGAAGCTGCGCTGCGGCGTCCGAGACCCTGCAGAGGTGAGGCCTTAGAGGTGTGGGGGGGGGGGGAGACTGACATCCCCATGTTCTGGAGAGGCCCCATTCCCCCCTGAAACAATAAGGGGAGGTGGGCAGGAAAGGTGGAGGCCACTCTTCAGCTGCACCCACATGCAATCCTGTGCCCGGTTGTGGGGGTCTCAAGGAGTGGTGGGGTCCCCTCTAAATGGCTCCTTACGTTCTTTGGAGTCTCCTCCCTGAAAGAATAATGGAAAGGGGAGGCTGCCCTGCTTCTAGGCCTACACTGTTACATCCCTTTGCTCAGCTGCATGCCAATGTGGCCTCGTAGTTGGAGCATTGGACCAGGGTTCGAATCCCTCCCTTGGCCAGGGAAGCTCACTTGGTGCCCTTGCACAAATCACACGCTTTCAGCCTCAGAGGAAGGCAGTGGTGGCAAACCCCCTTCTCAACTCTTGCCAAGACAACTCTGTGAGAGGTTTGCTTAAGGGTCACCATAAGTTGGCAACAACTTGCAGGCACACAACCACCACAACAAATGTGCCACTCAGAGGCTATTGGGGTTGTGAGAGGATTGGTGGGGACAGTGCAGACTGGGGGCCACGTGTGGATCCCTGGGCTCTTGTACAGTCCCCAGGGCTGCAAATTTCTGTTGGAAAAGTTTTCCAATATCAATTTTTGCTCCTCAAAATCTCCAGAGGCATGAAAGGAAGTTTTGACACTGTTCCTCTGCAGACCATTTTAGGCTTCGGAGAGGCCCTTTTCCTCCTGACAGAAAATGACCAGAAATGTAGTGAACCTGCCCTCCTGTGCTGACTGGGGACCAAACGTCCTTTTTTCAGGGGCTCCAGCCCTCCAGTTCAATGAAGGAAGGCCCCGGGGCAGCCCTGACTTTGCAAAACCTGGGCAGAGCAGTGATGGCTCTGGGGGGCCTTTCATTCACCAGGGAGCCATAAGTCAACATCAACTTGACAGCCATTCATGACAGCGGCTGGGGTCCCCTGGCAGCCATTGTGACCCCGCAGACAGTTGCCCGTCTCCTGTGCTTGATCAAGGAGAGGCAGATTCGGTTTCCAAGAAGGTCTTGAGCGGGTGGGGTGCGAAGGCCAGGAGGGGGGCGCAAGGCCGAGGGCTGGCACCAAGCATATTATCTTAGCTGTGTTATCTTAAAACAAACGTAGAAGAATACGGTGTGTTTTGAAATAACAGAGAACATCATGTCCTGCATGCAGGCTGGCCGTCTGGCTGTTGCTGCTCATGGGAAGGGGCTGCACCCAATGCTCCAAAGAGGAAAGTCTTGAAGCTGAGCGAGGAGCTCCTTTGCTTGACTCTATAGGTGATGCTAGACAGGGATGGAGGGGGGGATATTTTACCCCCGTAGCCCCCCCCCCAAACTCAGGCAGCTTCCTCCCCTCTTTCCCTCTGCGGGAAGGGAGAGAACCATCCCCACACTTTCTTGAGTGGCCCAAAAGACCAGGGATTCCCCACTCCAGTCAGGGAGGTCTCAGTGGAAGCGTTTCCCCTGCAGCACTTCCCCTCCAACCAGATTGGGTAATCTCCAGGGATCCCTACGTTGCAGAATCTGGTACATCTTCTTGCATAGATACGGGGGAAGATTTGGCACAGGAGCTTCAAGGATAGAGAGACCGGGAATAGCTGGGCTGTGGGGAATAGGGGCTCAGGGGGCAGAGGAGACAGCCAGAGGTGACATTTGGAAAGCCACTATTATTATTAGTCTTATCACTAGCACTATTATTTCTTCCACCACAATTGGTGTTTCTATTGCTATAAACTTTGTATCTCACATTTCCCCCAAAACAGGGACTGAAGGCCGTCAGATAACCAATTAAAACAAATGAAGTAGAGTTAAAACATACACAAGGTTAACCTTAAAATGAGATTAACTTGTCCAGGACAGCAAAAACAATTTAAAATGCTGTTGTTGCATATTGCCATCTAGTCGACTGTGGCTCAGGTCTTGCAGAGTCAGGACAGACCTGGCTCCCTTGGCCTCTGCTCCGACTTTTGTTGTTGTTGTGTGCCTTCAAGTTGTTTCCGACTCATGGTGACCCTAAGACAAACCTATCATAGGATTTTCTTGGCAAGTTTCTTCAGAAGGGGTTTGCCCCTGCCATCTTTTGTGGCTGAGACCGTGTGACTTGTCAAAGGTCACCTCAGTGGGTTTAAATGGCCAAGCCTGGATTTGAACCCTTGTCTCCAGAGCCATAGTCCGACACTCAACCCACTACGCCACAGTGGCTCCAACTGCCCCTCCCTTTATCAAACATTGCCATCTTTTCTGATGAGTTCACTCTTCCCATGACTCTTTAAAGCATATGAATAAAACAAGCACCTAAATTGTATGTTTAAACGAATGATTAAAAACAATAAGAAGCTCTTTAAAAGTTAAAGCACATGTTAAAACACTAGAACTCCCTATTAAAAACCCCTTTCTGTGAGAAAAACCCTTTGAGAATAAAAAAGTTCTTTGCCTTCCTACAAAAGAACAAAGAAGGAAGGCCAATTGAAGCCAGTTGGACTTAATGGCCCTTGAGGTCTTTCCAACTCTATAATTCTAAGCCTCCCTTGGCAGGGAGTTCCAAAGGCTAAGCGCAGCCACCAAGGAGGCCCCGCCTCACGTCCCACCAGACCTGTTCCACAAAGACAGCTGACTGAGTAGGGGTCCCAGAGGCTTATATGGGGATATTCAGTCTGTGGGATAGCTTGAACTTGAGCCCTGCAGGGCTAGCTTTGTGTGGGGATGGTCTGGGGACCTCTGACCTCTGATCTTGTCCTTAGGATGCGAGCTTCCCGTCGCCCCGCTCCCTGGCCGCAGAGAAGACCAGCAGTGGGATGCTGAATGGACTACCGGAGGGGCTGCCCCCTGGGGCTGGCCCTAAGGAAGAGGAGCCGGAAGAAGGCTTTGTCCGGGAAGATGGGGCTCATGCCTACGTCTTGCGGGAGACGTCCCTCTGAGACGGACGGATGGCTGGAGGAAACGGGCAGAAGTGGGGAGCTCATAGGGGTCTCCCCCTGATCTGAGAAGGCGGCACCCCATCGTTCCTGAGCCAAAGGAGTGTTCCCGGACCCTCCTTCAGGCCCTTTCTGGCTCATACAGAGCCGTCCTGACTCTGGGGCACCCTCCTTCTGAGGGGCTGATGCTGCTCCTTTTACCGTATTGTGAATGTGCCAATCTCTAGGGAGGGGTACAGTTCTCTCTCTCCCTCCTTCCCTCCCGAAACACCAAGCACAAGAGGCCGTGGCGGGGCACCTGCTCTGCCCGTGGCCCACCAATCTCAGGTGTTGGGGAGGGGGCCACCAAAGATGAAGCCATCTGGGGGCCTCACAGTGGGGTCACCCTGCCACACTTGCACCCCCTCCTCAGGAGGAACCCTCATTCCTCTCTGCACCCACCCCCCAAAAAACATTCTGCCACCTTCCCTTTGGGCAGTTCCAGCAGGTGATGGGGCACAGGAGGAGGTCCAGGGCCCAGCCGCCCCACAGGCCAGGCCCCTTCATGGCCCCCCTCCAGCAGGGGCCACTCAAAGGGCAGCCGGTGGCCTCTGGTTCCAAAGCTGGGGGCTAGGGCCTTTGCGGGGAGATAGTCCCCTCCCTTCCGGGCGGCCCTTCTCATCCACAGTCTGACCCCTCTTTCCGCCCCCAAGCTTTGGCTTGGGGGTGTTTGTTTGGGGGCCTGGGCAAAATGTTTTGTCTCTCCCCCCCCCCCATGGTCTTTTTTGCCTCATTGTCTCTGTTTTGGCATTCTGTGTTCTGTGTTTGCGAGAAGCCGTTCTATTTTCCCGGTCTTTGTTTCTTGTCTTTCTGACGCTCAGCAGCTGGTTTTTGCTGCTGTCAGTAAAAATGGTTCTCTCTGGTGCTCCATGGTTTTGTGTCTGGTCTCTGGAGGTGCCTCTGTGTGTGTGTGTGTATGTGTGGGTCCCACCCTACCCAATTGCCCCTATGTTCCCCCGCCTTACCCGAGGGTATTTCTCCCTTGCCAGGAACTCCTCTGGGGGCCTTCCATGGGGGGCGGAAAGGGGGCAGGCCGGTTGCAATGGCCATATGAGGTCCTGGCTGCAAGGGAGGGGGCAGAGATTGTGGGGCAGAGACTCCGGGGAGTCACAGAATCCTAGAGTTTGAAGAGACCCCAAGAAGGGCCCTAATCCAGAACAACCCGATTCTGCCATGCAGGAACTCTCAATCAAATCACCTCTGACAGATGACCATCCAGCCTCTGTTTAAAGACCTCCAAAGAAGGAGACTCCTCCAAAATCTCCAAGGGAGCATCTTACACTGTCAAACAGCTCTTACTGTCAAGAAGTTCCTCTTAATGTTGAGCTGGAATTTCTGTTCCTGAAACATGCATCCATTGTCCAAGTTCTAGTCTCTGGAGCAGCAGAAACCAATCTCGCTCCCTCTTCAATATGACATCCCTTCAAATATTTGAACAGGGCTATCATATAACCTCTTAACCTTCTCTTCTCCAGGCTAAACATCCCCAGCTCCCTAAGGCGTTCTTCATAGGGCATGGTTTCCAGACCCTTCACCATTTTAGTCACCCTCCTTTGGACCCGCTCCAGTTTCTCCACATCCTTTTTGAATTGTGGTGCCCAGAACTGGACACAGTATTATTCCAGGTGGGGCCTGACCAAAGCAGAATAGAGTGGCACTATTACTTCCCTTGATCTAGACACTATACTTCTATTGATGCAGCCTAGAATTGCATTGGCCTTTTTAGCTGCCGCATCACACTGTTGACTCATGTTCAACTTGTGGTCTACTTGGACTCCTAGATCCCTTTCACACATATAAGTCTCCTTAAACCAGGTGTACCCCATCTTATATCTGTGCATTTCATTTTTTCCCCTAAGTGCAGTACCTTACATTTCTCCATGTTGAAATTAATTTTATTAGCTTTGGCCCAGCTGTCTGATCTATTCAGGTCATTTTGTATTTTGACCCTGTCTTCGGGGGTATTAGCTGCTATTCCTAATGCGGTGTCATCTGCAAATGTAATAAGCATGCCCTCTATTCTTTCATCCAAGTGATGGGTTCAGCACGACACACAAACACAAACCATTCAACCTCCGCTCTCCTCCTGTCACCGCCATCCATCCGCACCTGCTCTTGGTGCTGCATTCGTTCCATGTGTAAAGCTCCATGCTGAGATGGTCTAGATTACTGCATTGCTACTCCACTTTAACTACTGTGGCCGCCTCTTGTTGCATTCTGGGATTTGCAGTTTAAGGAGGGGCATTTTGACTTCTCAGCCAGAGAGCACTTAGGTTTCACTGAACTACAAACCCCAGAATACAACAGGAGGCAGCCCGGGCGGTCAAAGTGGAATAGCAGCACCGCTAAGAGTGTAGTGGAGTAATGTGGGTTGGTGTCTGACCCGTCCTCCTTGTGGCCAGATGGCTAAGCCTTGGGGTCATCTGTGTCCTTCTCCCTTTCCTTTCCTTTTTTGTCATCCCTGCCCCACTCTGGCTCTTGAAGTGGTCACTTATGCAGCCTTTATGGTGGTCCGAATAAAGCGCTCTCTCCCAGAATTGGGCTGAAGGCAGTGTCCCAGCGCAGCCTGGCGTCCTTTGGACCTCTCGCCCCTCTGCCCATAACACCTGCTGGCCATGGACAGTGGTGCCACTAGGGTTGGCGTCACCCGGTCCGTGCGGTCACTCATGGTGTCACCCCCCCCCCACACACGCCACTGACCAAACTTCCCAGATCACACCATACAGAAAACTTAGCAATGTCTTTTGCAGTAATGTTACTCATAAACTGTAATTCCCATATGTCACCGAAGGCCTCCGCTTTGGGCCCCACAACAAAAACTCCAGCTCCCAGAATCCCATAGCCTTGAGCCAGGGCAGTTAAAGCGGTGCCAAACCGGGTTATTTCTCCAATGTGGACACAGCCATAGTTTAATGCAGTTAAAGTTTAAAAAATTGGTAAAATGTGATTATAGAATCGTAGAGTTGGAAGAGACCACAAGGGCCAGCCAGTCCAACCCCATTCTTCCATGCAGGAAATGTTTTTAAAGATTAAAAAAAAAAGTTAAAATTTTAATTTTGAAATTTAATTTAAAAAAACTGGGGGGGGGGGAGCTCTCCTTTCTCCTCCCATCTCTTCTTCAGCATTTTACAGGGACAGAGGCGGCTGCCATGGCCTGTTTCTGCCAAAAGGCAAGTCTTTGAGGACCAGCGGCGTCGGTCGCACCCCTTTTACGGTGTCCCCTGGTGTGGTCTGCACCCCCCCCCAATTGATGCCATCAAGAGTGTCCTTGTGACCCCCTCAGACCCAGGCCCTGGGGCCCTGCCAGGCTGAAGGAAGAGTGGGCCCCGGCTGGGTCGGCCTGGCCTTGGCAGAGTGGAGGTGCCTTTGTTGGGACACAAACTGGCCCTGCCTTCCTCCAAGGCTGGTCCGGCTTTTGGGGAACATATTAGGAGAAGTCATGGTGGGGGGGTCAGTGAGGCTGAAGGTCGCCACTGTCACTGTTCTTATAAATACACCCCCCCCCATTTGGGTTTGGGACACCAAACAAAAAACCAAACAGCTTCATTTATATACCGCTTCATACCCTTAAGGAGTGTCTAAGCGGTTTACAACTGTAAGCTCCTTGCCCCCAACAATCTGGGGACTCATTTTAGCCACCTCGGAAGGATGCAAGCCTGAGTCGAGCTTCAGCTCTTTTGCTGGTCTTGAACTCGCCACCTTATGGTTTTGAGTGAGTGGCTGCAGGACAGGCATTGAACCACTGCACCACCAGGGCTGACACAGGACCCCCCTGAATGTGAAAATAATAATAATAATAATAATAATAATAATAATAAATTTTATTTATACCCCGCTCTTCAGCCAAAGCTATCAGAGCGGCTTACAATTTGTTAATTAGACAATTAACTCCCCTCAAGATGGTGGTTGAAGGGAGGGCTCTTCTTGCTTCCAGCAGGAGGTGGAAAAGAACACAAATGGCAAAAAACACCGAGAGAACCCCTCTCTAGGAATCTTTAGGTCCTCCAGTGTGACTCTATGGCCAATATCTGACAGACATTGATCATAGAATTGCTCCGAAGGAGTGGTCTCTCTAGGAATCTCTAGGCCCTTCTGTGCTAATTTAGTTGACCACAGAGTTGCACTGGAGGACCTAGGTATTCCTAGAGAGAACATAATCAAACCCGTGGATAATCAAATCCGCAAAAGTCAAAGCTGCAAATGTGGAGGGAGGAGTGTTCAGTGTGAAGCAGAGCAGTGGTCCCCAAAGTGTGACCTTTAAGGGACTTTGGACTCCATCTCCCAGAATCCCAGGCTATTGGCCGACGTGGCCGAGGCTTCTGGGAGCCGAAGTCCAACATCTCTTAAAGGGCTCAGTTTGGTCAGCCACTCTTTATCCGTGTCTCTTCGGCGGCGGCCCCTTTAAGAGCGGCTGGAGGTCCCGCCCGCCTTCCGCCCGTCTTCAAAATGGCGCGCGGGGTCTTTCCGGGAAGAGGGGCCACGTGACGCGGGGGAGATCCGGCCTGGTCCTGGCGCTGACGTGGGCCTGGGAGCAGTGCGCCTGCGCGACACTTCTGCGCATGCCCAGTGGGAGGCTGAGCGGCAGCGGATTGGGTTCAGTCGGCAGAGGAGCCGAGGGAGGGAGGGAGGGAGGGAAGAGGCCGGGTCCCTCTCTCCGCCGCTCGGTCCCTTCCTTCTTCCTTCGTCTCTTTCCGGGAGGATGAGGAGGTGACCCGTCGGTCCGGGCCATGGCCCCCCGCGGCCTCTTCCTCCGCCGCCGCCGCCGCCGCGGGGCCCTTCCCCCGGAGCTCTACCGGGCGCCCTTCCCGCTCTACGCCCTCCGCCTCCACCGCGGGGCCCGGCTGGCGCTGCTGGCCGGAGGAGGGGGCGCCGCCAAGACCGGCATCGCCAACGGACTGGTGAGGCCCAACGGGGAGCCAGGCCTGGGGGGGGCTTCCAAGAAAGGCCCGGCGGGGGGGGGCGAGGGAGGGTCGGGGGCCTCCCGCCTCTTGAATGCCAGCCCCCCCCGAGAGCCCCCTTCCAGATGGACCCTCACACACACCCCCCCCCACAAATTACCAGGCTTGGGAGCCCCCTCCCCTTTCCAAAGGCAGCGGTGTGGGGGGGGTCCTGGGTCTCCCACCCACCCGGCCCCCCACTTCCACGGCCCCCCCAGCATCTTTGGGGCAGCCTTGTGGGGGGGAGAGGGGGAGCCCCCAGCCCTTCTCTTCCCGAATCAGAGGCAGCTGAGGGTCAGAGGGGTCTCTACCAGCCCAGCCCCCCCCCCACTGAGCCCCTCTCTTTAGTGGTGGGGCTGGGCCCTGAGGGTGGGGGGTGGACATGAAGACCCCCCCCCCCCCAGTATCTTTGGGAGAGGCTTCATGGAAAGAGGGGGGAGCCCCTGCCCCATTTCCTTTCCAAGGATGAGGGGACAAAGCAAAAGCTGGGGGTCAGCGCACCTCACCCCCCCCCACTTTAATGACAGCCCCCCCAGACCTCCCCTCAAGCCCCCTTTCTGTTTCCGCTGCCTTTGCCCCCTTCTCCAGGGAGCAAGGCGGGGGTCACAATTGCCACCCCTTCGGCCACTGACCCTCCCACCCCCTTGACCCCCACTTCCCTGACAAGCCCCCTCCCCAGGGACCCCCCCTTTGGCCACTGACCGCCCCGGCCCTCTCCTCCCCCGCAGCACTTCCTGGCGCTGTCCTGGCACAACGGGGAGCTCTCGGCCTCCCTCCTCCATGCCCACGACACGGAGACCAGGGCCACCATGACCATGGACCTGGCCGGAGACGTCATTGCCGCCGGGCAGGACGCCGACTGCCACATCCTCCGCTTCCGCCTCCAGAGACCCTGCCAGGGGGGCACCGAGGGCACCGGCGCAGCGGACGGAGCCCCCAGAGAAGCAGGTGGGACTTTGGCGCAAGCATCAAGGGGGGTGGACTGGGGGCAGAGGAAGGAGGCCTCCAGTCGTAGGTCCCAGCCAATGTGGCTGACCAGTGCGGGCCTCGGGCATCGACAGAAGGCACAGGGCCGCAGGAGACATCTCCTTCTTTGGAGGGGGGGCACAGAAGGGGCTGTTTTCTTGCCCCTGGGCTCCATCCCCCCAAGCCACTGGGACGGGCAGCTGCGACTTCTTACCCCTGGAGACAGCAACAGCAAGTACGTTTCTATACTCAATGTGCGGTCGAAGGCTTTTGTGGCCGGCGTCCATAGTTTTTTGTGGGTTTTTTGGGCTCTGTGGCCATGTTCCAGGAGAGTTTGTTTGTGACATTTCGCCAGCATGTGTTGCTTTGGCATCTTCAGAGAATGCTGGCATGGAAGAGAGCGGGGTGTGTGTGTGTGTGTGTGTGCGTGCGCATATATATATATATATAGGAGGAGTGATTTTCATGGAAATCTATGAATTATTTTGTTGTTGAATGGCAAGGCATCTAGGTGGGAGGATATGCAAGAAGGATTTGTGTCTGCTTGATTAGGGATTCATTGTCTGCTGGGAAAAACCCTGACCCTGGCTGGTTTTCATTTGTATTTTGCTGGGTCTTAATTTTGGTGTTTTTCAGGACTGGGAGCCAAACAGAATTTTGCTGTTTTCAAACAGTATTTTATGCCCAGGATGGTTTATACAGTAGAGTCCCGATTATCTGACATAAACGGGACCGGTTGATAGTCGGATAACCGAAAATGTCGGATAATCCAGAGGTCCAATAAAAGCCTTGAAATCACTATGAAAAGCCTTGCAATCATTTTGGAAAGCCTTCAACTCACTGATCAACAGCTTGTTCTTGGGCCTGTTCAGGCTCCTTGCCCATCACGACTGCCATTTTAGGGCATGTCTGGGTGTCCTAATTCATCTGTCGGATAATATGGAATATCAGATTACTGAATGTCGGATAATCGGGACTCTACTGTAATATGTTCTGCTTCTATAGACCCTCATATCTGCAGAAGTTGACTGCCTACAGCGCAGGTGGGAACAAGTCTACATAGAGACCACCAAATGCAGTGTCCAAACTTGAATCAAGGAACATGAGAGACACTACAGACTGGGTCAGCCAGAAAAACCAGCAGTGGCAGAACACATTATAAACCATCCTGGGCATAAAATGCTGTTTGAAAACATTGAAATTCAGGACCATGCCAACGTCTATCAGGTCAGAATTCACAGGGAAGCCATTGAGATCCACAAACACATGGACAAATTCAATAGGAAAGAAGAAACCCTTAAAGTGAACAAAATTTGATAAATCACTCCTCCCAACCTAGAGTCACACAATATATATATCTTACTCATTTCCATGCCAGCATTCTCTGAAGATGCCAGCCACAGATGCTGGCGAAACACCAGGAACAAACTCTGTTAGAACATGGCCTCATAGCCCGAAAAACCCACAAAATTAATTCTGTGCTGCTTATCAGTGTACTCCTTGAGCAGTCCCTAAGCGGTTTACAATGTGTAAGCTAATTGCCCCCATCGAGCTGGGCACTCATTTTAGGGACCTCGGAAGGATGCTAGGCTGAGGGGACCCTGAGCCCCTGGCTGGTATTGAATCTTTACAGCGCTTAGAAATAAATGTTAATAATAACTGACAACCACATGGTTTGTGAGTGAGTGGCTGCAGTGCGGGCATTTAACTACTGTGCCAAAAGGGCTCCTAAGAGATGGAGGTGGGGGGTAGTCCACACCATGAGGCGAGCAGTGGCTATTCTGGGCTCCTGGGGGGCAAAAAGCCTCTGTCCTTTTCGGCACCCTCATTTCTCAAGCTCCTCAAGCTGAGTCCAGCTGCTGCCTGATTTGAATTGCCTCCCTGTCCCTCCTCAGCAGCAAACAGACAGTGGCCCCTTCTGAGGCTTCCCAGCTCCCAATGGGAGGGAGACCATGGAAATCATGGTCTGAGACTGGTTATGATGTACCTCTCTCCTCTCCTAAGTCTCCGTTGTGTGAGCAGAGGAATAAGTACACTGTGTGGGTCGAGGATTGTTCCCTGTAAAGAACCCACTAAGGCAGGGTCTGTGTTTCCAGGGAACCAGTGCCACCTTTAATCAATCCCCTGGGCAGGGAGTGCTTCCACGCAGGCTCAGGTCAGGAGAGAGGTTTGCAGGAGTCCCACAATGCCCCAGCGCCTTTTCTGTGCCCTCAGGTGGGGGTGACAAGGTCCCCCGGAGGCGTAAGGCCCCCGCCCCTGGCCCCTCAGGTGGCACACGCATCGAAACAACTGAAGTGGAGGTGGAGACCCTGCACTGCGTCCAGACAGACACCAGCCCCGATACCCTGCAGAAGGCTGTGTGCTTCAGCGATGACCACACCCTCCTGGCCACGGGTGGCGTGGACGGCTTCTTGCGGGTCTGGGAGGTACGAGGGGGGCAGTGATGACGCTGTACTGAGGAAATTCAGGGGGTACGTGCAGCAGGGGGATGTCAGTGGCCAGGCGCCACAATATCCAAAGGGACGGGGAAAATCCATTTGTGTGAGGCTTGCCTTCCACAACAGTACTATTTTGAGTCTCTCTTTAATTCTCCCTTCCTGTCTTCTGCTTTCTACAGTTTCCCAGCATGAAGAAGACCCTTGAGTTCCAGGCCCACAACGGGGAGATTGAGGACATAGCCTTGAGCCCTGACAACAAGGTGAGGGACCCAGCAGGGCCCTGGTGAGAGTGAGTGTGCGCATACCAGGAGAATTCATCATCAGAGCCATTGGTCTCAAGCACCCCTGGGACCCAGCATTGTCCAGCCCCTGGAGAGAGCTCCCTGTGTGCTGCAGAAAATGGCACCTTTAGGGTCCTTGGTTCCTAGAACAGGGCCAAAGGGTCCACATGAGGAGGCAGAGGTGGCAGTTACACTGCACCCATTTTGACAGGCACCGCCATATGAGCCTCATGGGATCCTTAGAAGGCAAAGCTGAGAAAAGGCAGGTGCTGCAATTGCTGATCTTCCTGCGCTGGAGGAAGGCCCTGTGTGTGGCTGAGGGCATGGCTGGCTGGACCCCTCCATGGGGTGGGAGCTAGCCAGGGGCTCCTGAGGCGGTGGCTCTCAGTGCTGCCTTTTGGCCTCTCTGCAGGTGGTGACGGTGGGCCGGGACTTCCAGTGCTGCGTGTGGCAACGGGACCAGATGGTGACGGGGCTGCACTGGAACGAGAACCTTCCAGGCATCCCAGACAAGGCTTACCGCTACCAGGCCTGCAGGTAGTGGGTTGGGTCGACTGGCCTGGAAGCGGGGCTGGGTGTGTGCTGACCGCCTGGGCTTCTGATTCTTCTCCCTCCTGGTGCAGGTTTGGGACTGTGGAGGACCAAGACAAGGCCCTGCGGCTGTACACGGTGCAGATCCCCTACAAGCGGGAGCGTCGCCCGCCCCCCTGCTACATCACCAAGTGGGACGGGCACAGCTTCCTGCCACTGCTCACCCGGCCCTGCGGCAACGAGGTCATTTCCTGCCTCTCCGTTAGGTAGGAATTGGAGGCCTCTCTAGCCAGCTGTAAAGCATTTCTGTTGCATTCATCTGCTAAGCGGAATGGACTTTTGGTGTCTGTGCAGGATTTTTTCCCTGGATTGAGTAGGACGGGGGCTCCTCACTGTGGCAGCCCTTTGAGCTTTTTGACCTTTCACCTCCAAAATGGAGTGGGGCTGAAGGAGGGGCAAGTGGGGTGGAGACTCGGAAGAGGGAAGGTGTGTGGTTGGCTTTCTGGAGGAGCTCCAGTCCAGAGCAAGGAGTGGGTTTATGAAAGGGGCAACACACACGTACATCAGAGTGTGGCGCTTAGAGGTATTTTTCTATGTTGGCAGTGACACGGGCACATTCCTGGGGCTGGGCACTGTCACAGGCTCTGTGGCCATCTTTGTTGCCTTCTCCTTGCAGGTAGGGGTCTTCCTCTGTCCCCATCCAGGGATCACCTAGGCTCAGCTCACTGGGCCAAGCCCAAAGGGCGCTGGGGTGGAAGGCAGAAGGGGCTGGTGCTCCTTTGTGGGTTGGAGTTTTAAGTTGGGAACTAACCAGCAGGTGAGATGACAAGTTTGGGCAAGAGCACAGTGAGGGAGGGGCTGCCCTGACCCCTGCAGACTGGAGCCCCTCACTTCTTAGCCCAACACCTGTGCATCACACACCCATACTCCCAAATTGCGAACTGGTTCTTGACCTTTGAATACGCACACCTCTTTTCCATTCTGCCAGAGGCTGTATTATGTGGAGGAGGCCCACGGGATTGTGGTCACAGCTGTGGCCTTCCTGCCTGAGACCCCAGAGCTGCTGAAGGATAATGAAGCTGCCCTGCTGAGCGTGGCTGTGGACAGTCGCTGTCGGCTGCACCGGATCCCCTGCCGACGTACGTCCTAGGAAAAGGGAAGGCAGAAGGTAGGGCTGGGCTGCCGGGGGATTGTCACCTTGCCCCTGACTCAGGTCTCCCCCTTCTATTTTTCCAGGGAGTTTCCCCATTTGGCTACTGCTGTTGCTCTGCGCTGGCCTGATCGTGGCCACAGTCCTGCTGTTGCAGCTGGCCTTCCCTGGCTTCTTGTGACCCTCTTCCTCCCTCATGGACAGCTTCTAGGGATGCATGGACATTCACATGGCCCTCTCCGGACCACTGGCCGAAGAGGGGCCCAACTCCAAGGACTAGGGCCAGTCTGATGGAGAGGTTGGCCAGGGCTGCTTGCCTGAACTGCGGACAGGATTGGCTGGCTGGCAGGGATCTTGGCTGAGGCACTGCCCCTGGGCCTTACCATCCCACCGCAGGGGCAAGGGGTGCCTCTCTGTTTGTGACTCTCCTCAGAGAAACATTCCCACCTCAGCTGCTCTGAGCAGGCAAGTCCTGTTCCGGCCCATGAAGGACGATTAAAACAGGATGATGGATCAAAATCTCTCCCCTCCAGCCTACCTTGGGGTGTGTGTCTCCATTTCCTCAGGGCTTCAGTGGCGCCAGGAGCACACGAGTTGGTTGCTCCATCTGCCATGGCCACATGGCATAGGATGGGAGTGGCAACCTCTGCCTCAGAGTGAGGTCTTGGGGCCCTTTTGGCATCCTGTTCTGAACCTCTTATTGTCACTCATCCTATTGGTGGGGGTGATGGGGATTGTAGTCCCGCGGTTGTCCCTGCCTACCTCTTTTGTTCCTTGAGCGCATAAGCAACTATAAGCCTTGTGGAAATGCTCACAGGAAGCAAGGAGGTCTAAGGCAAAGGTCTGACCCACATGTGCAAGAGGGTTCTTCTACTTTTGGAGGGTGTACACCTGTGCTGTTGGAAGGAAGCACTTAGTGCCACCATGATGAGAGAGGGGGGTTTTCTTCCCACTTGGTCATGTCCGGGCCTTGCTTCCCAGCCAGTTTCAAATCCTGAGGGGGCTTTCCCCCCTGCATCACTCCTGGTAGTACAATGGCTTATTCTGTAATGGGAGGTGTCCAGAAGGTCCCATGCTTACTGGAGCCGGTTCCCACACATGCTGGCAATCTCCATGCACCATAAAATGCAGACTGGAGCAAGCCTTATGCCCCAGTGCCACCTTGGCTCCTGAAGTAGGGCAGTGAGGTAAAGGGTCAGCTAACCTTTTGCCAGTTGGCTCTCTGAAACACTGAGTGGTTGTGTGAGACACAGACGCATGCAAAGGCCTGCTCCATGCCAGCTTTTCCTCCATGAACTCAGCAACAGCAGAGGGCACTTGCCATGTGAAGGAAGTGGCATATGCCCAAGTCAGCTTCACGCTCCCTGTGTGTGTGTGTGTGCGCATGTTGGAATTTGGCTCCCCTCTATGCTGCTGTGTTTATGGCAGGAGAGAAAGCACCAAGGCTACTTTCCAGGAGGCAAAGAATTGGGGTGTTTAATGCTGGGGGTTTCTGTCCCTGAAGGCTAATGAGCCTAAAGTGTATGGGGGGGGGGGCATGTGGTAGTTGCCATGAAATCTCCCCCCCCCCCTTCCTTCACAGGAACATCAAGGGTTCTTACACTGAGGTTGGCCACTTGTTTAGATGGGGTCAGGGCCGGTGGACCTTGACTGGCAAGAGATTCTATCCCTGCCTTCAGAAGCTGGAGTCTGATCCTAGAGTTGGAAGGGACCCTGGGGGCCATCTACTCTGACCTTGGAAGTGTGCAAAGAACCACTATTTCAAGAAGTGCCTGGGAGGGTGGAGTGTCATCATTTTCCACTCTGGATAAAACCGAAGTCTCTTGCTAACTAGCAGCAGATTGCCGGGGGCGGGGGCAGCAATGACTATGTTCTTTTCCTCAGCCACAATCTAGATGCTTCACCCAAAATGAGGTCTGGTTTTGTGTACCTGTGCTCTCAGCAGTGCAGCTTGGAGGGGAAAGGGAGACATTTCTCCCCCGCAGAGCTCCTTCTGTGAACACTCTCCCCTCTGCTGCTCTGCAGAGCTGTGCCACACAACTGGCTCTCAAGTGGAGGACTGCTTTCTTTCCCAAGTGGATGGGGCCATGGTGCCTCCAAGGCAGGCGCTGTGCCATGGTGTTGCCTGAGTGCAGATGGGGCGGGATATAAATAAGTTTTATTATTATTATTAGGTGTGGCCACCACCCTTGCACCCACACCCCCTTGGGCAATGTCCAGTGTCAGGGGCCAGAGTGTGTCCAGAGGAGGGCGACCAAAATGGAAGGTCCGGAAACCATGCGCTCTGAGGAGAGACTTGGGGAGCTGGATCTGTTCAGCCAGGAGAAGAGACGATTAAGAGATTATATGATAGCTCTGTTAAAGTATTCGAAGGGATGTCCTTGCAGATGGAGCAAACTTGTTTTCTACAGCTCCAGAGAAAAGGACAAGGAGCAACAGGAAAGGAAATTCCACCTAAACATTAGGAAGAACTTCCTGACAGCAAGAGCTATTTGACAGTGGAAGATGTTGCTGCTTTGGACAGTGCTGGAGTCACCTTCTTTGGAGGCTGTTTTCAAGCAGAGGCTGGATGGCCAAATGTCTCAAGGAGGGCTTTGATTGTGTCTTCATGCCTGGCAGAATGTGGTTGGACTGCTCTAGGAGTCTGTTTTTCTGTATGCAGTTCTCCTACATCGAAGAATCCAGCGATTTCCCAAATGAAACTGGAAGAGCATTGGCTCCTTTTAGACCCAAGAAGGGAACAGCTTTGCACCAAGGAGGTGGAAAAACAACCCTGTATTGTGTTCATCATAAGGCAGCAGGTGGGATTGATGCACTCTTGCAGGAGCAGATCCTGTTGTCTGCACAGACGCTGGTACTGTTCCTGCCATTGCATGTGCCCCTTTCCCTGTGAGGAAGGACAGGGCCAGGACCCCCACCCTCCAGAAGTCTCAGGTGGCCAGAGGCTCAAGGCAGCTGCTGGGCTCTTCCCCGGAGATGTCTGTCTCACTCCTTTCACTCTGGTTGTCCTCAACGGCCATTGCTTGGGCCAGTTCCTGCGGGTGTTCAAAGACAGCGGCCACAAACTGGGCGAAGACACGGTCCATGTAACTCTCGTGGCGGGGGAAGAGGCCCTCCAGGAAGCCAATGTGGCCCCCTCTTGCTGTCACCAGCAGTGCCAGGGCAGGCACCCTCTGCGCTGCCTCCGTGGGGATGGCTGCAAGAGAGCCAGATGGCACAAGGGTGGTCAAACAATAGGAGGCCCCACACAGAACCCTCCCCCAGGACAGACCCCCCTCTGACTCACCATGCTGTGGGGAGAAGGGGTCGTCGGAAGCGTTGAGGCACAGAACAGGCACTCGGATGTCCCCCACCTTTGAGCGGGGGCTGGCTGACCGGTAGTACTCCTCGCAGGACTTGTAGCCGAAGGCCACAGCGGTGTAGCGTTCATCAAACTCCCGGATGCTGCGAGCCTTTTGGGAGGGGGGGTGTATTGTGTGCAGAAAGAAAGATGGGGAGGTGTCAAAGCGCTGGTGTGAGAGAGAGGGTGGGGGTCAGAGGGGGCAGGGGTACCTTCAGCACGTGGTCCACGTCCAGCATCCCTTCAATGACCTTCCTGTGCCTGGAAAGAGGAGTGGGACCAACATCTAGGTGACTCAAGGAGAGGGTTTGAATGGGAGCAGAGAGACCCCCTCCAAAGCGCCCAGCCCTGAGCCCAGGGAGGGTGACTCTTTCTCTGCCAGCCCCCCGCACCCACCGTTGGATGAGCCGGCGCAGGTTGGCAGTGAGTCGCTGGTTGAAGAGCACCAGGTTGAGGGGCCGCTCGAGGGAGGAGGTGGTCTCGAAGGAGTCCCAGGTGACGGAGCAGGTCATAGCGGCCACCAGCCCAGCCTCCTGGCCCTTCTGCGCCAGGTAGTTCAGCACCAGGATCCTGCCAGGAAGGAAGGGAAGGTTACCAATGCGCAGGCCCTAAGTTATTGGATTTTCATTGCACCTTCTTCCCAAAATGGGAGACTATGTGGAAGCACATACTCTGCAGGTGTATGGACCCTGCTCCCACTCTCAAAGCTAGAACTGGGCACGCTGACCTTCTGCTTCCCAGCCACCTCTTGTCCTGTATCTCCAGGTTACTCTCAAGTAACATTTCTGCAGAAATGGAAGCTTAAAACAGCAGTGCCTCCTATTGCACCAAAGATAAGGGCCACTTTCAGGTGACACAGGATGCTTCTTTGGGCTCAAGTGAGTGCAACATAAGAGCCATTCCTGCTCCATCTGAAAACACCAAGGGTTTGACAAAGGCCGAGGGGGAGAGGGGCTGTGGAGGGAGCCCTGAGCATGGCAAAGTCTCCCTTTCCTGCTTTGCCCTTCTAGGAACGGATTTGGAGTGCCTAACTGGCAAAGAACAGAAGTACTTTTGCAGCAGAGAAGTCCAGATCATTGGCACTAGAAAGCCAGGACACCCAGGAGTGACAGGGACATTGCAGGATCCCCCCCCCCCAAAGGGCTTTGGCAGCTCTGGCCCTCTTAGCTCCCAGCTGGCAGCTGCTTTGCCAGGACGACCCTTGTGCCAGCTAGCCAGCCATCTGTACCCAGTGGCAAAAGTGGGCTGAGAGAAAGCCAAGAGCTGAACTGAGACAGAAGGGCAAATTTCAGGGGGCAGAAGGAGGGCCATGGTGCTAATCAATGGCATCATTTGGGGGGCATGGTGGGTGTGGACCACATTAGATGACACCCTAAGAGGGGGATGACCCCACTGCTCCCCAAACATCTGCCCTTAGGCAGGAAGAGGCCACGGCATTTGCTCGTATCTCATTAAAATGCTGAAGAGATGTGTGAGTGGGGTGAGGCTCAGTGGGAGCAGAAACGAGAGACCCCAGGTTTTTTAAAACTAAAATTTCAAATTTCAAAATAATACTTTTTTAACTTTTAAAAGTTTCTTAAAAACATCACATTTAACCAGATGTTCACTTCAAGCACACATAAAACTATGTAAATACCTTTAAGCTTTGTGTATGATACTGTAATTTAAAGGATTGCTTTAATTGTGCTAGTTGTTTATGTCAGAACTATTAGCATGACATTCAGTGACACACAGGGATAGCGACTGATGAGTAACATGACTACAAAAAACATTACTAAGCATTCTGTATAGTGTGGTATGGAAGGAGGAGGAGGAGGAGGTCAATGGGGATAGTGACCCCAGGAGGTACTGCACTGGCCCTAGTGATGCCGCTGGTACCGAGAAAGGACAAGAGCGCAGGGAGAGGAGCAAGCTTCCTTCAGCGTCACACAGGGCTCCTTCCTTGAGTCGGGTGTTCAGGAAGAAACAGGTGGGGCTGGCACACACACCCACACCTGCACAACCAGTCCCAGCAGCCGCCCTGCCTCCTCATGACGAAACTTGTTTGGGCCCGTGACTTAGCATGGGGCGGATGCTTTGCTCCTCCTCTGGCCCCTTTCCACGCGGCCCTTCTGTTTCTTGTTGATACTTGGGGGTCCACAGAGAAGACCCCTGCTCCTGACCAGTTCTGTCTCCCTGCTGCAGAAGCCACTGGGCTCTGGCCCAAACTGGGCAGGGGGGGATTGGGAACAGCCTTGACCCACAGGACAAAATCAAAACCAGCCCCATTTGCCTTATTTTTGTGCAAGGGAGATAGGGGCACCCACTGGGTTGGGGGATTAGAAACGCAGAGAGAGCTTTTCCTTGCCCCTTTGCAATCTCAGTGGCCATGTCAGGGGCATCATTAGGGGGTGCAGGCCACAGAGGGGGGTGTCACCCAGTGGGGTGGTCCGCCTGGCATGGCTACTGGGCAAGTGAGAAAGGGTGCTGCATTCATTTTTCTATTGGTCAGCGGCCACGGCAGTCCCTTCCAGTCAGGCTTTGGCATGGCTACAGCCATTCTGGAGCCCAAACTGACCTCTTGGCGCCTGGCACTGATCCCTCCGCATTGGGGGCTACTGGAGGTCCAGGCTCCAGACGGACTTCCAGGAGCTGAGGCAGTCTGCCCTTCCTCCAACCAGGTAAGGCCAGCTCCTAGTATGACCCCGTGCCCCTCTTGCTCGCTCTCTGCCCCACAGACTGCTTACCCGCCCAGAGAGATGCCAACAGCCATCAGTGGGGCTCGGGGGAAGCGGCTCTTGATGTGGGCCACCACCAGCTCCAGGTCTTCAGTGTTGTCCGCACAGAAAGCCCGAGGGGTCTGCATTGGGAAGGGGACAGTGAGAGGCAGCGAACTGGGAGGTGGGAAAGAGGTTGCCCATTGCAGGCAATGGCCACCTTGCCCTGGACCTCCAGAACCGGCAGACCTCTCTTCCCTTTGTGGGGCAGGTGCGCCCCTTCCTTACCAGAAGCTCCTCTCCTTTGCAGCCCCGGTTGTTGAACACAACGGCCCTGGAAGGTAGGAGGGTTGGTGAGTTGGAGGAGGAGGAGGACAGCCTTGACCCACAGTTTGCAAGTCAGGGCCCTTTGCAAAGACCCCAACCATCCCAAGGTGGTGATCTTCCTTGGAGCAACGCTGGGGTCCTGCCAGGCCAATGCCAGCAAGGCTGACCACCTCTGGCCCCTTGACCGCTCACCTGTAGCCCCTGCGCCGGGCGATGCGCACCAGGTGGAGGATGTAGGTCTCCTGGCTGTTGCCCGTCAGGCCGGGAAGGAAGAGGACGGTGGGGCAGCCCTCGGGGTCGGCGTGGCCCTCCTCGCCCTCGGCCCAGTCCAGGCAGAGCTGGCCCCCGTCGGGGGTCCGCAGCACCTCGCTGGAGAACCACAGAGAGAGAGAGAGAGAGAGAGAGAGAGAGGGGGGAATCGGAGGGTCCCGGAGTCTGAAGGGACCCCGAGGGACCCCGGATGAAGGGCCTCCTTCTGCCACGAAGGAAGACCCATCCAGGCCCCGTCCGGGCCAGAGGGCATCCAGCCGCCCCCCAGGACCCACCTTCGGTAGCGGACGTCCGGCCTGGACTTGAGGAGGACGCGGAGGATGGTCTGGAGGTGGCCCTGGAAGCACCAGGGGGTCGGGAAGAAGGTCTCGGACACCACCGGACACCGCCGGGACAGGAACCGGCCGAAGGGACCGCAGGCCAGCAGCACCGGACGCTGGAAGGGAAGGAGGGGAGAGAAGAGAAGGGGGCACTGGATGACCGGCCCCGGAGGGAGAGCGGCCCTGGACCCTAAGAGTCTCTGGTGGCTGGGACCCTCCTGGCCTTGTCCTCCACAAGAGATGTGCTTTCCGTATGGTTCTTCTGGATGGAGAGCCTCAGAGGGAGGGCATCGCAGCAGCAGGGACCTGGAGGGGAAAGAGGGGAGGGAGGAAGGAAGGAAGGAAGGAAGGAAGGGAAGAGGGAAGAAGGAGGAAGGGAAAAAGGGAAGGAAGGAAGGAAAGAAGGAAGGGAAGAGGGAAGAAGGAGGAAGGGAAAAAGATAAGGAAGGAAGAAGGGAAGGAGAGAAGAAAGGGAGGGATGGAGGGAAGAAAGGTGGGAAGAGGGAAGGTAGAGAAAGAGGGAAGGAGGAAGAGAAAAGGGAAGGAAAGAGATGCAAGGGAAGGAAGGAAGGAAGGAAGGAAGGAGGAAAGGAAGGAGAGCCCAAGGGAGAGCTCCCTTTCGGGGGTCGGTCTGTGCCTCTGGGCGCGTGCAGAGTGCGGGGCTGCCAAGGCCCGGGGCCTCCTCCCTCCCTCCTTCCGGCGCTCTGCCCATGCTCAGAGGACCTGCCTGCCGGGGCTGGTACCTGGGGGACGCGGGACCAGTAATACCACCAGCATCCAGCGGCGGCGGCGAGGAGCCCGGAGCCGAAGCCCAGCAGCGGCAGCATCCTTCCTTCCTTCTTTTCCTCTTGTTTTCCTTTCCTTCCTTCCGGCGGAAGAGGAGGGAGGAGCTGACTCTGAGCCGGCAGAGAAGGCGCATGCGCACTCGCTCCCTCGCCCTCCCCGGCGGCCATCTTTGTGACGGGCAGGAGCCAGGCCACGCCCCCCGACGCCGCCATCTTTGAAACGGGCACCAAAAGGGGAGGGCCTGGTCTGGAGGCGGAAGGAAGGCTGGAATAGAGGACGCGTCCGGGGAAAGGAGGACGCCCGGTCTTCAGGTCTTCACCTTTTAAAGTATGAGCTGGAATGGGAGGAGCGAGAAGCGCTGGAGAGCCGGGTTCGAATCCGCCTCTGCCTCGGAGAGTCACACTCTCTCAGCCTCCTCGGGGCAGGCGGCCATGGCAGCAACAGGAGCCCCCAAAATGGACCTTTGGGAAAACCCGCCCCGATGGACCCTGAGCAGCGCCGGAAGAGGACTTTCCTGGTTTGCGTTTGTCCAATGAGCAGATACTGTGGTGCAGCAGCTAAAAAGGCCAATGCGATCCTAGGCTGCAACAAGGGAAGCAGAGCGTCTGGAATGACCAAGGGAAGTGATTTGTTGCCCTCGGGTCCATCTGGAGCCATGGCGACCCTATGGATGATGACCCCCCTCCAGGACCCCCCTCTGTCCTCCATGGCTCTGCTTAGTTCCTGCAGCCCCATAAAACCCAGAGTGGGCCTGTGGCCTTCCTCTCTTCCTCCTTCCCTCCATTTTCCCCAGCATTACTATTGTCTTTTCCAAGGAGTCCTTCCTTCTCATGATGCATCCGAAGTACAACAGCCTCAGTCTGGTCCTCTTGGCTTCTTCCAGGGAGGTTTCCGGCTTGATCTGCTCCAGGACCCATTGGTTTGTCCTTTGGGCTGCTGTCCATGGGATCCTCAGCCCTCTTCTCCAGCCCCACATCATCTCCAAGGAATGGATTTTCTCCCTGTCTTCTTTCTTGACCCAGTAACAGGGAATATGATTGTAGGATTCTGACTTTTGTGCTCAATTGTCTACCTTTGCATTTGAGGATCTTCCCTAGTTCTTCCACAGCCAGCCCCTGGAGATTGTGGGGGAGTCTCCTTCCTTGGAGGTCTTTAAGCAGAGGCTGGACAAGGGCCGTCTGTCAATGGGGATGCTTCGATTGGGAGTTCCTGCATGGCTTGGACTGGAAGGCCATTCTTGGGGCCTCTTCCAACTCTGCGATTCTGATTTGAGGGAGGGGTGCAAGGAAGCAGCCATGAAGTGTAGCCCCTGCTGCCATAGAAAATGCTCTTAGGGGCTGCTTTGGGTCTCCAAAGGGCTCCACTTGGGAACCTGCTGCTTTTTGGGGTGCATTGGGGGCTCTTAGAAAACTTTATGAAGCCCACCTCATCCCAAATGGCTGCAGAGGAACATGAAGGAGGTCTTTAAGCAGAGGCTGGATGGCCATCTGTCAATGGGGATGCTTTGATGGAGAGTTCCTGCATGGCAGAAGAAGGGGGTTGGACTGGATCAGGGCCCTTGGGGTCTCTTCCAACTCTGTGATTCTATGATTCTATGGGAACTTTGCTCTCCCCGATTCCAAAACACCCCTCTCTCAGTCTCTGGGGGAGCCCCCTTCCATGGCCTGGGGAGGGGGGAGATCCCAAGGCCCCCCAGGAGCTGTTGACTGCAAATCCCAGCATTCCTCACCACTGGCCATCCCGGCTGCAACTTCTGGGGAGCCAGAATCCCCCCCACACACTCCCGGCCCCAAGTCCTCTCTTTTTTCAGGGGCTCCCGGGTGTCCTGGGAATTGCAGCGCAGTCCGACCTGGGAAGCCAAGCATGCCCCCCTTCAGCCCCTCTTCCCCCCCCCCCCCATTCCCAGGGAGGGTCTGTGCTGTTTTGGGGGGCTAGTGCCTCCGCAACCCTCTCCCCACTCTCCCCATCATCTGTACCAATAAAATGTCATGAAGCAAATGCCTTCCTCCATGAAAAATGGGGGTCGGGGGAGAACTTCAATGAGTCCTCAAGGTGGGGGCAGTGTAACTCATAGCCCCCCCCCCTCGGCCAGGATGAGGGGCTTCTGGGGAGGGAAGGCAGCCCAGAGGCCATAAGGGCCCACACAAAGGGGTGGCAAGAGCTACCTCTCTTCTGACTCATGGCCCCCAACCTGCCTCACGGCGGGCTCTGGCCCAGCAGCGTCTTCAGCCTGGGGCAAGTGGACCCCCCTTTTTGGGGCGTGTGCCCGTGTGCCATCTTATTCCCCTCCCCTTCTTTGTTTTGTGTGGGGCTGAAAGCAGGGGTTGCCTAAATGCCCGCTTGGCTATCCTCTGCCCCACAGCCTGAGCTGACCCTCCTGAGCCAAGCTGGCTACTTGAGCAAAAGACAATTCTCTCTTGACCCCATTTGGACCCATACCTCCAGCCAGCAGAGGTGCCAGTGGATTTGGGGATTTTATTGGTCCCGGTTTTAGAACTGGGGGCAAGTCCACCCCCACATTGGCCCTCTTCCTCCTCTCCCGAGAGAGACCACTGCCAAGTCCACGAGGGCCACGAGCCCCATTCAGCCGCCCCACCTGCAGGGGCTCTGGATAATGGGGGCTGCAGCATCCCGGCGATTTGTGGCTCGGTGAAGGGAGACCTCAGAAGCATCCGTGCCTTCCTGGGTGAAGCTCATACGATCCCGTCGTAGCCATGCACCCCACACTTCCGGCCAGCCACCTGGCACCCGTAGGTCAGCGCTTCGTGGAGGGGTTGTCCTGGCATAGAGAGGGGTAAGTGGAGGAAAAGGGAAACGGGTGACTGCCAGGCTTTGGCCCTGAGGAAGGCAACCCCTGCCCAGCCCCACTGAGTTCCTGCTCAAGGCCTCGAGGAAGGGGTCAGACAAACAACAAACAGCTTCATCTATATACAACTTCATACGGCCTGAGCAGTGTCTAAGTGGTTTACAACTGTAAGACACACACCTTCCCCTTTTCTCCATGTGGGGGGAGCACATGGCACTATTGAGGGCACAGGAGCAATTTAAAGGCCATGGCCCCATATGCCAACCAGGGAGTGAGGTGGGGTGGGCAGCCAGGACTCACCCCTGCTGAGTGCCAGGATCACGGCGGCGTTGAAGGTGTCTCCGGCCCCCAAGGTGTCCACCACTGTCTCAGGGGGGAAGGCGTCTGAGTGCACCAGCAGCCCATCTGGCCCCATGGCGTCAGCCCCCTTCTCGGCCCAAGCACAGATCAAGGTGGCCCTGGGGAGAGAGCCAGGCAAGGGGGTCATTGGGGGATAAGATGCAGAAACATACCCCACATGCATGGCCCCACACCCCCATCACTGCCCCCCAGTATGGATCCCAGAAACTCCCAGCCCTGAACCAGGGACATCAATAGTGGAGTGCAGACTGTACTGGGTGACCCCTATAAGGGGGGTATTTCCCCCCCGAGGGGACTGGCATTGCTGTTGGGTGAGTGAGAAAGGGCTATGCCTCCCTTTCCCACATGCCCTGCAGCCATGCCAGATCCAGAATACCTTGCATACCTCTGGGCACCCACACTGGGTGGCACCAACCCTAATGACAACACTCCCCTAAGCCAGATCCACCAGGATGGGAAGACTGGTGCAAGTGGGTCTGGTCGAGGCTCAGAATGAAAGGGGTTTAGTGGTGGGGGGCTATAAGAGAACACCCCCACCCCCACCAAGGAGGCAGCTAGAAGAGTGTGGAGGATACCAAGAGGGTTGGAGTGGGCCAGTTGGGAACAAGTGAGTGGCATTGGGCTTCCTACTAGTGGGCACAGCTGCCCTTTGAAGCCCACCCACTTCATCCCATGAGGTGCCCCCACCCAAAAGCAGGAGGACGATCATAGGAGGGGAGAAACCCAGCCTGGCCCCTTGTCCACTTACCCGGCCTTCACTCGGCCACGCAGACCCTGGACAGTCTCTGCGGCCGAGCTGAACCCAAAATCTTTGGCCACGTCCTTGCTGACAAACACCTGCAGGAGGAGAGTAGACAGTCACCCCACTTGCCTGGATCAGGCCTGACCTCTCACTTTTTTCTTTGCCCCACGGATGCCTCGGGGTCTTCTGAAAGCAGGGCATGTCGGGGGAGCCAATGTCCTCATGGCCCGACAGTGGATGGGGTTGGTTGATGTGAGTGCAAGGAAACCCACCCCCAGCCGCCCAGGGCCCCTTACCACGTCTCCGTAGCCCAAGAGCTGGTAGAGTTCCGGCCGGGGCTTCTCCACTTCCACGGAGGTGGCCACGCGCTCAGAGGGCAGGCAGGCCTGGTTGTGCCTCTCCACTCTCTGCAACATCTTCACTTGTTCCGAGGCGTTCCTGCCCTGGGGAGACAGGAGCTCTAAGCTGGGTGGGTGGGCAGGCCAGCTGTGCCCCCCGCCAGGGTCTAGGGCAGCTTTGACGGCCACGGATGCTGGGCTGCAGGCAGTCATCCTTGAAGGAGGGTCTTGAAGCAGGTGAATCGGACACTGCCCTTGGTGTGAGGCTGCCCACGGAGGTGGAGGGCTGTAGGGTCCACCTTGTCCAGCACACTGACCTCCCCAGTGGCTAACTGGTGGCTAAGCCCCTTCCCATCAAGGGTCTTTGCGCCCTGCCAGGCTGCCTCCAGGTCCAATTGGGGGGAATGTTTTTGGTGCATGAAAGCCTGTGGTCACCTCAGGTCCTGGACATTTTGGGGATCACCTTCTCATCTGTGGGCCACCTTCCTCCTGCAGAAAAATTTGTATTATATGGGCAGAAGGATGGCCTGCTTTGGGGTGAGAGAGAAGTAGGGAGAGGAGAGGGCCTTTTCCGTGTCTGCCCCAGAATGGCGTCCCAGCGCATCTTTTCCACCGTTCTGCAGGAGAAAGACCCTCCCTGTCCTCAGATCAGGCTGTTTCTGGAAGCCAGCTCTTTTCTCTGCTGTCAGGGCTCAACACCTGTGATGACCACTTTGTCTGTTGGGCAGGACACTATGTTAAGTACACCCACAATAGCACTTGAGTGTGCGTTTGAGTGTACCGCAGAAAAGGAAAACACCAAGTCTAGCAAAGGAGGAGAATACACAGGCATGTGTGCATGCGGAAGACTATGCTCCCGCTCTGAGATTCCTCCCCTTTGCCCTGTGGACTGGAGAAAAGGGTCCAGGCTCTGAGATCTGGGATCCCTCCTCCAAAGTGACCTTAAATCCTTCTCGAAATGCATGTAACAGGTGGGATGCAAGACGGCAATGGAGAAAGGGTCATAGGCCACCAGGAGGCTTGCCAGCCGGAGTACTATCCCATGCCAGGCGAGTCCAAATCCTCTGCTGCCCTGTGGGCCCTGCCACACACACCCTGCACCCCAGAGGTGCATACGTAACCCCATGACCCCCTCCCAGCCTTAATCTCTCCCGCACCCCCCACTCACCTCCCAATGGATCCATTTGTACTGGGACAAGTCCACCCGCTCAAAGTCAGCAGCCGTCACATCCGGCAGGTTGCTGGTGTGGGGAGGGGGAAAATGGGAGGACAAAGGTCTGTGAGAGGGGCTGGACCCACAGCCTTTGGCCTGAAGGGCAGCGCAGGTTTAACCGACTGAGGAGGCCAACCTGCGTCAGAGTAACTGACCACAACTGGACACCAGTTCACACAGAACAGACCCCCACCCCATCCAGCCTCCTCTTCCCCAAGTCCTGTGGGAAGCCTCTGGGAAGCCAGCAAAGAAGGCAGGAAGACCACTTTCCCCAGGCCCAAGAATTGAGCCCTCGGCCAGCATGCCTCCAAACTGGAGCAGGAGGCTCCGCTTCTCCCTGGCACCTGGACTCAGCCGGGCACAGAGGGGCAGCCACCAAAGCCCTTCTTCCTGAGTCTCCAGCCCCCTCTGTTGTAAACTGGCCTTGGCTATGGTGGGGAATGCCATCCCCTTCATTGTTGTGAGCTTTCAAGTTGCTCCTTACTCTTGGAGACCCCATCATGGCAAGATCTGCCTCCTTTTGAGGCTGTTACTTGCTCATGGTCACCCTGCAGGGACCCAAACCTTGGTCTCCCAAGACCTAGACCCCGACCCATCCTGGCTCTCACCACCCCTTTGCTGGTATTCAACTGGAGGTCAAGATGGAGGTCAAGGGAGGATGGGGAGAGGTGTCCTCTTGGTCTTCACCTCATGGATGGTGGGAGATAGGTCAAAGGGAGGGAAGGATTTTGTCACACACCATCTGGAGACACTGTGGAACTCACAGCCACAAGATGTAGCAAGGAGCTGGCACCTAGAATGGTTGGAAAGGAGGATTTAACATAAACACTTGGAGGAGGCTGAGGCCATCATCTTGCCCACTACGCGAGGCAATGTGGCCAGGAGGTGGGTGCTCACGTGGTGCCATTTCCCTTGTGGCTCCCGGCTTGTGCGCGTATGGCAACCTGTTCAGACGCCGCGGGAGTCAAAGGCTGGACCAAGGAAGCTTCTTTGGGTCAGATCCAGCACACATTCCCATCCTTTTGAATGCCTCACTCCTTGGCACTGAAACCAGCCGGGTGCATTTGGGATGTGTCCCTTCTCCCGCAAAGGGTTAATTCCTCACTCTCAGACCCCCAACTGCCATTCGTAGGGCTTCAACTCCCCCCTAAAAAGGGAGACTCTTCAATGATTAACTACCAGCCAGAAGGACCTGGGTTTCTTGGGCCTTTTCTGGTGCCCCCAGGAATAATTAACCAGCCCTAGGCAGTTCACTGGCTTAGCCTGGCAGTGATGCTGGGGAGGTGGAGGGCCCTTCTGTCACTGGCCAAAGAGTCCTGGGAATGGCTTCCCCTCCCCAAAGGCCTGGGTTGACCCAAGTCCAGCCTCTTCACCGTCAGACCTGAGCAACGAAGGAAAATAACTGATTCTGTGTGTGGGGGGGGAATGTCCTCTGGGGAGAGGGGAAGAATAAGGGAATGTCAACAATTGGAAGGACTGCACTTCCTCTGCCAGACCAGGTTAGGGTCCAGGGCCAAGAACTTGGTCCCACAATTGTGCCCGCTGTTGCCATCTTGCCTATCAGGGGAAGGGCATGGTGGGTGGTGTCCAGCAGACCCTCTGTTGGAGACTCAGAAGCAATGCCCAAGCCATTCCAAGGGTCGCTATGCCCACCCTTCAATGACCCCGATGCCCCTTTTGTTGCCAATTAAAGCATTATGCCCATCCCCTTTTGAAAGCATCCCCTGCCCCACACACTTAGTGGCCCAGCCTCTGCCCTCCTTGCCTGGCCCTGAACTGCCCAGAGGTTCTTCCCAGGACGCTGCCAAAGACAGGCCACACTCCCTCCCTGCTCTGGGCCAGAAGTCATGGTCAGCTCCACAACCCTCGGTCCATCAGCCCCCAAAGACTCACACACAAGGACAGCACAACACACAAAACATACAGTTGAGGAGCAATTACCAGGAAGGAGGATGATCAGGACTGAGCATTGGCACGAGTGATTGGCTGCATTGGCGGCTGAATGAGCAATCTGCCAAGAATTAAGGGTGAATGAGACGTTGATTGTCCATGCGCAGGCGGTGCGGTTCTCCCCGTCTCCCTCTGGGTGGCACCACTACTTGGGGGGCAGCAGTCCAGACCCCCTTCTCACCTGCCCCAGCAAGCCTCCAAACTGGGCCATTAGCCAGGAGTTGTGACAAGCCAGGGCCAGTGGGCATAGCCCCATCATCTGCTGAGGCTGCACCCTTTTAAACTGGCATGCATCTCTCCCTTTTAATACATTTTCTGCTCCAGTAGTAGTTTTTAAATCCAGCATTACTACAAGCTGCCTTGAGAGCTGTAATGCAAAGTGGTGGTGGGGGTGGCAATGATGGCCAGGGTGGCAGGGGTGGCAGCGGAGGCAAGAGTAGCCTCATCTTGGCCATGATACCACTACGGACTCCTCCAGTATGACCCTCACCACCAGTGCCGTAAATGGAGGCCAAAGGGGAGTTAATTGGGAATCACCCAGCTAACTGTTACGAGTTCAGATCTGCAGGGACAGATGAACTGCATCCCAGCATACTGAAGGAACATCCTAATGTACTCTGCGCACCACTTGCCATAACCGTATATACTCCACTATAAGTCAACTTCATGTATAAGTCGAAGTCAGGTTTTGGGGCCAAAATTATGGGTTTTGATATGACCTGTGAATAAGTTGAAGGTAAAACTTATGGGCATGTAACAAAGGATCTGGAAGATGGAACAAAGGAGAACAATAGAATGCCAAAGAACTTATAAAATTCCAGCACATAATTGTATGTGCTTATACTAAAGATGGACGGATGAGATAACAGAGAGAGGTCAGTGCTCCCAGAATAGATATTGCCTTTCACCAGGGCCACTAGCTTTTCAAATAAGAGTTAAAGTACAGTATATTGTAAAGTACTTTAAAGTACATTGACCCATGGATAAGTCAACTCAGGTTTTTTGGGGTCTATTTTTGACTAAAATTTTTAGTCATATACATGACTATATACAGTATTTCTGAGAAATCTTGGGAAACAAGTGAGGTGCCAAAGGACCGAAGAAGGGCGAACATTGTCCCTTTCTTAAAAAAAAAAGGTCCAGGAAACTGTTGTTGTTGTTGTTGTTGTTGTTGTGTGCCTCCAAGTTGTTTCTGACTTTTGGAAACCCTAAGGTTTCCAAAAGTATTGAGGAGGTGATATGATAGCCCTGTTCAAATATTTGAAGGGATGTCATATTGAGGAGTGGGCAAGCTTGTTTTCAGCTACTCCAGAGACTACAACAGGGAGCAATGGGGTTTTCTTGGTAAGATTTGTTGAAAAGGGGTTTGCCACGGACCTCAATACTAGGAAAAATGTTAGAACAGATTATTAGAACAGGAGTGTCTCTGCACTTATGTTGATGGCAATGCAGTGATCCGGGGAGCCAGTGTGGGATTGCCAATAATCAATCCTGCCAAACTAACCGTATATCTTTTTTTCAACCAGGTCAGCAGTTTAGTAAATGTTGGGAATGCTGTGGGTGTCATTTATCTGGATTTCAGCAAAGCATTTGCTAAGGCCCAGTGGCACCACTAAGGATGTGTGAGGGGGTGACACCATGAGAGGCGGCGATACTGAAATGATTGCCTATAAAATTATACTATAAGTCAAGATGACTAGATTGAGGCTGTTTACTTTGGCCATATGACTGGAGAAGACAATAATTCTAGGAAAGGTGGAGGAAAGCAGAAAGAGAGGACAGCCGCATGCCAGATGGATGGACTCTATGAAGGAAGACATGAGTATGAATTTGCAGGAACTGATCAGAGCGGAGGAGGACAGGGGCCTTGGAGATCTCTCTCCACAGGGTCTCTGTGGGTCGAGATTGACTTGAGCGTGGATAACAACCACCACATTTTGGTGCAACTCAACCCGCTTCCTCTGACCCGGAGGACATGGTCTACCCCATGCAAGGTTGGTAGATTCGGCTACTCCCTCAGATCTCGTGGCCAGGCGCTTTGTTCTGGCCGAAGCCTTTGGCCACGTAGAGCCCTTTGACTTCGGAAAAACTTTGTGAACAGGCTTAGCCAGGGAAGACAAAGAGCAATGCAGTAACGTAAACTTTGGCCGAGCATTCAGAGCGCAGTGCCTATGACTTTATGACACTATTAGGGGGTTGAGAGTGCTTTGGGATAGCTCCCAATGGATCTTTTGGATGCCCCAAAGTGGAAGGGGGCAGAGTGTGTTCGCTCCAGACGTTGTTTGACTGTAACTCCCAGCAGGCCTACTGGCAAACACAGCAAATGTGCTGTGAAGGATTATTATGGGAGTTGCAGTCCAGGAAAAGTAGGTGCAAGGAATCAGTGGCAATTGACATAAGCGTTGACTGCCCATAAGGTTCCTGTTCATTTAGTGGGTCTACTCTGGTTCGGTTGATAACTGGATTTAGGAAGTGCTGAGTAAGGGGAGTATTCCAGGCCATTTATCCTTCTTTCGTTTTAAATTTTCCTCTTTCCTCTTTTCAAGGAAGTTCTGCCTTACTTGAAAATAATAACCTTTTTTAAAAAAGGAAAACAGATATGAAGATGGACATCATTTAGTTATGGAGCGTCTGACTCTCTCTCTCTTTTCCTGGGGAAAGGCAGAAAGAGGATGAGACAATGCCTGCCCTCTGACCCCCTCCTCGCTTCCTCTTATTATTAATTATTGCTAATATTAATGATTAATCCAACACTTTGAATGTGCAAAGGGCATGATGGCACTTATCTTGTTGGGCCCCTAAGGAGAACCCAAAGTGCCCCCAGTTTCCTAGGAAGGCTCCTGGGCAGCCAAAGGTCAGGCAGAAGGGGGCACCCATGGGCAAGGTCCAGCCGTGGCCAAATCTCCACTTGCCAAACCAGCCCCCCCCCAAGGAAAGCCCCCGGCTTCCTTCTCTCCATCCGTCTATCTGTCTGTCGCCTTAGTGCCTCCAGTCTGTAGAAACGAGAGAACCGTGTGTGGCAAGAGAATTTGCACCCTCCACTTGCTGAACCCTGCTTTGCCCTTTTCCATGATTGGCAGAATAAAATTATGCAAATGAATTAAAAATTATGCAAAGCTATTAAAACGCAGATGGGAGTCATTTCACAGAGGCCACTAGGGTTCAGTTTTCCTTGGTGTTCAGGCTGCATAATGGCCTGGATTCAAAGGATGTCTTACACATGTGTAAGGCAAATGAATGGCTCCTAGAACAAATCAAGCCAAAACTTCCCTGGGACCACAATGGCTAGATTGAGGTTGAAACAACGACTAGATGGAGGCTGTCTCAGATCATGAGAAAAACTCACTAGAACAGACCGCAATACGAGGAAAGGGGGAGAAGAGGAAGACTGCGTTCCAGATCAAAGATCAAAGAAGAAAGTGCAAAGGCAGGATTAAGGTTGAACATAAAGAAAACCAAAATAATGACCACCGAGGACCTTCACAAGTTCAACCTGAAGAAATAGAAACAGTAAAAGAATTCAAACATTGACAGGAACAGGGACTGCAGTCAAGAAATGAGGAAAAGATTAAGAATGGAGAGGGTGGCTATGAAAGAACTGGAGAAGATCCTAAAATGCAAAAACATACAACTGAGCACAAAAGTCACAATCATACAAACCATAGTATTCCCTATTGCCATACATGGATGTGAGAGCTGGACAGTTAAGGAATAAGAGGAAGAAGATCAATTCATTTGAGATGATGTGGGGCCGGAGAAGAGTGATGAGGATCCCACGGATGGACAAAAGGACAAACCAATGGGTCCTAGAGCAGATCAAGCCTGAGATCTCCCTGGAAGAAGCCAAGATGACCAAACTGAGGCCGTCATCCTTTGGCCACATCACAAGAAGGAAGTACTCATTGGAAAAGACCATAATGCTGGGAAAGGCAGAGAGAACAAGGAAGAGAGGAAGGACACAGGCCAGAGGGACGATGGGCTCTATTAAGGAGGTCTATTAAAGCTTTTATGGGGCTGCAGGAATTAAGCAGAGAAGGGGAGGACAGAGGAGATGTCTCATCCTTAGGGTCACCATGGGTCGAGATAGACAAGAAGGCAGTTAACAACAACAACAACATTCCAAATGGATGAACCCCATCAGAGAAGCCCCAAAGGCTGTCCTGAGCCTGCAAGGCCTGAGCAGGGCAGCGGATGGCAGGGCGACTTGGAGGTCTCTCATTCACGGGGTTGCCAGAAGCTGAAGTCAACTTAACAGCTGTTAACACAAAGCCACAACTTCCCTTATGGAACTGCCTGGAGAGCGGCATTGAGTTCAAAGCTGCTGAAGCAGAGTTGTGCCTTCAGTGTTGTGGTGGAGGCAGATGTGGGTTGTGCCAAGTTTCGACACTGAACAGTCATTGCGTCCTCCCATGGCTGGGGAGTTACGCAACACAACCCCAGTGTCAGATGGTTTGGCATCTGTGTAATTTGCTTTTGTAGTGGGGAAGGGGTCACACAATTGACAACGACTTTTCTAATCCAGACGGCTTTTGGGACCTGTATTTTGGGAAAATTTTGTATGTTTTTAAAGTTAAGTTAATGTTGCTTTAGTTAGATTATTTTAATTGTTTTAAAATTTTCACTATAATGTTTTTCTAAATGTTCTTATTTCGTGAGCTGCCTTGGGTCCCTTTTTGGGGAGAAAAGTGGGCATAAAATTAAAATGAAATGAAATAAATAAATAACTGACCATGGTGGATTTTAACCATGTTCACTGATTTGTACCTTTCACTTGCTGAAAACAATTTTAACTCTACTACAGGTATTTTCACTGCATACTAACAGTAATTTTTATACCTTTTTGTTTATTTCTCCCTTCTTGTTGTTGATGTTACGTGCCACCAAGTTGGTGCCCCTCTGAATGAGAGACGCCCGAGAGACCCCCCCCCCCCTTAGTTCCCAGCTGCCCTGCTCAGGTCTTGCAAATTCAATCGAGGAAGACACCGCTGCTGCCTTGAATCAATCCACCTCCAAGGAGCTCTCCCTCTTTTCCTCCCGCGCTCCACTTTTCCCTGTATTTTCACTTATGCCCAAAGTACAACAGCCTCCCAGTTTAGTCCTTTTGGCCTCTACGGAGCATTCAGCTAATGCCTTTGCATATGTTTTTGCATTTGCTTTAATTTTTGCCAGCAGCCTTGACGGCCAGTTTTTGGGGGTAAGGGCAGGATAAATATGAGCCAATAATGGCGCTGCAGGTTTGGGCCAATCTCTGGAAGCTGCTCTTTTCAGGAAGGAAGGGGAAGGTCTCTGCCACCTGAAAGGCTCCGGGAAAGAGCTGGGCTGCGGGGCTTTTTCTGGCTGGGAGGGCTAGGAGGGTTGCTGGCGCAGGCTTTGCTCTGTCTCCCCTTTGCCCCTGCCCCCGGCAGACTGCAAAATGCCCCACTGGTGCCCCCAATGGCAGGGGGAGAACTGGAGGCAGAGGGGCCACTGCCCAGCCTTACGTGTCGTAGAGCGTGACGGTCCGAGAGCCGTTGGCACAGTTGACCAGGCAGCAGGCGCACGGCGTCTCCCCGCGGCCCTGCCAGACCACATGGGCCACATCCACCTGGCGCCGCTGGAAATCAGACAGGATGAATCTTGGGGACCCGGGGGGGGGGAGGGGAGGAAGGGAGAGAAAGAGGAGATTAGCCACAGGTGGGCAAAGGCGGCTCCGCTACGCACCTGGCCGCATGCAGGATGGTACGGCTGCCAGTCGTGCAGTTGCCGATCACCACCGAGATGGGCAGGGCACTGGCCGGGCGGGTGACCACGTGGGTGAGGTCCACCTTGTAGCGCTGGAAATCATCTCGGACAAAGCTGGGAGGAGGGTGGGAGAGAGTTAGTACCAAACGAAGAGGAGGAGGAGAAGAAGGGGAAATCCCCCCTCAGTTTGGGGGGATGGCAGCGATGCCTCCGTCACAAGCCACCAGCCAGGACTGATGGTCAACATGCGGCAGAAACTGCACTGGCTTCTTACGGGAGACCCCAGAAAATGTGGGGCTGGCATGGGGGGGGGCACTGAGTCTCCTCCGCAGCCCCAGAATATCTCACCTGGAAGGCAGCCTCTCAATCTGCTTGCATTGCTAATTGGTGAGAAATAAAGGAATTCTGTACATGCCCCAAAGCTCCCATGGCCTGCAGCTTTGTGCCTGTCTGCTAAACAGGTCCTGACTCATACACATCCTGCACAAATGCGTTTCTCCTGGTGAAATTACAGAACTCTAAATTAGGAAGGGACCCCAAAGGAGTCTGCATTCTGACCCCCAAATACCTAACACATAATCCCCTGAGGTGGCCCTCTAACTTGTGCTTCAAAAAACCCAGTGTGGTTTTTTCATTCCATATTCCATATTCTCTCCACATTTTGCAAAGCTTTCTTTAGGTAGGCTTTTGAAGTGGAAATTCTATTTATGTAGGGTCTTTGTAAAATTAATGTGCTGCTTTTAATGCTTTGATGTTTTTAATTTTCTTCTACTGAAATGGTTTTAACTATGTTGTGTTTTTAACTGGTACGTTTTAATACCAGCATTATTTAACTCTCTTTAAACTTTTTAAATTAATGTTTTAGTTGTATCCTTTTTAAATTATTGTAAGCTGCCTTGAATCCCTTTTTGGGAGAAATGCAGGATATAAATCCAATACATAACTGAACAAACAAATATTAAATAAAGGCTGAGCCTCGCCATCTGAACTGGGTTGGAAGCAAGGTCCTTGCAGGGCAGCCAGAATGAGGATTCACACCAGCGAGAAGTAACTGATTGGAAAATATATATTGGTGCCTGATTGGGATTTACCCACTGACCAGTCAACCTTTGGTCAGTGGGTCTGCTCTACTTGGGCCAGGCCTCGGCTGCAGTCTTGCAAGCTCCTGATTGGCAGTAAGCCTTGCCCAATGGGCTGAGCTTCCAACTTCCATCTGCCCTAAGACCGGCTCAGGCATTATACTGAGGCAAAGCTGGACTATTGCAGAAGCTCTCTTGGAGTGAAGGATTATCTCTTATTGTCCAGCCAATGCTCTGCTGCCAGAAACCACCCCCAGCTCTGGTCTTGACTGACCGAATGTGCTGATGGACACCTCTGCTCCATAAATCCCCTCCGTGGCTCCCAGCCCACGGCGGATCTAGCACAATCTCCTTGTAATCCTGGCCGCCTGCAAAGTCCTCTATGCCTTTGTCCCTGCTTCCTTCTCCACGCTAAGCTTCCCTTTGTACAGCTTGTTGGATCTCCTCCGTCCTGAGGGCCCACCGAAGACACTGTGCTGCCTGAGGCAAAGACCAAGCCCATCCTAGCTCTTCCCCTTCAGAGATGATCTGAGTTTGGACAGGGATCTTTCAGGAATGCTTTAATGGCCCTGGGGTCCCTTTCCACTGTGACTATCTTCAAATCGATCCTCAACGCTGGTGGATGGGGCAGCATCCTCCACCACACCTGCAGGCAGCTTTGGCTTTTGCAACAACTTAAATTAGTAGTCTTTTTAGTAGAACAGCTCATCTAACTATTTGTTAAAACCTTTCCCTGTTTTAACTGATGCTTGAGCTGTCTTGGGTCCCATGTTGGGAGAAAAGCAGAGAGAAGTAGAATTAAATGATATAAAATAGACTGCCTTGGAGAGAAGCGGATGGTCAGTCTTTGGAAGTCAAGTAGAGGCTGGATGGGCACCTTTTGCAAACGCTTTAACCACGCATTCCTGCATGGTGGAATGGGGCTGGACTACATGGCCCTTGGGGTCCCTTCCAAGGCTAAGATTATGAGTCTACAAATTGTGGGAATTAAGACAAAGCACCTATTACCAAGCAAAACAACTGCATGTTCTTCAGACTGCATTCCTGTCGGGGCAGGAACCTATCTGAGAAGTGCTGCATGGAGAAAGTAATCATGGCACACCGCCATCGTTCATGCGAGGGAAATGGGGAGCTGCAAGGTCAAGGGGCCGCCAGACGCAGCCAGGCACACCTGGGACAATTCCGGTATTAACACAAGTCCACGGACTCTTTGCAATTGCAACCGAGGGGGCCACCCACTTGCTGGCTTTGAGTGGCTGCCTCTGCTCCTCCTCAGCCGTCTCCCACTAAAAGGGAAAATTAATTTATCAAAGCTTGGACGGTCGCATGGTCACCAATTAACTCTGGCTGCCAAGGATGGCTGCACTTCCAGGCCCCAGCACCTGCCCTTCAGCTTCAGTTGCAGCCTGTACATTGGGCTGTTCCTTGCCCTTTTAGCCCCACAATCACCCCCCGTGAACCCTACAAAATGCCTCCCCCGCAGTAGAATCCCCCTTCAGCAAACCTTCTGCCCGAATGTGCTCAGCCTGTAATGCTGCACTTGAGCATTGGGAAGTCAGTCCCATTGAAGCCAACCTCTGTTCAGAACAGTCTGGGAACGATTGCTCTCTGCTTCGTCTGCAGCTGCCACAGGAATCCTGTTTGTGCATTGATCGGCACACTGTACACATTATAACACTAGCCAGCCCCCCAGCCCCATGGGGGCTCTCTGCGCGAGTTCATCTCGTCTCCTTTTTGGGTCCCAAGCTATGTCCCAGTACTAAGAGCCTTAGTTTTTTGTGGCCGTGTTCTAGAAGAGTTTATTCCTGATGTTTCACCAGCATCTGTGGCTGGCATTTCCAGAGAATCCTGGCAGGGAAGTCAGTGGGGTATATATAAAATACTGTGTATTTCTGGTGATTTCTGGTGGGAGGAGATGCAAAGAGGATTTGTGTCTGCTCCATTGTCTGCTGGGAAAAACCCTGACCCTGGGTGGTTTTTATTTGCATTTTTTCTGGGTCTTAATTTTGATGTTTTTCAGGACTGGGAGCCAAACTTAGTTTCCTTTAAGGATTTCTTCTGTCCTGTTGACATTGTCCAGGTATTTGTGGATTTCAATGGCTTCCTTGTGCTTTTTTACCTGATACTTGTTCCCAGCAGACAACGGACCACCAATTAAATAGAAACGAATCCTCCTTGCATATCCTCCCATCCGGAGGCCTTGCCATTCCACACGCAGATTGACATGGAAATCACTTCCTCTCAACCCACCCAGGGTCACACAGTATATATATTACACACCTACACCCATTTCTCTGAAGATGCCAGTCACAGATACGGGTGAAACGTCAGGAATAAACTCTTCTGGAACACGGCCACATGCCCTCCAAACTCCACAAGAACTATTCTTCTTTTCGTTTGCCTACCAAGCTTGTTTAATAATTCAAGAACACTGTCATTCACACGGTTATATACTAACCTTGGCTTTAGGCAACATCCCTCCTCCTGCCTTCATCCCCCAACGAGCATCATTTAAACTGAGCTTGTCCCCTTATTTCCACATCCAGAGTTTTGCATTCTTATGGGCATTCTTAGAGACAGCTAGAGAGGTCCGTCCCCAGACTTTCCACTCCACCAAATGCATCTGAGGAAACAGACTCTACAAAAGCGCATGTTGCCAACTTCTTTCTTTCGGTTAGTCTCAGAGATGCTACGAGATCCCTATGCGCTGATTGTGCCACTAATTAATTAACTGTATGCCAGACCCAGCAGAGGGAAACATCTCAATGGAGGAACACGGGAGGAACGCTGCCCGGCGCGCTTGCAGAAAGCAAGGCCAGGACGATCCCTTGTGTCCGGACGCCCCAGACCAGGCTGACCCACCCCCTGCTTCCGCCCGAGGCAGAAACCAGGTCAGAGGCGAACGAAAGTGAGAAGGAAACCTGGGATCATCCTTCCCCCAGTTCTCTTCCCACACAACAACCCTGTGAGGTAGGAAGGGACTTAGGCAGAGAGTTAGCGAATCGTCCTGAGCCACGCTTCATGAATGGAGACCCAGACGTCTGGACCTTCCTCCTGACCCCCGGAGAAGGGGCCTCGAAGCCATGCCTTAGGGCCCCCCGCCTCCTAGAAGGGCCCCGCCGGACAAAGGGAGGACGGAGGGTCACCTGGCGGTCACTTACTGGGCAGCGTGTCCAGGAGCGAGGGACCCCATGAAGGCGGCAGGGGCACCCAGCAGCGCCAGGACCGTGCAAGTGTTGGAGGCGTTGCCCCCGCGCTGCCACCGCTGAGAGAGGCACCTGCAAGAGAGGAGGGAGAGAAGGAGGGCCGAGTGACCGCACGTCCTCTTTTTCCAGGACATGTCCTACGTTTCGTCATTTGAAATTTCAAAACACTCTCCATTCTGCACATGGCTAAGAAGTCCATTGAGTAACACCACATTTGGCGTCTCCTCTTCCAGAAATCTCTCTACTTGCCAGCCTGTCTTGGCTGCAAAGAGGGAGGCAGGATGGATCTTTCCAAAGTTCAGGTAAGACTCGCACCCAGAGCTCAGGCGCATTTGTTTCTCAAGAGAGGAAAAGGAGAGCAAAGTGGTGTTAGGCAATGGGCCTAACACAATGGAATGCAATGGAAATGTTGGAAGGGGTTTCCCCTTTGATTTCAGCACCTGAATAAGAGAGATATTTAAATGTGTTTGCAGTGAAAGGTTTGTTGCTAGGAAAGTACAATTTTAAGGCCTTGTCTGAATGGAGGACACTTTGGGATCCCTGCTGGGCAGAAGGCTGGGGGTGGAGGACGCGTCCTGGAAAAGGAGGACCTTAAGTCACCCTGAATGGAGGACATTTGGGGAATCCCTGCTGGGCAGAAAGGCTGGGATGGAGGACGTGTCCTGGAAAAGGAGTCTGGTCACCCTGGATGGAGGACACTCCTGGGCAGAAGGCTGGGATGGAGGACGCGTCCGGGAAAAGGAGGACCTTAAGTCGCCCTGAATGGAGGACACTTTGGGGATCCCTGCTGGGCAATGGGCTGGGATGGAGGACGCGTCCGGGAAAAGGAGGACGCGGGGTGGCTGCCTTCCCTACCTGGAGTCGGAGTCCTCGGCCGGGTACCGCTCCACGAGGCTGATGATGTCGAGGCAGACGAGGCCCACGCACAGGATCCGTTTCTCCCCATCCGCTTCCATCCCGCTTCAGATGCGCGCTGCTGGCCTTCCTTGCCTTTCCTTGCAGCAGCAGCAGCAGCAGCCCAGAATGGATCGCCTCCTCCTCCTGGGCTGCTGCTGCCCGGGTCTCTCTGCAGCCATTGGCTACGACGCGCCGCCGCCCGACCCTCATTGGCTCCCTCCGGCAGATATGCAAATCACCCTCCGCCTGCTCTCCCTGTCCGGAAGGGCCCGGCCAATGGGAGAGGCCGGGCTCTGCAAGGCCACGCCCCCGTCGCTTATGCTGTTGCTGCTGCAGCAGCGCCCCCTGGAGGAGCCATTTAGACACTGCAGTGGCTCCATGCTGTGGAATCCTGGGATTGCTGGCGCAGTGGTTCAATGCCTGCATTGCAGCCACTGGCATCTTTCTAAGGCTGCATCCACACTGGGGGAATAAATAGATTTTGCACCGCTTTAACTTGTTGCCTGACTCACCTGCTATGGAATTCTGGGAGTTGGAGTTTGCTGTGGGGCCCAGAGCTTGTTGTCTGACTCACTTGCTATGGAATTCTGGGAGTTGGAGTTTGTTGTGGGGCCCAGAGCTTGTTGTCTGACTCACTTGCTATGGAATTCTGGGAGTTGGAGTTTGTTGTGGGGCTCCGCTCTGGGCCCCACAACAAACTCCAACTCCCAGAATTCCATAGCCTTGATCCAGGATTCATTCCCCCAGTGTGGATGCAGCAAAAGCACCAAAAAGAAGCATGGATCACCTCCATTATCTCACCCGTCCAGCATCGTTTTCCTTTCCATCATCATTTCCATCCTTTGTTCCAGGCTCCTAAGTTTTACCCTCGACTTGTCCACGGATCACGTCAAAATCCGTAATTTTGGCCCCAAAACCTGCCCTCGACTTATACATGAGGTCGACTTATAGTCAAGTATATACGGTATTTATGTAACCGTGCCACCAATGGATTTAGAGAAGAGCGCCGAGGATCCCATTGGTGGCCAAAATGGCAAACCAATGGGTCCAAGAGCGGATCAAGCCAAGGCTGTCCCCGGAAGAAGCCAGGTTGACCAAACTCAAGTTCTTGCACTTCAGCCATGGCTTGAGAAGGCATGAATCGTTGGAAAAGAGAATAATGCTGGGAAAGGGAGAAGGCAGTCGAAAGACACAAATGGCTAGACTCAGGGAGGTCACAGGCACGGATTTGCAGGACCTGAGCAAAGCGGCTGCGGACGGAGGTCTTGGAGACATCCACAGGGTTGCCATGAGTCAAGGGACCTTATCAGACGGGAGGAATTTCTCTTTATTGCAAATGGAGCCAATGCGAATTGACGTGATTTCGCTAGTTTAGCAAATTTACATGAATTCCAACTGCATTCAGAAAGAGTTCAGGATGACTTCCCATTACCCCGAAATTGCGTGAGATGCTTTCATACGCAATAAGGTAAAACCCATGATTGCGTTCGGATTGCCATTGGAATATACTTCTGATTTCTGACGTCTGATAAGGTCCAAGGAATCCTGTGTCCAGTTCTGGGCCCCACAATTCAAAAAGGATGTGGAGAAACTGGAGCGTCTCCAAAGGAGGGCAACTAAGATGGTGAAGGGTCTGGAAACCATGAATCCCTATGAGGAATGCCTTAGGGAACTGAGGATGTTCAGCCTGGAGAAGAGAAGGTTAAGAGGTGATATGATAGCCCTGTTCAAATATTTGAAGGGATGTCATCCTCCTCCATCAGCAGCAGTTGCAGCAGAGAGGTGAGAGAGGCCAGAACATCCAGCCCTTTAAGAGGCCCAGAAGCCATCCTCCTCCATCAGCAGCAGTTGCAGCAGAGAGGAGAGACAGGCCAGAACATCCAGCCCTTTAAGAGGCCCAGAAGCCATCCTCCTCCATCAGCAGCAGTTGCAGCAGAGAGGTGAGAGAGGCCAGAACATCCAGCCCTTTAAGAGGCCCAGAAGCCATCCTCCTCCATCAGCAGCAGTTGCAGCAGAGAGGAGAGACAGGCCAGAACATCCAGCCCTTTAAGAGGCCCAGAAGCCATCCTCCTCCATCAGCAGCAGTTGCAGCAGAGAGGTGAGAGAGGCCAGAACATCCAGCCCTTTAAGAGGCCCAGAAGCCATCCTCCTCCATCAGCAGCAGTTGCAGCAGAGAGGAGAGACAGGCCAGAACATCCAGCCCTTTAAGAGGCCCAGAAGCCATCCTCCTCCATCAGCAGCAGTTGCAGCAGAGAGGTGAGAGAGGCCAGAACATCCAGCCCTTTAAGAGGCCCAGAAGCCATCCTCCTCCATCAGCAGCAGTTGCAGCAGAGAGGAGAGACAGGCCAGAACATCCAGCCCTTTAAGAGGCCCAGAAGCCATCCTCCTCCATCAGCAGCAGTTGCAGCAGAGAGGTGAGAGAGGCCAGAACATCCAGCCCTTTAAGAGGCCCAGAAGCCATCCTCCTCCATCAGCAGCAGTTGCAGCAGAGAGGTGAGAGAGGCCAGAACATCCAGCCCTTTAAGAGGCCCAGAAGCCATCCTCCTCCATCAGCAGCAGTTGCAGCAGAGAGGAGAGACAGGCCAGAACATCCAGCCCTTTAAGAGGCCCAGAAGCCATCCTCCTCCATCAGCAGCAGTTGCAGCAGAGAGGTGAGAGAGGCCAGAACATCCAGCCCTTTAAGAGGCCCAGAAGCCATCCTCCTCCATCAGCAGCAGTTGCAGCAGAGAGGAGAGACAGGCCAGAACATCCAGCCCTTTAAGAGGCCCAGAAGCCATCCTCCTCCATCAGCAGCAGTTGCAGCAGAGAGGTGAGAGAGGCCAGAACATCCAGCCCTTTAAGAGGCCCAGAAGCCATCCTCCTCCATCAGCAGCAGTTGCAGCAGAGAGGTGAGAGAGGCCAGAACATCCAGCCCTTTAAGAGGCCCAGAAGCCATCCTCCTCCATCAGCAGCAGTTGCAGCAGAGAGGAGAGACAGGCCAGAACATCCAGCCCTTTAAGAGGCCCAGAAGCCATCCTCCTCCATCAGCAGCAGTTGCAGCAGAGAGGAGAGACAGGCCAGAACATCCAGCCCTTTAAGAGGCCCAGAAGCCATCCTCCTCCATCAGCAGCAGTTGCAGCAGAGAGGTGAGAGAGGCCAGAACATCCAGCCCTTTAAGAGGCCCAGAAGCCATCCTCCTCCATCAGCAGCAGTTGCAGCAGAGAGGTGAGAGAGGCCAGAACATCCAGCCCTTTAAGAGGCCCAGAAGCCATCCTCCTCCATCAGCAGCAGTTGCAGCAGAGAGGAGAGACAGGCCAGAACATCCAGCCCTTTAAGAGGCCCAGAAGCCATCCTCCTCCATCAGCAGCAGTTGCAGCAGAGAGGTGAGAGAGGCCAGAACATCCAGCCCTTTAAGAGGCCCAGAAGCCATCCTCCTCCATCAGCAGCAGTTGCAGCAGAGAGGTGAGAGAGGCCAGAACATCCAGCCCTTTAAGAGGCCCAGAAGCCATCCTCCTCCATCAGCAGCAGTTGCAGCAGAGAGGTGAGAGAGGCCAGAACATCCAGCCCTTTAAGAGGCCCAGAAGCCATCCTCCTCCATCAGCAGCAGTTGCAGCAGAGAGGAGAGACAGGCCAGAACATCCAGCCCTTTAAGAGGCCCAGAAGCCATCCTCCTCCATCAGCAGCAGTTGCAGCAGAGAGGTGAGAGAGGCCAGAACATCCAGCCCTTTAAGAGGCCCAGAAGCCATCCTCCTCCATCAGCAGCAGTTGCAGCAGAGAGGAGAGACAGGCCAGAACATCCAGCCCTTTAAGAGGCCCAGAAGCCATCCTCCTCCATCAGCAGCAGTTGCAGCAGAGAGGAGAGACAGGCCAGAACATCCAGCCCTTTAAGAGGCCCAGAAGCCATCCTCCTCCATCAGCAGCAGTTGCAGCAGAGAGGAGAGACAGGCCAGAACATCCAGCCCTTTAAGAGGCCCAGAAGCCATCCTCCTCCATCAGCAGCAGTTGCAGCAGAGAGGAGAGACAGGCCAGAACATCCAGCCCTTTAAGAGGCCCAGAAGCCATCCTCCTCCATCAGCAGCAGTTGCAGCAGAGAGGTGAGAGAGGCCAGAACATCCAGCCCTTTAAGAGGCCCAGAAGCCATCCTCCTCCATCAGCAGCAGTTGCAGCAGAGAGGAGAGACAGGCCAGAACATCCAGCCCTTTAAGAGGCCCAGAAGCCATCCTCCTCCATCAGCAGCAGTTGCAGCAGAGAGGAGAGACAGGCCAGAACATCCAGCCCTTTAAGAGGCCCAGAAGCCATCCTCCTCCATCAGCAGCAGTTGCAGCAGAGAGGAGAGACAGGCCAGAACATCCAGCCCTTTAAGAGGCCCAGAAGCCATCCTCCTCCATCAGCAGCAGTTGCAGCAGAGAGGAGAGACAGGCCAGAACATCCAGCCCTTTAAGAGGCCCAGAAGCCATCCTCCTCCATCAGCAGCAGTTGCAGCAGAGAGGAGAGACAGGCCAGAACATCCAGCCCTTTAAGAGGCCCAGAAGCCATCCTCCTCCATCAGCAGCAGTTGCAGCAGAGAGGTGAGAGAGGCCAGAACATCCAGCCCTTTAAGAGGCCCAGAAGCCATCCTCCTCCATCAGCAGCAGTTGCAGCAGAGAGGAGAGACAGGCCAGAACATCCAGCCCTTTAAGAGGCCCAGAAGCCATCCTCCTCCATCAGCAGCAGTTGCAGCAGAGAGGTGAGAGAGGCCAGAACATCCAGCCCTTTAAGAGGCCCAGAAGCCATCCTCCTCCATCAGCAGCAGTTGCAGCAGAGAGGAGAGACAGGCCAGAACATCCAGCCCTTTAAGAGGCCCAGAAGCCATCCTCCTCCATCAGCAGCAGTTGCAGCAGAGAGGTGAGAGAGGCCAGAACATCCAGCCCTTTAAGAGGCCCAGAAGCCATCCTCCTCCATCAGCAGCAGTTGCAGCAGAGAGGTGAGAGAGGCCAGAACATCCAGCCCTTTAAGAGGCCCAGAAGCCATCCTCCTCCATCAGCAGCAGTTGCAGCAGAGAGGAGAGACAGGCCAGAACATCCAGCCCTTTAAGAGGCCCAGAAGCCATCCTCCTCCATCAGCAGCAGTTGCAGCAGAGAGGTGAGAGAGGCCAGAACATCCAGCCCTTTAAGAGGCCCAGAAGCCATCCTCCTCCATCAGCAGCAGTTGCAGCAGAGAGGTGAGAGAGGCCAGAACATCCAGCCCTTTAAGAGGCCCAGAAGCCATCCTCCTCCATCAGCAGCAGTTGCAGCAGAGAGGAGAGACAGGCCAGAACATCCAGCCCTTTAAGAGGCCCAGAAGCCATCCTCCTCCATCAGCAGCAGTTGCAGCAGAGAGGTGAGAGAGGCCAGAACATCCAGCCCTTTAAGAGGCCCAGAAGCCATCCTCCTCCATCAGCAGCAGTTGCAGCAGAGAGGTGAGAGAGGCCAGAACATCCAGCCCTTTAAGAGGCCCAGAAGCCATCCTCCTCCATCAGCAGCAGTTGCAGCAGAGAGGTGAGAGAGGCCAGAACATCCAGCCCTTTAAGAGGCCCAGAAGCCATCCTCCTCCATCAGCAGCAGTTGCAGCAGAGAGGAGAGACAGGCCAGAACATCCAGCCCTTTAAGAGGCCCAGAAGCCATCCTCCTCCATCAGCAGCAGTTGCAGCAGAGAGGTGAGAGAGGCCAGAACATCCAGCCCTTTAAGAGGCCCAGAAGCCATCCTCCTCCATCAGCAGCAGTTGCAGCAGAGAGGAGAGACAGGCCAGAACATCCAGCCCTTTAAGAGGCCCAGAAGCCATCCTCCTCCATCAGCAGCAGTTGCAGCAGAGAGGAGAGACAGGCCAGAACATCCAGCCCTTTAAGAGGCCCAGAAGCCATCCTCCTCCATCAGCAGCAGTTGCAGCAGAGAGGAGAGACAGGCCAGAACATCCAGCCCTTTAAGAGGCCCAGAAGCCATCCTCCTCCATCAGCAGCAGTTGCAGCAGAGAGGTGAGAGAGGCCAGAACATCCAGCCCTTTAAGAGGCCCAGAAGCCATCCTCCTCCATCAGCAGCAGTTGCAGCAGAGAGGAGAGACAGGCCAGAACATCCAGCCCTTTAAGAGGCCCAGAAGCCATCCTCCTCCATCAGCAGCAGTTGCAGCAGAGAGGTGAGAGAGGCCAGAACATCCAGCCCTTTAAGAGGCCCAGAAGCCATCCTCCTCCATCAGCAGCAGTTGCAGCAGAGAGGAGAGACAGGCCAGAACATCCAGCCCTTTAAGAGGCCCAGAAGCCATCCTCCTCCACCAGCAGCATTTGCGGCATAGAGGTGTGAGAGGCCAAGACATCTAGCCCTTTAAGGCTGCTCGAGCGGCGGGAGGAGGAAGGAAAAGCCCCACCATCAGGCCTCTGAAGGCTCCAGTGTTCTCCCTGGTTGGCACGGTGCGACGGAGCAGCGGGAGTGGATAGGCCGGACCATCTTGGGCCTACAAAGGCCCCATCTCAGCCACCCTCCCCTCAGCAACAGCGCTGTGCGGGCTGCGTGAGAAGTCACCAGGTTATTATTGGGCTCTCTCAAATCTTCCTCCCCCACTTGACAGCATATGGCAATGGTGGCCATGAGGACTAATTATTGACTACTAACTCTAGCAGCAACATATGTCTCTGCTTTTTAGTCCTTGTACCAATGCTACAGCAAAGGGTTCCATTTAGATAAGACAGCAGTCAACACCCATTTATGGTTTGCTTGACACCATCTACACACTGTGGGATAGGAATTTTGACTGGATTACTTATCTTTATCATCAGATAATGGAGCTGGGTATACCCGGGGGGCGGGTATTGAGGTAGTGTGGGGGCAGGGAAGGTACGGCGGTAACAGAGTGGAGACATGTTACAAAAGAAGAAGGGATCGATGTTTGGTATCTATCCCTTCTTCAGTCCACTCTGTTTCCCAGGATAATGTGGAGAGCGTACCAACCGTTCCACAATCCCTTAATCTGCTCCTTTGCAATGTCAGGTCGGCCAAAGGTAAGACTCACGTCATCCATGATCTTGTGGATGAGCAGGCCGACGTGGCATGCTTTACCGAGACCTGGCTGGGAGATGCCAGTGCTGCTACATGGGCACAGGCTCTCCCAGCGGGTTACACGGTCAGCGAGCAGATAAGGGAAAGTGGGCGGGGGGGCGGTGTGGCCATAGTCCATAAAACCAACCTAACTCTGATCAGGAAACCTGTCCGGAAAACAGTCCACATCGAGTGTATGTACCTTAGCCTGAAGACCAGGGACAGCTTGGGGATTCTGTTGGTTTACCGGCCACCCCGTTGCCTAACAGACTCCCTGACTGAGCTGACTCAGCTGGTCTCTGAGTTGCTGTTGGAGTCCCCCAGACTTCTGGTCTTGGGTGACTTCAACATCCCTCTGGAGACCAGCCCTTCTGATCTATCTGGAGCAGCTCGGGAGTTCATGGAATCCATGACAGCCATGAACCTATCCCAATTGGTCAACGGGCCCACCCATTGTGCAGGTCACACACTCGATGGGATTTTTAGTACGGAACAGGAGCATCCGTGGGCGGAGATAACCAAAACCTCCGCACTGTCATGGACGGATCACTTCCTGATCAAGATGGAACTGAAAGCCACTTTCCGTCCCCCCGGGGGTGGTGGACCCATTAGAATGGTCCGCCCTCGAAGGCTAATGGATCCAATTGGTTTCCAGAAGGCCTTAGAGGGATTAATGGTTGGTAACGCCGGTGATCCAGTCGAAACCTTGGTGAATACTTGGAACACCGATCTTCCCAAGGCTATCGACGCGATCGCCCCTGAGCGTCCTCTCCAACCCGCTCCCAATCGTAAACCCTGGTTCACAGACGAACTCAGAGAGATGAAGCGGGTTGGACGACGACTAGAGCGCAAGTGGCGGAAAACTCGCCTCATGTCCGACAGAACTCGCCATAGGCAGCATCTTCGCGCCTATCGGGAGGCTTTGCGTGCAGCGCGGAGACTCTTCTGCTCTGCACGCATTGCGTCTGCAGAGTCCCGTTCAGCAGAGCTGTTCAAGGTGGTGGGGGAACTGACGCAGGTTCCTCCTGCGCCGAACCCCCTACTTGACCCGACGACGGCCTGCTGTGACGCGTTTAACACCTACTTTGCAGATAAAATCTCTCGGATAAGAGACGACTTGGACGCCAATGTTTTGTCAGAATCCATTGGCGAGGTGTCCAGCAACTCCGTTGCTGTCAGTTTACTGGATGAGTTTCAATCGGTGAGTACCGATGACGTGGACAAGCTCCTTGGCAGTACTCGGAAGACGACATGCTCCCTCGATCCATGTCCATCTTGGCTGGTCGTCCAGGGAGGGGATTCATTGAGAACATTCCTTCGGGATGTGATCAATGCATCCCTCAGGGAGGGCACGGTCCCATCGTGTCTGAAGGAGGCGGCTGTCAAGCCTCTCCTGAAGAAACCTTCCCTTGATCCCCTGGACAGGAACAACTACAGACCAGTGTCCTTGCTCCCATTTCTGAGCAAGGTGATCGAGAGAGCAGTCGCCTCCCAACTCCAAGCTGTCTTGGATGAAACCGATTATCTCAATCCATTTCAAACCGGCTTCAGGGCAGGACATGGAGTTGAGACCGCCATGGTTGCACTGGCTGACGACCTCCGCTTGAGCATTGACAGGGGTAGTGTGACCCTGTTGGTGCTCTTGGATCTCTCCGCGGCTTTTGACACTATAGATCACTCCATCCTTTTGGATCGGCTGAGGGAGGTAGGGATCGGGGGCACCGCTCTTCAGTGGTTCCGGTCCTTCCTCTCTGACAGATCCCAAAGGGTGAGGCTCGGGGACAGTTGCTCTTCCAAAATTGAGCTTAATTGTGGCGTCCCTCAGGGTGCCATCCTGTCCCCGATGCTATTTAACATTTATATGAAGCCGCTGGGTGAGGTCATTCGGAGGCATGGAGCTCAGTGTCTTCAGTACGCTGATGACACTCAGATATACCTCTCCATGTCCAGATCGTCAGCACAGACTTCAGATGGCGTCTCTCCTCTTAATGACTGTCTTGCGGCGGTAATGGATTGGATGAGGGAAAACAAATTGAAACTGAATCCAGACAAAACGGAGGTACTAACAGTCACAGGCCCAAAACCAGGCTTGGGAATACAGTCTCCAGTCCTGGATGGAGTCACACTCTCCTCTAAGGACTGTGTTCGCAGTCTGGGGGTACTCCTAGATTCGTCGCTCCACATGACCTGTCAGGTGAATGCGACGGTCAGGAGTGCCTGTTATCAGCTTCGGCTGATACGCCAGCTGCGCCCTTTCCTGGACATGAGGGACCTGGAAACTGTGGTACATGCTCTGGTAACCTCACGCCTGGATTTCTGTAATGCGCTCTACATGGGGCTACCCTTGTGCTTAACCCGGAAACTTCAACTGGTCCAAAATATGGCAGCCAGGCTTGTAACTGGAACATCAAGGAGAGAGCACATAACACCGGTGCTCAAGGCTCTCCACTGGCTGCCAATTAGTTTCCGGGCGCAGTACAAGGTGTTGGTTTTAACCTTTAAAGCCCTACATGGCTTGGGTCCACCTTATCTCAGGGACCGCCTCTCCCCGTATGAACCCCCCCGCACACTCCGATCCTCTGGGAGGAACCTGCTACAGCCGGTGAAAACTAGGCTGTCGCAGACCTCCCAGAGGACTTTTTCCGCGACCGCTCCCAGACTTTGGAATGGTCTGCCGGATGAGATGCGCCTTATAACATCTCTTGATTGCTTTAAAAAAGCTCTGAAGACGCATCTCTTCCGGCAGGCCTTCCCTGACACCTCTTAGATCCCAGCTCCGAATGGGACCTATAAATTGACCCCTTGCCTGGTGTTATCTTTTCCTCAATGTAAGAACTATGGAGGATGAATCATGTTTTTAATGTTGTTGATTTTAAATTATTGCTAATTTAATTTATTTTTAAGGGGTGGGTGGCTGGGAATGGGTCAATGAAGTGTTTTAATTTGTATGTTTTAATCTTGTTGTACCCCGCTCCGATTGTACTCACAGAGGAGCGGGCTAGAAATAAAGATTATTATTATTATTATTATTATTATTATATTGAGGAGGGAGCAAGCTTGTTTTCTGCTGCTCCAGAGACTAGGACGTGGAATAATGGATGGAAGCTGCAGGAAAAGAGATTCCACCTCAACATTAGGAGGAACTTCCTGAGAGTAAGGGCTGTTCAACAGTGGAACACACTCCTTCCCCGGAGAGTGGTGGAGTCTCCTTCCTTAGAGGTCTTTAAGCAAAGACTGGATGGCCATCTGTCAGGGATGCTTTGACTGGGAGTTCCTGCATGGCAGGGGGTTGGACTGGATAAGGGCCCTTCTTGGGATCTCTCAACTCTACGATTCTATGATTCTATGACTGAAAGGCAGCTAAAACAGTGTTCTCAACTGATGCCTATTGTGCAGCCCAGTTTCATCTTTGGCAGCCGAAGAAGGCGGAAGGTGAAGCGCTTTGTTCTTGGTGTGTACTTTTAAGTTCTGTTTTTAAAAATATATCAATCACTGTGCCAATGGGAGATTAGGTAGGACAGAACTTCCTGCAAGCGCAAACCCATTCTGACTTCCTCTTCCCATGTCTCCCCAATTGCTCTTCCATCCAATGAAATGCAAAGTACTTTTATTTTGTATAATTTTTAAATTAAATTTTGAACATAGAATATAAAAAGAACGAAAACCAACACACAAATGTACAAGACATACATATAAATAAAAATCCTTTTCACATTCATTCCGTCTTGTTCATCTTCATGTACTGGTGCTCAAGTCTTCTATCATTCCTAATAGATTCATGACTTCCTTTTCTTCAGTTCTTGTGTATTTTGTGAATATGTTAAGATGTAATTATCTTGTTAACTGGAATTAAATTTTGTTCATCCTACAATTCTATGTGTCTTATAAACATCCCCATCTCCCTAAGTCTCTCCTCATAGGGCTTTATGGTTTCCAGACCCTTCACCGTTTTGGTCTCCCTCCTCTGGACAGGACAGAATAGTTTGTCCACATCCTTCTTGAGCCGCAGTGACCCGAATGGGACACAGGATCCCAAGTGGGGTCCAACAGAGAAATGGGTCCAAGAGCAAGTAAGGCTTGAACCCTCCCTAGAAGCCAAGAGGACTCAACTGAGACCGTCGTACTTTGGACACATGATGGGAAGACATGACCCACTAGAAAAGACAACGGTGCTTGGTAAGGCAGATGGTAGTATGCAACTTGTTTATTTATTTGTGTCCCACTCTTTGCCCAGAACTGGAAAAAGAGGAGGAGCACATTGCAGATGGGTTTCTTGTTATTATCCGCCCTCGGGTCACTCTCGACCCACGGCGACCCTATGGATGAGACATCTCCAAGGAGTTTATCGGACGGGAGGAATTTCTCTCTATTTCGAATAGAGCCAATTTGCAATTACGTGAATTCGCTCGTTTAGTGAATTTACATGAATTCTCATTGCATTCGGAATTGCCCGAAAATGACTTCCCATTGCCTGAGATGCTTTAATACACAGTAACGCGAAACCCCATGATTGTGTTCGGATTGCCATTGGATTATACTTCTAATTTCCATCGTCTGATAAACTCCCAAGACTCCCTCTGCTCCGCTCAGGTCCTGCAAATTCAGAGCCATGTTCTCCTTCATAGAGCCCTCCATCCTCCATTTGGCCTGTGGCCTTCCTCTCTTTCTGCTTCCCTCCACCTTTCCCAGCATTATTCTCTTTTCCTACGAGTCCTTCCTTCTCATGTTTGGTCCTCTTGGCTTCTTCCAGGGAGGTTTCCAGCTTGAATTCCATTTGTTTGTCCTTATGGCTGTCCATGGGATCCTCAGCGCCACATGATCACAAAGGAATTAATTCTCTTCCTATCTACTTTCTTAAATGTCCAGATCTCACATCCATCCATGGAAAAAGGGAATACAGTGGCTGGTATGATTCTGACTTTTGTACTCAGTTGTATATCCTTGGATTTTAGAATATTTTCTAGTCCTCTTATAGCTATCCTCCCCATTCTTAGTGTTCTTACGATTTCTTGACTGCAGTCCCCACTCTGATCAATATTCGATCCCAGATATGAAAATTCTTTCACTGCTTCCTCCTATTTCCTCTTAGTCTATGTTGAGCCTGTCATTGTCTAGGCTGAATCCTATCAGATGGATGGGAGGCCACAATGGCTGCCCTGAGTTTGCAAGATCTAAGGCTGCATCCGCACTGGAGAAACAACCCAGTTTGGCACCGCTTTAACTGCCCTGGCTTAAGGCTATGGAATTCTAGGAGTTGGAGTTTGTTGTGGGGTCCAGTCCTGGCTCAAGGCTATGGAATTCTGGGAGTTGGAGTTTGTTGTGGGGCCCAGAGCGGAGCCTAAGTGTGGCTGTCGAAGACAGGTTGACTTGGAGATCTCTAATTTGGAGGAGCACCATAAGCTGAAGTCTATTTGACTGCAAGCCTTAGCAGCAGCAATGACAATCTGCCTCCGTTCCTCAGACTCCCTTCCAGAAAACCATCTTTCCAGGCAAGGCTTCTGCCTTCCCCAGTTTTTCAGAGAGACAGATGCAAAGAATTCACTCCCTTTCCCTGCAACCTCCTTATCCTCCTTCAGTACTCCTTGACTCCCTCTTTTCAGTCTACATCCTGCTCAGTTTTTTGCTAGCCAATGATATTTACTGTGGTTGAATTTAAAACAAAACCCTAGGTTTAAATCAAGTAAGCACATTTTTTGGTGTCTTGCGGCCCATATTTTGTAGACAAGTTTCATCTCCAGGTGACTTAGGGATGTCATTCTCCTGCTCATCTTTTCTCCAGCTTCCTTATGGACTCATTTTGAAAAACAGCAGTGTTTTTCCATCTTATCTTCTCGAGTTAAGTCAGCGATTTACTTGAGTAAATATGGTTGCGACGTGAATGCTTGTTATCTTGCAGGAAGATCGATTGATCGCCACTTTTGACATACGCTTGCTGTGAGCGTTTATCATTCCCCTTTTCTTCCTGGGATCAGGACCAGCTCCCAACCCTCTTATCAGTTCCATGGGATGATGGTAAAGAGGCCAATGGGGTCCTGCTGTCCAGCCTTTTTCGGAGTCACAAGGACTGAATTGCCTCCCGTGCGGAAGGCAGTCTGTGCATATTTCCAGATTTCAGAGTTATCACTAGATGACTGGGAGTCAGCAGCTTTAATGCGAGAGTCAACAAAGCCACACACTGGACATGGTGGGCTAAACTGGTCAGCATTATGTGGACCTTGGCTTCACTTCGCTCTTACCTTTACCCGTTTCCCCCCCCCCCAATAAAAATTGATGCAATACAGTATGCCAATATTCCTTGAAATAAGATTGGCATTAAGGATTAGCTCCCGAACTCTGAATATATTACTAAAACTTGCTGATAAGAAGAAATGCAGACCTCATATGCAACAGCAAAAGAATTGGGGAGGATCCAGTGTAGACATCTCCACAATCAGGCTATCTGAAGGACTTTATGTCCTAGTCTCTGGAGCAGCAGAAAACAAGCTTGCTCCATCCTTAATATGATATCCCTTCAAATACTTACACATGTCACCTCTTAACCTTTTCTTCTCCAGACGAAAACATACCTATCTCCCCAAGTCGCTCCTCAGAGTTTCCAGACGGTATTTTGGTTGTCCTCCTCTGGACATGCTCCAGCTTCTTGAACTGGCGTCAGGGTCGAATGAAATGTTCCTTGGGGTCCCTTCCAACTCTGTGACTCTGAGAAGAGTTTTGGGGATCCCTTCAGAGCCTCCTTCTGCAATCTAGGGGAGCCCCTTCTCTTCTTTTACACAGTCCTGGGCTTCCTTGGGCAGGGGATGGCTAGTTTCCTCTCACTCTGATGCAAACTCCATTATTTGAACAGAAACAAAGAAAACGTCCAGTGGCTCCTTAATCACAAGCAAATAAAGCCATGCAGGAAGACACAATCCAAGCCCTCCCTGAGACAGATGGCCATCCAGCCTCTCATTAAAGATAAACACTTCTAAGGAAGGAGACTCCACCCCAATCTCCATTGAGGGAGAGTGTTCCACAGTCAAACAGCTCTTACTGTCAGGAAGTTTGTCCTAATGTTGAGGTGGAATCTCTTTTCCTGCAGTTTGCATCCATTGTTCCATTGTGTCCTATTCTCCGGAGCAGCAGAAAACAAGCTTGCTCCCTCTTCAATATGACATCCCTTCAAATATTTGAACAGGGCTATCATATCGCCTCTTAACCTTCTCTTCTCCAGGCTAAACATCCCCAGTTCCCTAAGTCGTTCCTCATAGGGCTTCATGGCTTCCAGACCCTTCACCATCTTAGTTGCCTTCCTTTGGACCTGCTCCAGTTTCTCCACATCCTTTTTGAATTGTGGTGCCCAGAACTTGGACACAGTATTCCAGAATAGAGTGGCACTATAACTTCCCTTGATCTAGAAACTATACTTCTATTGATGCAGCCTAAAATTGCATTGGCTTTTTTAGCTGCTGCATCACACTGTTGACTCATGTTCAACTTGTGGTCTACTTGGACTCCTAGATCCCTTTCACATGTGGTCTCGTTCAGCCAGGTGTCCCCCATCCTATATCTGTGCATTTCATTTTTGCGCCCTAAGTGCAGAACCTTACATTTCTCCGTATTGAATTTCATTTTGTTAGCACTGGCCCAGCTTTCTAGTCTATTCAGGTCACCTTGAATGTTGATCCTGTCCTCTGGGGTATTAGCTACTCCTCCTAATTTGGCGTCAGTGTTTAAGAGGAATCTCTTTTCTTTCTTCTCAGTTTCAAATTTCTTCACCCCACAAGGGCTCCTCTAAGATCAGTGATAAAGAGGCCTGAGAGGTCAAAGTTTCTTCCAGTGGTTTCTGAACTCTGCCCTTTCCATCCCAGGTTTGCCTTCCTCAGATTTGTGCAGAAATGGGCCTGTTTGCAGAGGGGCACTGCTGGCCAAAGGTGATGACCACACAAACCCCTCGCCCCGGAAGATGACCCAGCCAATTCCTGACTGACCGACTGACGGATTGCTAGCCCGCCTTTCTGTCTGTATGGGACTCAAGGGGGCTTGTAAAAAGGCTGGAAGAGGGTAAAGCAATAATGATGATGATGATGATGATGATAATAGTTTTGAACAAGTTTGTTTAATATCCTGCTTTTCTCCTTGTACAGTAAAATGTGCTCAACAATGGCTCCTTTTCATCCTGGAGAGAAGCGACCAGTGGGGTCCCACAGGGTTCTGTCCTGGGCCCAGTGCTATTCAATGTCTTTATTAATGATTTGGATGACAGAATTGGGGGCATACTTATCAAATTTGCAGATGACACTAAACTAGGAGGAGTAGCTAATACCCAGAGGACAGGATCAAAATTCAAAATGACCTGAATAGACTAGAAAGCTGGGCCTAAGGCTAACAAAATAGAGTCTTGGAGATTGTGGTGGAGTCTCCTTCCTTAGAGGTCTTTAAGCAGAGGCTGGATGGCCGTCAGGGATGCTTTGACTGGGAGTTCCTGCATGGCAGGGGGTTGGACTGGATGGCCCTTGTGGTCTCTTCCAATTCTATGATTCTACACATTGGCCCATAGTGATCCAATGCAAAGTGAAGAAGGGATGTAATGCAAAGGGGACTTGCTGGTCATTTTTCTTGAAAGATGGCTTTCTTGTGTGTATGTGATCCCAAGAGGCATGTCAAGCAAGAGACCAAAGGCTTCAGTGCCCCCCTCCCAACATTGTCAAAGAGCATTTTACCAAAAACACATCATTTCAGTTCACACATTTCCTGCACAATAATTGCTATGAAATCACTGGAAAGGAAGGCACTAGAAGGAGGTCCACAAATGCATTCAAAGACCAATCGTGGCAACATGTTGGAGGGTCACTCACTGTCCAGTTGCCTTTGCCCGCGAACATCCAGAGATTGTCACCCAGGATTTTATCAGATGGGAGGAATTTCTGTTTATTGTGAATGGAGCCAATTCGAATTCAAGTGAATTCACTAGTTTAGTGAATTCATGTGAATTCCTATTTTGTTCGGAATGCATTCAGAATGACTTCCCATTACCTGAAAATGACCCCCCATTGCCCAAAATTGTGTGAGATGCTTTAATACGCAACAATGTAAAACCCACGATTGCGTTCGGAATGACTTCCTTTTTGCCCGAAATTGTGTGAGATACTTTAATACGCAATAACATGAAACCCTTTTGATTGTGTTTGGATTGCCATTAGATTATACTTCCAATTTCCAACGTATGATAAGGTCCCCAGAGATTGTCACAGGATTGGCATCCATCCCAAAGAGGCAGCAGTTGCTTTGGAGAAAGGACCCTGAAAGGCCAACAAAGGATGCCCAATATCACTCTTTTGCTGCCAGGGAATCCCAGACCATGAGGGGCCTGGAATATGGTCAAGATCTCAAACTTTGGCCATTACTATAGGGTTTAATGTTGAGTGGCCAAGACAGAGCTGGCCTCCTCCTTCCTTCCTTCCTCAATTAAAGCCTTAAGCCACTTGTTAATCGTAACTGTTCTACATCAATTTACAGTTCTGCCAAGAGAAGGGCATGGAGACTGGCAGTTGCCCGGGCACAACCTCGTTCCTTCCACCTTCGTTGTACGCATCACAATGGCACAAAAAAGTAGTCGCTGGAAGCCTTGAGCCAATGGAGAGAAAAGTCCGTTGCTGTCCATCGTGAGATATTGGATGAGGAAGGGACTATTTTGCTCTGTTGGGGGACAGACTGGCTTCCCAGAAATAGAGACAGAGACACATTTTGGAATAAAATGTCAGAAATATATGCATACACATACTCACTTTGCAATAAAATCTCAGTGGTTTTTGAAAGACCAGGTTGAAAAAAAGTGAAAAGGCATATAACTTCCAGCTTCATAGAAATGTGTGTGATATATATATATACATGCACGCACACAGGCACACAAACATTTTGGAAGAAATCTCAATGGTTTTTGAAAAGACCAGACTGAAAGAAAAAGCAAAAAGGCACGCAGATCCCATGCAAATCTCACGCTTTTCTTTTATCTTTTGTTTAAAGGGCAGAGTTTTCATACATACATTCACACAGGGGGAGAAAAATAGTCCGGTTTGACACAACTTTAACTGTCCCAGCTCAATGCTATAGAATTCTGGGAATTGTAGTTGCTTGTGGCCCCAGAGCTTTGCTTTGCAGTTCCCAGAATTCCATGAAAGTAGTGTCAAGCCATAATATTTCTTCAGTGTGGATGCAGCCTTCCTTTGCAACTGGGAGAGAGAGTCCACATTAATTCCTCTGCCGTCCCACATTTCCAGCTGCTTTTAAAGCATCCCAGTTTCTCTCCCTTCCTCCCACTTTCCCTCCTTTTGTCCTCAGCTAACTTCACCTGCTGCAAAATTAGGTTCAAAGTGCAAAAGTACATTACACTCAATGAATTCGGGAAGGGGAAGAGGAAATGCTGGAGCGTCTCTGCCATCCCATTGCCAGTCTAATGGCAATATATCCACCACCTGCCCATCTGGACATCAAATGAGGGCAGCGCCATCTTGTCCAGGTGGCAAAAGGTTTTAGGCCAACTGTGAACATAAAGGGAGAACAGCATTGGGGATTGTTTCTCTGCCCCCTGGCAACTCTGCTATGGGGTGTACAATCTTATCCACTTTCCCACATAATGTCTGTAAGAAGTCATAATCGGGAGCGTGATTTGGAACAAGGTGCCTTCGCTATGCTGATGACATCCAACTCCATTTGTCTCTCCCATCTCTTATCAGAATTAGGTTTCCAAATTCTATACCACTGGTTGCCATACTTTGATCCTCCAGAGGTTTTGGACTTCAACTCCCAGAATCCCAAACAGACAGGGATTCTGGGAGCTGAAGTCCAAAACATCTGGAAGACAAAAGTTTGGGAACCCCTGTTAGGCCATTGCCTGGAGACGATGGTGGGCTGGATGGGTACCAATAGGTGGGTTTGTTTAACTGGCAAGATGAGGAACTTGTGTCCTGGGTGAGTTGATTCCCATTGGAGATAGGGATCCTGCCTAATTAAGAGATCTGGGGATCTTGAAAGGTAAGATGCATTCTGTGCTCCTTCTGGCTGGCCAGAAATAAAGGCAGTTTCCTAAAAGAGATTTTGAGTTTTGTTTCAAAAGACGTCTGCTTTTGCCTTTTGTATTCCCGAATGAGAATCATATGGCCCCATTCCCACTACATTTTGATTCGAAGTGTGACGCGGGCTATATGACCCTCGTTCACACTCGAATCGATTTACGATCCTCATCGGATCGATTAGTGGAGGAAAGGACAGGTTCAAAGCAAATAGCCTGGGCTTTCCTGACACTAGTTTTAAAGTGGTCTTTTTCGGAAAACATGATTCTGAAGTGTTTCCAGTAAGTGGGAACGATGATCAGAATCATGTTTTTTGTTTTTTGTTTTTTTTGGAGGGGGGTATTGATCTCAAAATCAATCTTGTGCATTTGTGATCTTGTGCATTTGCAATCAGTATACTGAAGAAAAAGAAAAAAAAACCACACACACACTTGCTCCTGGGGGTCCTTCCTTCCTTCCTTCCTTCCTTCCTTCCTTCCTTTCCCCCCTTCCTTCCTTTTTTCTCTTTTTCTTCATTATGCTGATCACAAATGGACAAGATCCCAAATGCACAAGATCACAAATGCACAAGATTGCAAATCCACAAGATCACAAATGCACAAGATTGCAAATCCACAAGATCACAAATGCACAAGATTGCAAATCCACAAGATCACAAATGCACAAGATTGCACTTGTGATCTTGTGCATTTGTGATCTTGTGCATCTGTGATCAGTATAATGAAGAAAAAGAGAAAAAAAGGAAGGAAGGAGGGAAGGAAGGAAGGACCCGACCAGGAGCAAGTGTGTGTGTGTCTTTTTCATTTTCTTCATTATACTGATCGCAAATGCACAAGATCACAAATGTACAAGATTGATTTTGCGATCAATACCACCCCCCCAAATAAAAAAAATTCCCCTGCGCGAAGGGGATGGGGCGTTAAGGGCTGCCACCTTCCATGGCAGGTCCAGTGGGACCGACAAGCGTTCCCGGCTAAGAAAGCGGTTCCAAACAAGGCCCCTTTTCATAGTGTGAATGAGGGGTCTTTTGGAATCGCTTTCATAAGCGGAGCACAGCCCGGTTCCAATGTGGGGTTTTCCACAAGTGGGGATGGGCCCTGAACCACAGGGCTGGAAGGGAACCTGAGAGTCATGTAGCTTATGAAAGGGCACACAAATATGCCTTACCTTTCAAGATCTCCAGATCTCTTAATCAGGCAGAATCCCGATCTCCAACATGAATCAACACACAAGTCCTTTCCAGTAAAATACCAGTAAATCAGTTTAGTGGTACACACATATATGTATACTGTATGTGTCTTTCAAAAACCCACATTTTACAAGCTTGTTTGCAAGAATGTCATGGGGAACCTTGTTGATTTATTCAGATTTTTATTTTTTTAATGTTATTTTTATCCCGCCTTTCTCCCAAAGTGGGACCCAAGGCAGCTAACAACATATATAAAACACATTAAAACAACAATTAAAACGTACAATAAAAATTGATTTAAAAAAAATTACAAATATAAAATTTAAAACATACAAAGTGAAAATAATAATCTAAAACCAACCCCCTCATCCCCCAATAAAGCCAAGCCTACAAGATCTTAAAAGGCCTGATTAAATGAATAAAACAGATACAGTAGTTGTAGGCCAAACTACTGGAAATACAATCGAGGGAGATTAAGAATGGAGGTGACTCAATAGTTGCCCCATTGAGTGGGGAGGCTGGCTTATTGGGGAACCTAATAGAAGTTGGACAGAGGTTCTGTCCTGTTCCAAATCCAACTGAATTGCCAGTATTCAGGCGGTAACATTTATACCCAGAAGCATATCCTGGGCAGTACGTTCGGGAAGATAGGATTATTTCATTTCTAAATGGCTTTCCTCGGGGAGAAGAATGGTGAGAAGTTGGAGGGAACGTGTGGACGATTGGTGTGAATATTGCAGACAAAGGAAAACTCCTTCCACTAAGGAAATAACTTTTGTCCATGTTTGCACAATGATTTCTTATGTCAGAATCCCATCCTTGCCCTCCATAGAAAAGGGATTATACTGATGTCAGCCCTGGGGGATTTCATTGTGGTGAGTTTTGCTAAAAGCCAACTGGATTTCCAAATGTGGTTTGGCCAGATTTTTGCAGCGGAGGTGTCCCTTAGGCTACCCACATCAGCATCCCTTTTAATATTGTACTGATATCAAATATTAGAGGGGAGATCAGGGCCTGGCCCTGGGGTAACAGGGGCAATTGCAATGCTGGCCCAGCTGTCCTGTGTGCACAACAAAATGGTGTCTCACTGGATTTGGCCTGGCATGTGTGTGGTCACTGTCATGGTTGGTCTGAGGCCACTCTGGAGCATCATGTTCCAGACTGGCCCCAGATTAAGTAGCTGGTGTAGACACTTCCTTGTGTCCAAAGGAGAGCAACTAGATGGTGAAGGGTCTGGAAACCATTAATCCCTAAGAGGAGGGCCTTAGGGAACTGGAGATGTTTAGCCTGGAGAGGAGACAGTTAAGGTGTGATATGATAGCCTTGTTTAAATATTTGAAGGGAAGGGATGTCATACTGAGGATACTGCAAGCTTGTTTTCTGCTGCTCCAGAGAATAATCTTTGAGAACAGGAAAAGTCCCAGCAGACTGGAGGAGGGCAAACATTGTCCCCATCTTCAAAAAGGGAAAAAAAGAGGATCCCAACAATTATCGTCCACTTAGTCTGACATCAATTCCAGGAAAGATTCTGGAGCAGATCATTAAACAGAGAGTCTGTGAACATTTACAAGGCAATACCATAATCACAAAAAGCCAACATGGGTTTCAGAGAAACAAGTCTTGCCAAACAAACCTGATCTCTTTTTTTGATAAAATTACCAGTCTGGTAGATGAAGGGAATGCTGTGGATATAGTATATCTTGACTTCAGTAAGGCCTTTGACAAGGTTCCCCATGACATTCTTGCAAACAAGCTTGTAAAATGTGGGCTAGACAAGGTAACTGTTACATGGATTTATAACTGGTTGAGTGGCCGAACTCAAAGGGTGCTCAACAATGGCTCCTTTTCATCCTGGAGAGAAGTGACCAGTGGGGTCCCACAGGGTTCTGTCCTGGGCCCAGTGCTATTCAATATCTTTATTATTGACTTGGATGACAGAATTGGGGGCCTAGTTATCAAATTTGCAGATGACACCAAACTAAGAGGAGTAGCCAATACTCCAGAAGACAGGGTCAAAATTCAAAATGACCTGAATAGACTAGAAAGCTGGGCCAGTGCCAGTGCTAACAAAATGAAATTCAATGCGGAGAAATGTAAGGTACTGCACTTAGGGTGGAAAAATGAAATGCACAGATATAGGATGGGGGACACCTGGCTGAATGAGACCACATGTGAAAGGGATCTAGGAGTCCAAATAGACCACAAGTTGAACATGAGTCAACAGTGTGATGCGGCAGCTAAAAAGGCCAATGCAATTTTAGGCTGCATCAACAGAAGTATAGTGTCTAGATCAAGGGAAGTAATAGTGCCACTCTATTCTGCTTTGGTCAGACCCCACCTGGAATACCTGTGTCTAGTTCTGGGCACCACAATTCAAAAAGGATGTGGAGAAACTGGAGCGGGTCCAAAGGAGGGCAACTAAGATGGTGAAGGGTCTGGAAACCATGCCCTATGAGGAACAACTTAGGGAACTGGGGATGTTTAGCCTGGAGAAGAGAAGGTTAAGAGGTGATATGATCGCCCTGTTTAAATACTTGAAGGGATGTCATATTGAGGAGGGAGCAAGCTTGTTTTCTGCTGCTCCAGAGACTAGGACCTGGAACAATTGATGCAAATTGTAAGAAAAGAGATTCCACCTCAACATTAGGAGGAACTTCCTGACAGTAAGAGCTGTTCGACAGTGGAACACACTCCCTCGGAGCGTAGTGGAGTCTCCTTCCTTGGAGGTCTTTAAGCAGAGGCTGGATGGCCATCTGTCAGGGATGCTTTGATTAGGAGTTCCTGCTTGGCAGGGGGTTGGACTGGATGGCCCTTGTGGTCTCTTCCAACTCTAAATATCTATGATTCTCTGAAATCTAAGTCCCATTTCCCAAGATAAGTTTGCAGTGTTTAGTGTCAAACAACAAAAAGCAGAAGAAAATTTAATTCTTTTACAAGAATTAAGATATAGGGAAAGGCGCCTTAAGTTTAGGGGGCCTTACAGAAACACCTAATGAAGACCTGTATGGGAAAATAGTTCTGTTATTGGCAGGCTTAATGGAGACATCGGAAGAATTCTTAGAAATGGAAACTGACACGCTGTTTAGGATAAATTCTGATATTGCAAAAGAAAAAGGTCTACCCCGTGACATCGTATAATATGTTTTGCCAGGGCTATAGTAAGGGATGAGATTCTACGGAAGAGCTATGGGAAAATATTGCAAATAGAAGGGCAATTGATAAAGGTATTCAAGGATATCCCAGCAGTCATTTTAAAGAAAAGGCAAGAGTACAGACAGCTGATGCAAGTTCTAAACAACTATAGCATTCGGTACTCGTGGGACAGAATCGAAGGGGTGGTTTTCAGCTACAAACAAAAAAGATACAGAATCAATTCTAAATTTAAGGCAGAAGACTTTTTTTAAAAACTCAAGAAGGATAAAGAGAAGGATCAGGAGCATCCAAATCCCGACAGAGCCAGTTCTAAACTGACAGATTGTAATTTACCGGAACTAAGCAAATCAGGAAACTCCCCAGAAGATAATATTATGAATCTCTCACAGTGTTAATAGATACATGGACATTTTCAACTTTTGACTAACTGAATTGACCTTCCTTTTTTTGCTTTTTTTAAATTGCTTTTTCCAATTTCATATTCTAATAAAACATAAATGAGAAATATACTAATTTTTTGTTCCTGGAATGTTAAAGGTCTTAATTCTGTTTATAAAAGAGAAAAAAATCTTTCACTACCTTGAAAAAAAACCCTGTGATACATTCTGTTTGCAAGAGATTAAGATTAGGAAAGATGACTCTCTATATATTAAAAACCCTAAACTAGGACAACTCTATTGCTTTTTAAATGAAAAAAGAAAAGCAGGCATAGTCTTATATATAAGGAAAACTATAGGGCTTTCTAGATTGGCAGGAAAGTGTGACATGAAGTTGCCTTTTCCTTAAAGGCTTGGAGTCTTTAGATGGAGCTGCGCTGTTCCGCAGTTTTTGAAAAAGAAGCTGGGAAAACCAGCACCTTTTTAAAGGCGCTTCTTCTCCCCTAAAATGCAAAAAAAGCATTTTCATGGCACACTTTCCCTTTTTCTCATCTAAAGGCTAGAGTTTCATGCAGCCATGAACACACTTCTTTTTGCCAATCTAGATCAGGCCATTATTAGCTAAAGAAATCAGTAAGGACAAAGAAGGTCATTATGAGGTAATCGAATTAACCTTCCCTTCACATAAAATTATAGTGGTAGGGATCTATGCGCCCAATGAAAATAAAAAGAAATTCTTCAAATCATTAAAGCAGGTTCTGGAAAGACGGAAGGACGAAAATATTATACTAATGGGAGATTGGAACGGTGTCTTGAAACCAGAGTTGGATAGATCCAACCAAAACAAACGTAAAAAAAAATCAGGGTAGACTACCACAAACATTTGATCTTTGATCTCTATGATGTGTGGTCAACACTGTATCCTAACAAGCCTGGATTCATGTTCCATTCCTTGCAGTACGCTTCTTTTCCAGAATTGACATGTTTATGATTTTGAGATCACTGTTTCCTAAGGTAAAAAAGATGGCCATAACAGCAAGAACAGAATCAGACCATAATCTTATACAATTAGAATTAGAATTAAATAATAGGCAATTTAATTGGAGACTTAATCCTTTTTTGCTGTCAGATGACAAATTTCTTCTAGACTTGAAAAGAACATCAAATATCTCTCTCTCAGCCTCCCAGGTGGGCCATTTTGGAGCAACTCCAGATAAAGAAAAACCAATATTTGTACAGACTTTTTGTGCAGTAAAACCAATTGCACATAGAGCCTAAAGGTAACTTTATTCCTAAATATAACATTATACCCAGTGTTTTCAAATACCTTTTTGCATCTGTCCATTGAACCATGGTGGGCCATTTTGGAGCCTCGAAGGGAGATATGGATTCCTGATAGGCACAAAAGGGAGAACCCTACGAAGATGCAACCCCAATTCTTGGGATTTTCTTGCTATGCACAAATAAGGATGGCTCTTTCCTTTATCAGCCCCCTCCAAGGAATAAACATAATAAATAATAAAATGCCAACTTCCTCACCCGACTGAGTCTGGGGAGAGACTAGGTCTCTGCAGGAAAGGCAGCAGCAACCTGGAGTGGAGTCTCAGTCTCTCTAGCTCCAGGTGTGATCAGGATTGGTCTTTATCATTATTTAAGTGATTTAAAGGGACACTGTCCCCAAAAATAAGATTGCAAAGCCACAAAGCAAAAGGCACAAAATGGACCACACAAGGCTTTGGGAGCTCCACTGGTCTGTGGATTTTGGGTGCTATTGTACTTTGCTTTGTGGCCAACAGGGCTTATCCTTGCATGTGTCCCCCCCCCCACCAAAAAATATTAAATTCAAAATTTGGGGGGAGATTGTTGAAGAGACGGCAATGTACAGACATGTCTTGCATGCACCACACACACAGAGTTTATGTGCAATACATAGTCAGGATGCCCAGAAGAAGGTCTGCAAAGAATCTGAGGTTCTGCAAAGGCCTCTGAGCTGCACATCAAGATTCCTCTCACACACAAGAATTAATCTCTGGACAGCGAGGCTTCTCTCAACAAGAGGGCTTTTTAATCTTTGTTACAGAACTACTTACAAAAATTACGCGGAGCATCAGCCGTCTTGCATACTCACCAACAAGATGTTTTGCCAACCAACCGACCATCTTTCATCCTGGAGAGAAGTGACCAGTGGGGTGCCACAGGGTTCTGTCCTGGGCCCAGTGCTGTTCAATGTCTTTATTAATGACTTGGATGACAGAATTGGGGGCATACTTATCAAATTTGCAGATGACACTAAACTGGGAGGAGTAGCTAATACCCCAAAGGACAGGATCAAAATTCAAAATGACCTGAATAGACTAGAAAGCTGGGCCAAAGCTAATAAATGAAATTCAAAATGGAGAAATGTAAGGTACCGCACTTAGGGCGGAAAAATGAACCGGACAGATATCGGATGCACTTAAGCACTCCCTAAGCACTTTACAAGATGTGAGCTTATTGCCCCCAACAAGCTGGGTACTCATTTTATCGACCTACGGAAGGGTGCCAGGCTGACCCTGAACCCTTGGCTGAGACTGAACTCAACCTGTGGTTTGTGCGTAAGTGACTGGAATCATTTAACCACTGCACCTCCAGAGAAACCTTGGATGCTTGGGACCTTCTGCCATTTGGAGTCAGGCTGCTGAGCAAGAGAAGCCGGCTTCCTTGTCACCAGGCGGAATCTCTTTTCCTGCAGCTTGCATCCATTGTTCCGGGTCCTATTCTCTGGAGCAGCAGAAAAAAAGCTTGCTCCCTCATCAATGTGGCATCCCTTCAAGTATTTAAACAGGGCTCTCATATCACCTCTTAACCTTCTCTTCTCCAGGCTAAACATCCCCAGTTCCCTAAGGCGTTCCTCATAGGATATGGTTTCCAGACCCTTCACCATCTTAGTTGCCCTCCTTTGGACATGCTCCAGTTTCTCCACATCTTTTTTGAATTGTGGTGCCCAGAACTGGACACAGTATTCCAGGTGGGGCCTGACCAAAGCAGAATAGAGTGGCACTATAACTTCCCTTGATCTAGAAGCTATACTTCTATTGATGCAGCCTAAAATTGCATTGGCCTTTTTAGCTGCCGCATTGCACTGTTGACTCATGTTCAACTTATGGTCTACTTGGACTCCTAGATCCCTTTCACACGTAGTCTCATTCAGCCAGGTGTCCCCCATTCTATATCTATGCATTTTGTTTTCCATCCTAAGTTAAGTAACTTACATTTCTCTGTATTTAATTTTATTTTATTAGCTTTGGCCCAGCTTTCTAGTCTATTCAGGTCATTTTGAATTTTGATCCTTCCTAATTTGGTGTCATCTGCAAATTTGACAACTATGCCCCCAATTCTAGGTTTTCAGTTAAACTTTTAGTGAGCCATTCAATGTGTAGCACATATTTGGGGTTTATTTAATACTCAGCTGCTTGGATAGTTCCTTTCAAATCTGGACTAAAGTCCAGACTGGGCTTGCTGCCCTGCTGGCACAGAGGCCACCAGCAGCTGCTGTCTGCTGCCTTTGTTTATGGGCAGCAGATTTGGGCCACTGTCCTGGCACAGGTCCATAGGGATCAATAGACTTTGGGAGGAAGTTGTTTTTCTTTGCTTGTTATGTCATTGCAAAGAAGTATGGAGCTTGTACGAATGGATTGTTTTATGGGAAAGAGATTAAGTGTACTTTTATTGTATGTTGATAAATTATTTTTTATATATTTTGTTAAAATTTACTAATATATAACATGCATCTACATCACACATAAAATATGTCCCCCACAGAAGTCCCTCCAGTAACGGCCCTTTATCTACAATTCCTCTCCTTGTCAGATTTTAAATATAACGCCACAGATTACCTTAATAGTCTTCCATTGACATTTTCTAATGTATAGTAATATTTAAGTATATACTGTATACATATATAAAATATTAAACTGTGTTAAGATTTCTCTTAATGTTCCTGCATCTTACAACCATCTGGTTTTACAATATGCAATTCTTTGAGACCATTCTTCTTTTGTGACGTTCGGTTCTTTGTTATTCAGGCAAGCTGTCAGTTTCTCCATTTCTATAATTTCAGACATTTTTAATAACCGGTCATCTCTCTCGGGCATTTTCTGACATTTCCAATGTTTTGCTATTGTCATTCTGGCTGCTGTTATTAAATGCAGCATGGCATGCCAATGTTTCCTTTCCATTTCCAGTGAAATTTTATTTAATATGTTCAAAAGGTACATTTCTGGTCTTATTTCAAATTTTATCTGTAGCATCTTTTCTATCAATATATGAATTCGTTTCCAAAATCTTTTTAATTTTGGACAGTGCCACCAAATGTGGAACCAGGTCCCTGCAGCTGAATGACATTTCCAGCATATGTTTGAGTCTTTCTTATAAATCTTTGCAATTTTACTGGGAGTTAAATACAATCGATGTTCCTTTGTCCAATAGTTCTCTCTTAAGTTTTGAGATTTAGTAAATGTATTGGTTTTCCTTCTCGCCTACTTCCAGCTTTCCAAATCTATATTCTGACCACAATCTAATGCCCATTTTATCATCATTACCGCTCTTTTAATTGTATTTGTAGGAACCAGTGAATCTTAGGGTCCAGCTGTGTTAAATCTTCTCTTGGTCTCATTATGTAATTGTTATTTTCAGTTTTGAACAGAGTGTCCTTGTATGTTAACCATATATCAAGGGATTTCCCTCTGCCAATGAAAGTCTATTATTATCTTAAATGGTTTGCTTTCTCCAGTGGGCCCTTGATATTTGCTGGGGCTTGGTTCCAGGATTCCCTGCCAGTGTCGATGGTTGAATCCATGGATAAATAATAATAATAATCATAAATAAATAAACTTTATTCTTATACTCCGACTTTCTGCTGCAGCACTCAAGGCGGCTTACATGACTAAAATATATTGGAATAATACATACTCTTAATAAATAAATTGACACCCCCCCTTTAAAACAGGAGCCAATTCGAATTCACGTAAATTCGCTAGTTTAGCGAATTTACGTGAGTTCTAGTTGTGTTTGGAATGCGTTCAGAGTGACTTCCCATTCCCCAAAAATGACCCTCCATTGCCCGAAATTGCGTGAGATAAATTATTATGCAATTATGTGAAACCCCATGATTGCGTTCGGATTGCCTTTGGAGTATACCCCCAAATTCCCTCGTGTGATAAACTCCATAGTTTGATAGATACCTGTAAGTGGATGGATTGATTCCTACTGGAGACCAAGAACTAGTTTTGTGGATTGCTCTGGGTTCAGGTTGATGGTGGGGTGAAAGGGATTGGGAGCTGTCCCGGTTTCCTGCCCAAGAGTCCAGTTCAGGAGGATGGACAAGGAAGCCTCCTCCGGCCAAAGGGACTCTTCTGGAGCAAGGGAAGGATGGGAGGGAGACCCACCGAAGGCAGCCGGAGTGAGCGGCCCCCTTCCCTGTGCCATTCTCTCCCCTTGCACAGCTTCTCTCTTCTGCCCCTTTGTCCATTACATGTCTAATCCGGGCATCTGCCCCTCAAAAAACCCTGTGCCCTGTGGGATGGAAGAGGCAGAGGCAGGGCGTCCCTGGCACTTGTGGCTCAGGGGCAGGGCGGGAGGTGGGCAATGGTTGGCATCCTGGGGTTTTAATTGGAAAACACTCCTTCCTTGGAGATTGTGGTGGAGTCTCCTTCCTTGGAGGTCTTTAAGCAGAGGCTGGATGGCCATCTGTCAATGGGGATGCTTTGATTGGGAGTTCCTGCATGGCAGAAGACGGTGGTTGGACTGGATCAGGGCCCTTCTTGGGGTGTCTTCCAGCTCTAGAATTCTCTGATTCTATTCCTGCATGGCAGAAGAGGACGGGACTGGATCAGGGCCCTTGGGGGTCTCTTCTAACTCTAGGATTCTGTGACTTTTGATAGGAAGCTCAGTGCTCTGACTTACCCTGGTAGCTTCAGGAAATCCCAAAGGGAAGGAGACCCCTCTCTCTGTCCCTTCCCTGCCATGCCTCCCCCCCCCAGCCCCCCTCGGTTGCCCTGAAAAACTCTAGAGGCTCCCCTGGACTGCTCCGTCCTCTTAATCCTGACCGGGGCCTGAAGGCACATCATACCCCCATGGCCTCTTCCTTACCATGGAGTGGCTCACCCCACTTTGACCCTTCCCCAAACCCATCCCTAGGTGGGAAAACGCCTGCAAAACCCACCAGTGTATGGTTGTCCCCTAACCTACTTTATATGCCTCTGAAGTCCACTTTCCAGAAGACTCACTGGCATTTTGCATTGACACAGAAAAGGAACAAACTTTTCATGGCAAGAACTCTTTCTGAGCACATGATGGCCAGAGGCCTTTTGGGGTTTCCTGAAGGTGAATTTACACGTGAATGCACTGAGGCCAGAGCAGCTCTAAAGGGGCACTCTTTCCAAACCAGAGCCCTAACTGTGCGTGTAAATGCTCCGTTGCAGGAGCACATTTAAAAGGGTCAGAGCTGCCGTACCCAAGCAGTGAAGGTGGTAATGCCCCAAAGAGAAACCATGACACCTCTCATGGAGATGAGTGCAACATACACAGAACAGACAGCCAAAGAGGGGACATAATGTCCTTGTCCTGTCCTCTTTCCATCTTTGTCCTCTCCTTTCCGGTCGCAGGACTTTTAGATGACGTCGCACTGATCTTGTCATTGTCCCATCAGTGAAGAACCCACTAATGCAATTCAATTTCACTGACAGTTTAATGACAGGATCCGTGCGACATGCGAGAATGTCTTTTGTACGATCGCTGTAATGGACAAGATAAGGACCGGCTTCGCTTCTGTCCCTTGTCTGATAATCTCTACAGAGTTGTGTGTACGATATGTGCTTTTAATAAAGTTTTGGGGACATGTGGACTGTACTGTGGCCCCTGACTGACCTATCCAAGGACCCTCCATAAGCCCCAAGCGAGGAGATACGTAGTCAAGCCCGCTTGGAAGAGCAGAGTCACTTGTAAGCAAATCTCCATAGGAAGTTTGGGAGTCACCAAACCAGCTTAGCCACTGCCCTCCGGAGTAAGACAATTGCTTTGGCCTCACACCTGATGAGCCAGTGATTGACTTAACAGCTCAGCCATTAAGTCAGCTGCCCCTCCGAATTGTGTCCAAACCTAAGTGCATTATACACAGATTATTTGCTCTTGGCTTAACAAAGCCCAGGCAATCAACACCTTTGTCCAAGCCTTGATACCTGGCCCCAGGATATGTTCGGCCCTATAAAAGATCCCGAGTTTGAATCCCCCGTTGATGATGTCCACAGAGAGCAGGCTTGTCCACGCCAGTTTGACCTCTGCTCATAGCTCCCATGGCCCACTTCCCCTCATCCCGGCGGTCGTGTCCATCATCCTCATCCGCATCGATCAGGCTTCCCGGAGAAGACTTCAAAGGTAGTATTCCAGTGGTGTCTCTCTCTTTCAAACCTAATTCCCAATCTTACCCCTCCCTTTTCGCTAGCATTGAGTGTGTGTGTGTGCCCCCTTTTGTTGTGTGTGGTATTTATGCCCCCCAATAAACTATGTATTCTCATTGGACTCATTTGGACTAGTGTCATCTCTCTTGGGGTTTGTCAGTGGACCTCTGGTAGACAATACTGGGACCGTGATTCCGGCGTAAGACTTTGTTAGGATTTTGAGCTAAGTATAATTCCCCTAAGTGAGAGACTTCCTAACAGTTGGAAGAGACTTCAAGGACCATCCAGTCCAACACTCTTCACCTATGCAGAAATACACAACCAAAGCACCCCGGAAAGATGGCTATCCAGCCTCTGATTAAAAACCTCCAGAGAAGGAGCCTCCACCAGACTCCAAGGAAGGAGGCAAAAAGCCCTTACTCTCAGGAAGTTCCTCTGAATGTCAAGGAGGAATCTCTTTTTCTGGAGCTTACATCCGTTGTTCCGGGTCCTGTTCTCTTGAGCAGCAGAGAAGAAGAAAAAGAAGACGAGAGGTGATATGATGCCCCTCTTTAAATATTTGAAGGATGTCATATTGAGGATGCAGTAAGCTTGAATAAGACACAGAGCAATGAATGCGAACTACAGGAAATAAGATTCCATCTCAACATTAAGGAGAACTTCCTGATGGTACGAGCTCTTCTATATACTCCCTCAGAGATTTTGGTGGAGTCTCTTTCTTTTGAGGTCTTTAAGAAGAGGCTGGATGGCTATCTGCCGGGGTCCTTTGATTGGGAGTTCCTGCATGGCAGAAGGGGGTTGGACTGGATGGCCATTCTTGGGGTCTCTTCCAACTCTATGATTCTATGATTCTATGGAGTTTATCAGACAACAGAAATTGGAAGCATAATCCAATGGCAGTCTGAATGCAATCATGGGGTTTCATGTTATTGCGTGAGAAACCATCACACACAATTTTGGGCAATTTCAGGCAATGGGAAGTCATTCTGAATGCGATGCAACGTCAATATGCAATCACGTAAATTAGCTGAACTAGTGAATTCACCCATTTCCAAACTGGCCCCACTTTCATTTCTTTTGAAATTGAAAGAAATTCCTCCCGTGTGATAAACTCCTATGATATACGATCTTGGAAATGTCTCATTCACAAGGTATCCATGAATCAAATTGAGGGCAGCTAACAACCATCATCCCACTATGGCACTCCCTTTCCTCAGAGGTGGGATTGCATGGTCCTGTGAGAGAAGAGTCGATGCTGGTGGCATCAGTCCTGTGTAAGAGAGGCTTTTGCAGAGGATCCAGACTCAATGGGGGCCACACCACTCCTAGGCCTCAACAACCGTAGTGGAACGTGGTACACAGAGACAAAGGTCTCACCAGAGCTAAGGTTTGTTAGTACTGCGCAGAGGGAGGCACCGGTAAACCTCCTTCTGAAGACCTTTTATCATGAAAATCCTATGATGAGAAAATCAAGAATGATCTTGGAGGACTCTACTCATAAATCAAAGAAAAGGTGAGGGCAATGAACAATCATGCATACATGTCCCTTTCGTTCCTTTGTGTGCGCGTGTTGTGTGCGTTCATGTCTCTTCCAACTTGTGGCAACACTAAGGCTAACCTAAACCCTAAGGCTTTCTTGGCAAGATTTCTTCTGTGTATTGCCACAGAAGCATAACTACTACACAAGTTTAACATCCCACAGAGGAATTAAACTCACGTCTACAAAAGCCCATGCCACCAGTTTAGTCATTATATCTTTCCGTCTGTCTCAGAGGTGCTTCAAGATCCCTTTGCATATGGATTTCCCAGACCAACAAGGCTATATAGCCTTTGACTTCTACTGCACAAGTAGTTGTGTGTTTTCAGGTGGTGTGTCACCGTTTGTACAGCAGGAGGTCACAAGAGCAGGGTATTCTCTGCTGCGGACTTCTTGTGTGCCTACTCATGTTTGACTTATGGCAACCATAACGCAAACCTAACACAGTGTTACCCCAAGGTCTAGCCTCCTTCTCCATCCACTCTTTTTGATATTAATGCTAAAGGGATGTTTTAGGCAGGTGGGTGAGAAGACACCCCAATGCAAGAAAACTAGCCATGCATTATAAAGTCCATATTTGGAGATCCTGATGGCAGACTAGCCCTCCTTCACCCCAAACTGACCTTGGATATCAACTTGGTATTAAAGAGACGTTTTAGGTGGGTAGCTGAGCAGGTGCCACCCCATTGCAGGAAACTAGCTACACATTATAAGGTACAAGATGACCTCCCTCCTTTCTCCAGGGACATTCGTGGGGATTGCCCAGCCGTTTAGAGACTCCCACTTCCATTCTTCCCTCCTGGGAACTTCGCCTTAATCCCAACACTGTCCAGGTGTATGTTTCTGGCCTGTAAAAGTGCCTCCCAAAATGCCACCAACTTGGTCTCGTCCATCTCTCCCTGGACTCCTCAGCATTGCTGGATCCGCAGTCAGCTGCTGAGCCATTTCACTTGACAGTATCACCCTTTGCAATCCAAAAAACCACCACCTGCTGCCACATTTTATATCGCTAGTTCGGGTATGTGTGTATGAGTGTGCGTTTTTGCGTGAAAGTTGATTTCCCCTTTTGCTGTTACAAATAAAACTACATTTGGACCTTGCATTCTGGAGTCCTGTTTTCTCAGATCCATTGTACACAAGCTTGACCCCTGCTTTTAGTTGCCCCAAAGCCTTCTCAGCAGCTTTAAGTGAGCAGATGAAATTTTCCCTTTTAAAATATTGGTTCTGGCTGTCCTCTGGGTTCCTGGCATTTTGGGTAACAACAGGGCTTTCTTGGCAAAATGTGGTCAGAAAGACTAGAACACAGAAATCTCCTTCCTTGGAGGTCTTTAAGCAGAGACTGGATGGCCATCTGTCAATCGGGATGCTTTGATGGAGAGTTCCTGCATGGCAGAATGGGGTCGAACTGGATCAGGGCCCTCTGGGTATCTTCCAGCTTTAGGATTCTATGATTCAATGATTTGTGGCCCAACTGATTTTACACAGGTCCACATGTCTCCATGGTTTGAAACCTAACCCTTTCCTGAAATGGTGTTAAGTGGTTCTAAGCCGCCTTGTTTACACCTGTCACATTGTTTTCATGCTTTTAGTCAGTGCAAATTCTTATTTCATTTTTTTTTTACTCTTTTAAGATGGTCTTAAATCGTTTCAGCTGCTTTTGTTGTACGCTGTCTTGAGATCTCTTGACACAGGGTGAGCTACAAAATCCTTTACGAAATAAAACAGTCGAAAAGGAGAGGTGGAAATGGGCTGTCTCGCCGGTTGCCATGGAGGCGCCTCTGGATGCGGATCAGGCGTGTGTGAACGTGTCTGGAGGGTGGGTTTCTATGGGGGGGGGCAGAGATGATGCCAAGAGAAAGCAGACGTGGGGAGGGGGAGAGCATTCCCCCCCATGGCCTCACATGCAAACAGGCAAAGGTGCTGCTTATTTGAATACATTTGGGTACATTAGAATACAAATGACTCTTGTTCAGCAGAGTGTTCGTGCGCAATGCCAGATAAGGAGCTCGGTGCGCACTTCCATTATTCACTGTATGGAAAGCTCAGCACAACCCTCACATAATCCCAATGTGGACAGCGACATGCCCTACATTGCAAGCCAGGCGTTGGCTTCTGGGGACTTATTCCGAGTCGGGTTTTCACCTTACGGTTCTCTCAGATTCCCCCTTTCCCCGAACTTTCTCCACTCGTCCCGATGCCAGCCTACTTTTACATTCGTAGAGTTAGAAGAGACCCCAAGCGCCATTCAGTCCAACACAATTCTGCCATGCAGGAACTCACAATCAAAGCACCCCTTAAAGATCTCCAAACAAGGAGACTCTGATGGAGCGTCTTCCACTGTCGGACAGCCCTTACTGTCAGGAAGTTCCTCCTGATGTTGAGCTGGAATCTCTTTCCTTATAGCTTCCATCCATTGCTCCATGTCCTATTCCCTAGAGCAGCAGAAAACAAGCTTGCTCCATCAATGTGACACCCTTTCAAATATTAAAACAGGGTTATCCTATCATGCCAGTCTACTTTTAGAATCATAGATTTGGAAGAGATCCCTGGGGGTCATCCAGTCCAATCCCATTCGGCCAAGCAGCCCTCCCTGTGGCTGATGGCCATCCAGCCTCTGTTTAAAAACAGCCCCAAAGGAGACTTCCTGGAGCTTGCATCCATTGTTCTGGGTCCCATTCTCTGGAGCAGCAGAAAACAAGCTTGCTCCTTCCTCAATATGACACCTCTTCAAGTATTTAAACACGGCTATCACGTCAGGAAATCAAAATAGTAATAGAGTTCCCGTACCTTTGATCAAACATTCATCCGAATGGAGACTGCAGTCCAGGAATCAGAAGGATAGGAATGGGAAGGGGAGCTATGAAAGAACTAGACAAATTCCTAAAGAGCGAAGATACACAACTGAGCACAAAAGTTTGAATCTTACAAGCCACCATATTCCCCATCACTGTGCATGGATGTGGGAGCTGGAGGGTGAAGAAAGTGGGCAAAAAGGAAACCAGCTAATTTGAGATACAGTGTTGGAGAAGAGGGCTGAGGATCCCACGGACGGCCAAAAAGACCAAGAAATGGGTCCTGGAGCAGACTGAGCTGGATCGAGGGAGCTGAGGAGTTGGGTTTGTTAAGTCTGGAGAAGAGAAGGCTAAGAGGTGATATGAGAGCCCTGCTTAAAGATACGAAAGGATGTCATACTGAGAATGGAGCAATCTATGCTCCAGAGAACATAGAACGCAGAACAATGGATGCAAGCTCCAGGAAAAAAGATTCCAGCTTAACATTAGGAGGAATATTTTGACAGTAAGGGCTGTTTGACAGTGGAACAAATTCCTTCCTCGGAGATTTTGGTGGAGTCTCCTTCCTTGAAGGTCTTTAAGCAGAGGCTGGATGGTCAGCTGTCAATGGGGATGCTTTGATGGAGAGTTCCTGCATGGCAGAAGAAGGGGGTTGGACTGGATGGCCCTTGGGGTCTCTTCCAACTCTAGGATTCTGTGATCTCCTTGGAAGCGAAGACGATTAAGTTGGGGCCGTCGTACTTTGGACAAATCATGAGAAGGCATGACTTATTAGAACAGACAATAACGGTAGGAAAGGTGGAGGGCAGAAGAAAGAGAGGAGGACCACTTGCCCCATGGAGAGATTCAATTGGGGAGGACATGGATTTTCAGGACTGATCAGAGCAGCGAAGGAGTGGATGCCTTGCAGAAGTTGCATCCAGAGGGTTGCCATGATTTGGGGTGGACACAAGGATGGCTACGCACAACAAACCTAAACCTTCTCTTTTTCAGGCTAAACAGACCAAACTCCTCATAGGACCTTATGGCTTCTGGAGGACCTTTCGCCATTTGGTCCCCTTCCTCTGGACACGCTCCACATCCTTTTTTGAATTGTGGTGCCCAGAACTGGGCACAAGATTATTCCAGGCAAGGTAGCCATGCCAGCCTGGGTTTGCAGAAGACCGGTCCCTTTCCTCTTCTTCTTCAAGAGAGAGAGGAGCCAAGCGGATTTTGGGCCCCGTCTGCCATTTCTCTTTGAGCTCCAGGCCCATTGAAGGAAACACAGTTCGGTTTGGGGTGAAAGCCACCAGAGTGGAAATGTAAGGTCGAAAAAAATGAAATGCATAGATTTAGGATGGGGGACACCTGGCTTAAGGAGACTTGACCTAGATGCTATACTTCTATCGATGCAGCCTGGAATCGCATTGGCCTTTTTAGCTGCCGCATCACACTGTTGACTCATGTTCAACTTGTGGTCCACTTGGACTCCTAGATCCCTTTCACACACAGGAGTCCAAGCGGACCACAAGTTGAACGTGAGCCAACAGTGCGACGCGGCAGCTAAAAAGGCCAATGCGATTTTAGGCTGCATCAATAGGCTCAAGTGCTATGGGATTCTGGGAGTTGGAATTCTGCTGTGACTCGTTGTCTGACTCACTCGCTATGGAATTCTGGGAGTTGGAGTCTGTTGTGGGGTCCAGAGCTTGTTGTCTGACTCACTCGCTATGGAATTCTGGGAGTTGGAGTTTGTTGTGGGGCCTTAAGGCCCCACAACAAACTCCAACTCCCAGAATTCCATAGCCTTGAGCCAGAAAAAGAGTTAAAGCGGTACCAACCCGGGTTACTTCTCCAGTGTGGCATGCAGCCGTGTCCTCCTCCTGCTCCGGGGTTAATGAGTAACTTCTTTCCCGGGGCAAAAGGAGGAAGCTGCAGGTTGGGGCATCTCCTTCTTCCTTCCTTCCTTCCTTCCTTCCTTCCTTCCATCCACCTGGGCTTTCTGGGCGGGGTCTCCGCGGGGGTTGCTTAGCAACGCGCACCTACACCTGCCTCCTCCTCCTCCTCCTCCTCTTTCCAGAAGGAGGGTCTGGGTTCAGGTCTCCCTCCTTCCTTCCTTCCTTCCTTCCTTCCTTCCCTTCCCGCCCCTCCTTCATCCCTGCCTTCCAGGAGGAGGACTGCCTCGGCCGAGGAGGGAGCCCCGGCGCCTGGAGCCTCGAGGGGGTCCCCTTCCTCCCGGAGGAGCATCCCCGGCCAGGCAGCCAGGCAGAGGAGCATCCCCGGGGAGCCATGGACCTCCGCCTGCGGGAGCTGCGCCTGGAAGAGGAGCGCGCCTTCCTGGAGAGCGTGGCCCTCCGTCCGGAGAAGAAGGGGGACCCCCCAGGTCAGAGGGGAAAGACCCCCCCCCAAACCAAAGAAGGACCCCCCCGAAAGCCCAGGGAGGGGGCTCAGGGTGGCTTGGGTTTGGGGGGCTTTAGGGGGCTCCTTCCACTTGTTGCGCAGAGTCCTTTGGAAGGAGCCACCCTGACCCCTTTCCTTGAGTCTCTCGGGGGTCTGGGGCTGGTTGGGGGGCGGCCTTCCCCCGAGGAGGAGGAGGAGGCTGAGAGAGTGTGACTCCCCCTCCGCCTGCCCTCCCGAGCCAGCCCCAGGCTCCGACCACTAGGCTTCCCCCCAAGTGCTTCCTTTTGCCAAGGAAACAGAGGGCCCTGGGTCAGGAGCAAGGGCCCTGGGTGGGCATATGCCAAGGCTGGAGTGGGCATCCCCGGTGCCAGGCTGCAACCTCCTTCTGTTCTCTCTGGTGCCAGGCGGGTGCCCCCCGGAAGAGGAAGGGGGACGGGGCAGCTGGGGGGGCGCCATCGTCCCCGAGCCCCTCCTGGCCGACGGCGACTGGCAGGTGCCCTGCGTCCCCAAGTCCCCCAGGTGAGCCGCGTTAAAGGTCGGGGGCTGCCTCTGGGGGTGGGGGGTTACGGGGCACGGTGCCCACCTGAGCCCCTCTTTCTCTCCATCCTCAGAGATGCCAGCCTCATCCTGGAAGCCGTCAAGCGCAGCGAGTTCCTGCGTTGCCTGGGCGATGGGCAGAACCAGCCGCTGGTGGAGAGCTTCACCCCCGAAGAGTGCCAGGCCGGGCACGTGGTGGTGGCCGAGGGCGACGACGGGCACACCATGTACATCGTGGCCGGTGAGCGGGACCACGGCGGGCACGGGGGGCACGGCCAGGTGGGCAAGGCCCTTGGCGGCTCGGGACCGAGGGGCAGTGCCAGGGGCAGGTGCCCACCACTGTGCCCACGCTCTCGCCCTCCCTGGCACCTGACCCAACGAGGCTGGCCTTGGCCCTCTCCTTGATGCCCTTCGTCTTCTCTGGGCAAGTCGCACACATACCCACCCCCTGGGCATCCTTGGCCCCGTTTGGGAAGTCTGTCGGGGGGCTTCTCGGCAGTTTTCTCTATGGAGAGGGGGACCTTCTGCAGGGCCCCCGTTGGCAATGCCCTCCTCTTGCGGTTGCCATTCGGAGTCAGGTCAGGATCAGTATTAGAATCACGAACTCTTCTCTTCTAGAACATGCCCACATGGCTTGACAAACCCACAAAAAAGCCTTACGGATGCCAGCTACCAAAGCTGTGTTATCTTTATTTCTATTCCCCTAAGAAGACGGGGGGGGGGGGGGGAAAGGACTTTGCGTATTAGAATGACTCCAGTATAGTTTTAGAAAACATGCAAAAGGCCAACATCAAACAAAACAGGATTCAGAGAGTTTGAGACCTAGGATGCATCCACACTGGAGAGATAACCCAGTTTGGCATCACTTTAACTCTTTGTCTGACTCACTGTTATGGAATTCTGGGAGTTGGAGTTTGTTGTGGGCCCAGAGCAGAGCTCTGCTCTGGGCCCACAACAAACCCCAACTCCCAAAATCCCTAGCCATGAGCCAGGGCAGTTAAAGCGGTGCCAAACTGGGTTATTTCTCCAGTGTGGATGCAGCCCTAGACTGTAAAAGAATGTAAAGCATCTTGAAGAATGCCTGCTTTCCTCCCTGGGACCCATTTTGTGTCCATCCCAAGAAGGGCCCTGATCCAGTGCAAGCCCCTTCTTCTGCCATGCAGGAACTCTCCTGCCGGATGGCCACCCAGCCTCTGCTGAAAGACCCCCCAAGACTCCACTCCGAGGGGCTCTGGCTGGGTGGTCTCTCTTGCCCAAGGCATGGCCTGGGTTGAGAGTCTGGGGAGAGACAGAGAAATGGGGTGAAGTGGGGGCTGCTGGGGAAACTGAGGCTGCAAGGAAGGGGCCCCTCCAAGGCTAGGTCTCTGCTTGGGTTGGATGCGGGGAGGAGACCACCCCTGAGCTGATGCAGAGGGCTCTCTCTTTCTCCCTTGGGAAACCTAACCTCCCATCTCTGATGGCAGCAAAGGGAGCCCCTCGTCCTTCTCTGTGTGGGGCAGGGGAGCGCCAAGGCACCTGGCCACAAGTGGACCTCACTCCCAGACCCAAGATGCCCCACCCCATTTTAGGTGCCTTTTGACTCCCAGTGTCTTTGGCATCCCACCTGGTCCTCTTGCCCAAAGACCCCAGAATGGGGCTGCCTGGGGTGGGCACAGGAGGTTTGTTTACCTGCAGGGCAAGATCAAGCGGAAGCACAGAGCGCATGGGGGGCTCTTGATAGAAGTGGGGAGTGGGCTTCGTGAGTTGGCTTCAGCCGAAGGCTTCCTGCCCAGTGAGGGCCTTTGGGCACAACAGGGGTCTGGTCTCTTGCGAAGGTCATGCCAATCTACTTTCCATTCCTCCCCCCTAAAAAACCTGGGGTACTGTCTGGAGACCACTTTGGGATTGATGAAGGTGAACATCCTGAAAGTTAACTCTGAAGTTCAGTGAGCGGGAAAGCTGTCGATTTCCTGCGCTGGCAGCAGGTTGAACTAGATGACTCTTGGGATCCCTTCCAAAGCCATGAGTAGATGAACTGAGAGATTCATATTATGGGAGGACCCCTTTCCGTTGTTTGGGTAGCCCTTGAGGAGGGGCTGAAAGGAGCTAAAGGAACAGGGTGCCCATATTTTGCCAGCCTGGCCACAAAATGGGATGGAAGGTCCCCTAAAGACCATGCAGTCCAACTCCGGGCCTGTCAGAAAGTCCACTGCCGAAGTGCCCCCCGAGAGATGGGCGTCCAACCCAGCCCTCTCAGCCGAAAGGCACCCAAACTGGCAGACCCCTTGGGCCAGCAAAGGGGCTGCGAGAGATTCACAGACTGAACCCTTGCTGGGTGGGCTGCTGCCAACCTGTCTCTTTGGCTTTCCTTGGCAGAGGGGGAGCTGCGGGTGACGCAGAAGGGGCGCCAGTTGCGCACGCTGATGCTGGGTGACGTCTTTGGGGAGCTGGCCGTGCTGTACAACTGCCGGCGCACGGCCACCGTCACAGGTGAGGAGGCCATGCGTGTGCATGCGTGCATGTGCACATGTGTGTGTGTGTGTGAACAGCCCTGAGATGTGGCTGACCCAAGGCCTGCAGCTGCTTGAGAGGAACAGTAAGAAGTGCCCACTGCAAGCCCCCTAAGTCAAGGGGGCATTATTAGCATTATTATTATTTCTTGCCTGCCTCTCCCCACGGATCGAGGATGAGAACAACATCAGACTGACAGATACACGACATCAGTTAAAAACACAACTTTGGTGAAAAACACACATCGATTTCAAAGAACAAACAAGACACATACATATTGAAACAATCCACATTTAAAATTCATCATTTGAAATTTACAATTTAAATGGTACCTAAAGGCAGCCAGATGCATAAAACCCCACCAGCTCCTCTCCCTCCTGCATCAGCAACAACTCTCCAATAGCTCTCCTGGGAATAACTTCTTGTTGTTGTTGTTGTTGTTGTCGTTTCTAACTTATGGCGACCCTAAGCCACATTCTCTCAGCCTCAGGAGAAGGCAATGGCAAATCTCTTCCGAACAAATCTTACCAAGGAAACCCCATGATAGGGTTGCCTTAGGGTCACCGTAAGTTGGAAACGGCTTGAAGGCACAGAACACACAGACACAAGACAAACCTATCCTGGGGTTTTCTTGACAAGATTTGTTCAGAGGAGGTTTGCCATTGCCTTCCCCTGAGGCTGAGAGAGTGTGACTCTCCCAGTGGGTTTCTTGGCCGAGGAGGGAATTCTGATCCCCAGAGTCATAGTCCAGCCTTCAAACACTATGCCCCACACCTGGAGCCTGCTACCTGAGTGGGGTTGCAATGGGCCAGTTTCCTTGGCACTGGCTTGGGCGTTGCAAGGTGTTCTTCTGCTGCCCCTGAGTTGGTGCATGCCCACCCCCCATGCTCACCCCACACCTGCTGCTTTGCACCCCCAGGACCCAGCGGCCCCCTTGCGCCAGATGGCAGTGGTGATGGGGAGCATTTGGGGCTGAGACTTCTCTGGGTGGGTGGGGGACAGGATGGGCCCCTTGGAGCCATGTGGCATCTTAGGAAATGGATTTTTCACAATTATGCCAGCACACCAGACGTCTGGAGGGGGCCCTAGAAACAAACAAAAGTATTGCAGCCGAGGCTTTTGTGCCCACGGCGCTTGTTAGTGTTTATGCGCGCAGCATCTCTTTGTTGATTTTCCTGGAAAAGGCAAAGATGGCTGCCCCTCAGGAATTTTATGCAATAATTTAATAATGCAACTCGTAACATTTAACGGCTGGTGTGCGCTTCTAAATGTCTAAAATAATTAGGCTGGGAACCTGAGAGGAAACTCTGGTCCTGGGGTTCCATGTACGCCACATGGGCATCCCATTGCTCTGTGGGCCTGTGCCCCCAAAGTGGCCCTCTGCCAGGGCCAGAGCCTCTGTGACCACTTGCTCAAGGGGCACAAAGGCTCTTTCTGTCAATGAGGAACCTGGACAGGGCAGCTGAGCGGCTGGCATTTCCTCCCTGCCTGTTGCCACTTTGGAAGTCTTTCTGGATGCTAGAGTTGCAATGGGGCATCCTTGGCACTGTTGCCATGGGGATGGTACAGTTTTGTCTTCTCTGGCTCGCTCTGCCGGCTGAAGAGAGTGGCCTTCCTCCATCTTCCTCCTCCTCCTGCCCACCAGCCCCTTTCCAGAGGGATCCCTGCAGGTGGGGGGCATGTGGCATTTGCCCCTCCGGCTGCCACGTTGCCACAACAGCCCCTTGGGCTCCTGCGCTTTGTGGCTTCTGAAATGCTGCCCGGCTTCCTTTCTTCTTTGTTTCCGAGGCACCGGTGCGTCAATCACGATGCGCGTTTCAGAAAGTTAATGGCAGGAGCGCGGCCCACGCGGAGTCGAGCGTGTGGCAAATTGCCGTTCCATTCTGAAAGCCTCCCGCGCCTGCATTTATGAGATCGAAATGTGACAGTCAGGCTTTGTGTGAAAGGGCTGGGGGGGGGGGGGGGAGAAAGAGGCTCCCCTTGAGAAACAAGCCTTGCCCTCCTTCCCTGGCCGGAGGTGGCCTCCGGCTCACCTGGCAACTCTCGCCTGGCAACCGCAGGTGGGCTCCCAGGTGGGCTCTGAGCCCCTTCCTGGCCCAGGGACAGGACTGCCTTGCATGAACTTGGCAGGGAGCCTGGCACAGAGGAACCAGGGGTCCTGACTTGTTGCGTGCCTTCAAGTTATTTGCAACCTATGATCACTCTGTGGCAAACCTATCATGGGGTTCCCTGTCAAGTTGTTCACTGCCTTCCTCTGAGGCTGAGAGAGTGCAAATTGCCCAGTGAGTTTCCATGGCTGAGCAGAGGAGGAGTCAAACCCTGGACCCCAGAATTATTGCCCAGCACTGTAACCCCCCATGCCTCATTGGGTTTTGTCCCCCAAACCCCCCATTAACCCCTCATCTGACTCTTCTCTTCAGCCCTGACGCCGGTGCAGCTGTGGGCCATTGATCGCCAGGCATACCGCACCATAATCACCGAGAATGCCAAGCGGAAGCGTGCCGAGGTGCTGGCGGGCCTGCGGGGGTGAGTGAGTGACCAGGTGCATGCGCGTGCTAGGGGGACACCAGGGTCCCTTTTTTAGGGGACCGGTGGGAGCAGAGTCACGGATGGTCTTGATCCTGGTGGGAGACAAGAAAGCAGGAATAAGTGCCGCCAAGAAAAGTAACTTGTGCATTGGGGGGGGGGTCTGTTGCAAAAGGAAGACTCCCTCCTTTGCCTCTGGTTTCTGGGGGGATGCTTCTTTCTGGAGATGAGAGATGAAACCACCCCACAGATGGGGCACGGGTGTCCCCTTTGGGGCTTGAGGGGACTACGGAACTGACCACCACATGAGTAGTGAGAGGGAGGAGGGGGATTTTGTTCCTGAGGCGAGGTTGCCCTTTGGTACATCTAGGCTCCCCCGCCTTTCTTCCTCCTTGCCCCCATTTTCCCCCCATTTTCTCCCCTTAACAGGGTGAAGCCCCTACAAGGTCTGTCAGATGCGGCCCTTTCACAGCTGCTGGACTCTGCAGAAGAGGTGACTGGAAATGTACTTGGAAAGAGGCTGGAGGGGGAAGAAAGGCCCCTGTTAAGTCCTAAACACATACACACACCCCTTGTGGCATGCAAGGATGTGTGACTTCCTTGTTTGTCCATGTGCCCCCTGCTGCAGCGCACCTTTGCCCCCGGTGAGAGCATCATCCAGGAAGGGGACGAAGGTCGGACCTTCTTCTACATCCTCCGCGGCCAGGTGGGTCCCCAAGCAAAGCCTCTCACCCCTGACCTGGTTTGTCCTTGTCCAAGGCAGACTCCACTCTGGGATCCTATAAATAGGAGAGATGATGATGATGATGATGATGATGAATAACCTTTATTTGTATAGTGCTGTAAATTTACACAGCACTGAACATACAATCTGTAATTAGACGGTTCCCTGCCCTCAGGCTTACAATCTAAGAAGGTCCTAAGAGAAATCCTATAAATCCTATAAATTTCAGACAAGAATCCTATTGAGGTGGGAGCCACTGGCATGGGAGTGGGGCCGGCGGTGAGGCCAGAACCTGCTCCCAAATGGTGCCCTTCTGCCAGACCAGAGGGTCTCCATTCCCCATGCCACCCTCCAGAAAGCCTGCTTTTCCTGCTCCTCGAGGCTGCCTTGAGGGGAAACCAGGCAGGCTGAGATCTTACCCTGAGGAGAGACCAAGCAGGGCTATGGGTTTGCGTGTTCCATGTGCCCCCAGGAATCCATGCGCAAGGGTGCAGCGTGCGCAGCTCATGTGCCACAACCTTGAACCAAATGCAGATGATGATGTCCCTCTGCTTCTGTTGGGGAACTTATGTGGGCCTAAGAGCCTCCAGCTCTGCCCTTGAGTCCCAGCAGGGGCCATTTCCCCAGGAGCCCTGGACCCTTCCTCCCTTGCAGATACAGAAGGGGAATGCAGCTGCCCAGCCACATGCGCATGCACCTGTGCATGAATCATCCACCCAGATGCCAGTCTGGGCATGCCTCCTGTCTCTGTCCTTGGTGGCGGGCACTGCCCCAGGTCACAGGGTCTAGTCGCCCCCTGGCTCGCCTTCCTTCACCCACTACAGGTCGAGGTGACCAGGAACGTGGAGGGCCAGGAGGAGCACATCCGGGTCCTGAAGGCTGGGGACCACTTTGGGGAGCTCTCCCTCATCCGGTAAGCCATGGCAAGAGTGGGATGCCCATTGTTTTGGGGCAGGAGCAGGGCTGCAGGCCATTTGCTACTCCCAAGCAGGAAACGAAACCCCAGAGATGCTGGGGATGAGTCTTTCTGGGGCATCCCTGTAGGGCTGGGGTGGGGGGAAGAGGGGGGTTTGGGAAAGGGTTTGTGGGCTGTGTGTGTCTGTGTGGGTTGAAGAACCAGAACCAGAGCCCCTCAACCTCCTTGTGGCCTCTGCCACTGGACACTCTCCCTAGGAGTCTCCAAGCCCAAAATGATCCTGCATCATTGGGGCAACTGCTGTCCTCTGCCTTGAGAGAGAGAGAGGCACCACTTAGGGGTCTCAGGGCATGGCACAGAACTCCCCAAGGCCTGCTTGTGGGGAAGGGACACAGGAGCCCTCCTGAGCAACTCATGGGCAGACAACGTCCTTCTCATTTCTACCCCTCCCCAGTGAATCCACCTGGGTCCCAAGGGCTGCCGTGATCTTACATGTTCACCTCACCAATTTGCCATTTGGGATTAGGCTCTTCTTGTACCCATTTTGGAGATGCAACTGAGGCTGAGAGAGATTAACTATGTCTGTGCAAGAGAGAAAGCTTTTGCACCCAGGACTCACTCATCCCCAGTCACTAATCCTTCCCAGGGGCTTCCTTGGCTACAAGAGGTGGCCGATGGACCTGCCTTTGGCCTGGCCTGGTGAAGGGGAAGGTCACTCTACCAGCCACAGTGGACTGACTGACCAGGCCCAGCGGACCGGACCTTTGTGCCAGCGGGTGAACAGCAAAAAGGTCTGGTCTCCTGGACCTGGTCAGTCAGTCCACCATGGCCCTTGGTGTGGGGCTGCACTGCTGACCCACACCAGCCCTCTCAGAACCAGCCAGTGACAGTGTGGGGCCCTGGGCTTGCAGGGTCAAGGTGGCCCCAGGATTCTTTGGCTAGTAGAGGCAAGGGCATCGGCCACGACGGCCACCATCCCTTGGACTCCCCTGTCCACTCCTCTGCCCACTTTGAGTTGAGTTACAGGAAGCAAAAGGGATGTTCCCAGCAATGATGTGGTGTTTGGAGCTGTGTCTCTGTTGTGATCCAGAGCATCTTCAGTTGAGTCGGTCTTGAGTAGTCAAGAGCTATAACCTTTGCAAAAGATATGCCACTAGTGAAGACAGAGGACACTAGGAATGTTTATAGCTGAACAGATAGTCATTTGCACTTGTGGGACCATCCTTGGGGCATCCTGATGAGGGTCTGCACTTGGACAGATTGGGAAGCAGCACTCATGTGCCTCTCGATTGAGCATGTCCAGGGCTGTTCCTGAGGACCAGGGGTGCAGCCATGGTGGGGGTTTGGGACTATCATAGAAAACCAGGACTCTTCACCCGTCTTTCTCCCCTCTCTCTCTCTCTGTCTGCCCGCTTCTTCTTGGGTGCAGCAACATTCGCAGGACGGCCAGCTGCCGGGCGCAAGAGGAGGTCACCTGCATCGCGGTCTCCAAAGAGTGAGTAGAAAGGGAAGGGGGCCATGGATGCCACACCATGCGCCTGGAGAAGGGGGTAACCAGGAAGGGCCACAACAGCTTTGCAAGGGAGGCTATTGCTCCTTCTCCTATTCTCTAGAACAGCAGAAAACAAGCTTGCTCTATCTTCAGTATGACATCTCTTCAAATACTTACACAGGGCTATCATATCACCTCTTAACCTTCTCTTCTCCAGGCTAAACATCCCCAGCTTCCTAAGTCTTTCCTCAGAGGGCTTTGTGGTTTCCAGATGTAGAAGTTCCTCCTAATGTTTCTATTCTCTGGAGCAGCAGAAAACAAGCTTGCTCCCTCCTCAATATGACATCCCTTCAAATATTTAAACAGGGCTCTCATATCACCTCTTAACCTTCTCTTCCCCAGGCTAAACATCCCTAGCTCCCTAAACTGGTTCTCATAGGGCTTTACGGTTTCCAGACCCTTTATCATTTTGGTTGCCCCCCCTCAGAAATATCTGAGGTTTCCCAGGTGCAGAGCAACAAAGGCACTTGCAGTCAGTCAGGCCAGCACCCCAAAAGCCAAAAATGGGATCAGTGGCTCAGATGTAGAACAAGCTTTATAGGGTTTTTTTTTTTTTTTTTTTTTTGGAGGGGTGTGTTCTTGGATGAGTCTGTTCCCTCAAAGGTGAGAAAGAGTCCCGTGGGATCCTAAAGGCTTATTGTGGCAGGAACTTCCACTGGATTGGTTCTGGTGGTGGCCGTAGTCTCTTCTGTGGGCGCAGAGGGTGGCAAACGTGTTCAGTGGGGCTCCTTCCCTTCTGCGGCTTGTGCTCCATTGGCATTCTGATCTGGCAGAGACCCGAGTTTTGCATCGCAGTCTCACAGATCGGCTCTACCTCTTGCATTTGAGGGCAGCTGCTTGCTTTGGTTCTGCCGCCTGGCTCCATTCCCATGTATTTATTTAGATGAGCTGGCAAATACATGAGCCAACTGAGAGTAACATATCCTGAGCCTGACAACAAGGATGGCATTAATCCTTGAGAGCTTCTGCCACAAGGCTCTTTCCTGTTTCAGGAGCATTAAAGACCAAAATCTTGGGATAACAACGTTACTTAGAAGCCAGGAGGAGAGGCAGGAATTTCTGAGGGAGCTGAAAACTGGCACAGTCAAAGGATTAGCTGCCCATCGTGGCATCGCACCAGCCGCTTCCCTGATCACTTCTGGTCCAACAGATCTGGCAGGTTTTCTGCATCAAAGCAAGACCTTTGCCCAGGTTTGCCCAGAGGTGAGGCTGGACGAAGGTTCAGCCACGCATGGCAGATCCCCGCTCCGAAAACAGAAACCCCTTGCCTTTGGAGTCCTGGAAACGCCATCTTCTTCTTCCGTCTCCATCCAAAGAGGCTTATGCAAGATAAAGAAATATCAAATGTAGTTTCTAGGTCAACTGTAGGCTTCATCTGACGCACAAAACTCTGTGGGAAGACTATTTGTGAGAAGAAAAAAAGTGTTAGTAAGCTTGACAAAGATTAGTACATAACAGAAGCATTAAACAACTGGAGATGACTTCCTTGTTACGTGACACATTTCCACTTACCTGTTGTGTTGCTGTTGTTGTGTGTTTTTTCCTAAAGGCACAATGACTGGGGGGGCTTCCTCATCACCAGTCTTGCGTTTTACTTTTATATAAAAAAGTTTGCAGTTTCTAGGCCATGCGCCACGTGTGCTTTTTAAAGGCAGCCTGTAGGCTCACAATTGGAAAGTGGCAAACACTCAGCCACGCAAACAAGTATTCAGTTGCAAAAACAAGCAGAACAGCACAATGCCTCTCTCTGGGGCTTCTGGAGGGGGCAGGGGAGATTTGGGGCAAGGGGGCAGCCCTCTTTCTGCTGCTGAGATGGAGGGAAAATGGGGGCATCTGCTTGGCAGCTTCCACTTCAGTGGAGTTGGTGAATCCACACTGGGTTTTAGTCCAAAGTTTGGACTAGTGTAGAGGGATGCGGTGGCTTAGTGGTTAAAATGCCAGTTCTAGCAATTGGAAGAAGAGCCCACCTTCAGGGTGAGAGGGACTTTGGGGGCCATTCCAACAAACTGACCAAACACCTGTATGAAATAGGATGTTTTAAAAATTGAAATAAATTTTATTTACATTAAAATCAGTACTTACATTCATCCTTTCAGTACAGAAAAAAAGAAAGAAAATACACATATTTTTAACAACACATACATAAACAAAAGAAAACAAAACAAAAATTCCATGAATTAACTAACTTAAAACCATTAAAATTTCTTTTTTCTTCTCTCTCTTGTATCGTTATCATTCAAATAACACTAAAAACTTCCTTTTATAAGTCAATCTTTGTTTGTGATCTTCTTCACTTATATTAATATGTAGTTCAGATTAAACAATTCATATCTGTCTGCTTCTTGTGAGAGATCTGTCACCATATTAAATATATTAAATATTAAATATTCCTTTCTATCAAATTAACAATCAAAAACTATTCTTTACATTTTCTAAGTGTTTCAAGATTTTTTTATGCTTATTTCATCTATATAATACCATTAACATCTCTTTGTATTTCCTCCCACTATAGATCTTAGACCATAACTTATCAAATATTGTGAATAACATTTTCTGTATACATTAAATACATTATTTCTTCCATTATTAGTGATTATACTGTATGCTATATTTAAATTTTCTTCTATCTCAAACCCACATTGCAGATATAACATATAAATCACGTTACATTATAAAATTAAGAATGATCTCTTCTTCTGTCATTAATATATTTGGCAATCGGTTCCTGTTCTTGATTACTACAGTTCACCATTTGATCTTTCAAAAGATATGTTAACTTATCTAAAGTCATCATATCGTATAATTTCATGAACCATTCATTTATACAGAGTTCATCTTTGCTCTTCCATTTTTTAGCTAGGACTATAGGATTTTAAAAATAAATATGATTTGGAATGGCATGTGGTGGCCTAGTGGTTAAGATGCCAATACTGATGATCAGAAGATTGGACTGTGGGCAGTTCGAGGCCCGAGTGCCGCATGATGGGATGAGCTCCTGTCGCTAGTCCCAGCTTCTGCCAACCTAGCAGTTTGGAAGCATGCAAATTCAGGTAGACAGATAGGTACCACTTAAGTGGGAGGGTAACAACAGTGTTCGGTGCAGCCATGCCGGACACATGACCGTGAGAGTTGTCTTCAGACAACGTTGGCTCTTTGGCTTAGTAACAGAGATGAGCACTGACCCTTACAGTCAGACATGACCAGGCATTAATGTCAAGGAACTACTTTTAAAGGTAAAGGTATTCAATGTGAAGTCGAAAAGGTATCCCCCGTTGACAAAGTTGTCAAGTTGTGTCCAACTTTTACCTTTACCCTTTTTTTTTTGGGACTCAGGTGCTGGGCTTATTTGGGTGCCAGGGTTGAGCAGCTCAGGTAGTTCTTTTACAGTTTGGACTAGAATCCAGACACACACAGAGACATCAGAGCAGGGTGACCAGGCATCCTCCTTTTCCAGGACGTGTCCTACATTTCAACCTTCTGTCCAGGAGGAATTCCAGAATGTCCTCCGTTTGGAACAGGACTAAGAAGCCCATTGAGTAGCACCTTGCTGGCTGTTCCCCTGCAAGAAATGCATCTGTTTCAAAGAAGGGGATGCACTGCTGTAATTGTACTGCTTTTAGGCTGTCTTTTTTATTTTGAGTGTATGTTTTGAATCTCTTTAAGATTGTTAATAGCTTGATTCTGTCTTAAAGTTGTAAGAGGCCTTGAGTCCCATTTTTGGAGAATGGGTGGGATGATGGCAATGGCGATGATGATGATGGTAGTAATAATAATAATAATAATGATAATAATAATAAATAATTCCCCCACAGAGACTTCCAAGAGCTGAGCCCACTGTGCGTCCGTCAGCCGTAAGTACCAGCACCACATCTTGGGTTTTTTTTTTTGGGGGGGGGAGTAGGGCTTCTGTGGTTGGATCTTTGGGGCAGCTTATGAGTATTATTCATCCCTCTACAGATACACACACACACACCACCCCTCCCTGAGCCCCCACATTTGAATGAATGCACTTTGTGCAAACACAACTGAGTGCCATCTCACAGAGGACTCTGTGGATGTACGATTTGTGTTAATCCACCACTTACTTTGGGATGCAGAGTACTTTTTGTTCCCTTATCATTTTCTGTTATCATGGGTTTTCTTCATTTTAATTCCCCCCAGAAAATGCTGCATAGAGTGGAAATAATATTTTATCTTAAAAGGGAAAGGTTCCTCATTAGGATGATGAATATTTAACAGTTGAGTTTGGAGTATTTAAAAGCTCAATGTGGGGCATTTAAAAGCGGCATTTGTAGTACAAGGCCATAGCGCTCGTATTCCTGGGCTATGTTTGGAGCTTCGTGCAAATAAAGGACTTGGAATAAAGGGAGGAAATCAGCCTCATGCTGTTCTGGAGCCTGTGGAGGTCTGCCTCTCCTTGTTGCTGGTCCCCAGCCCTCCAGGCTGGAGTTGTGGGGTGACCGTCTTAGAGAGATCAAGGGGGAGCCCTCTCCCTGCCTTCAGCCGTGTCCCAGGGACAAGACCAAAGATGCACCCAGGGTCCCTTTCTTCTTGAGACGCTGTGGGTTTCTAGAGCAATGAACGAGAGCGGCCCTCCAGTCCCTAGTGGTCATCTCCTGACCGCTGGGGCCTTCTTTGCCCGTGCCTCCATAGGAACCAGCGTGGGTCAAGAACCCAAGGCAGGCAGTCCTTTTGATGCTCTTGAGGAGAGGCAATGTTTGCAAAGGAGGGCTGGACCCTATTTTGGCCCAGGGAAGATGGGGCGGTCAGTCCTCGGGTGGGGTGAGGAAGGCTTTGCTTGGCTAATTTCTCTCATTTCCTCTCCTTTTCCCCAGGGAAGCGACGGCACAAGAGACCCTCCCTCTCTCGGAGTCCAGACGGTCAGTCCTTAACCTCCTGTACTTGCCCAAGCCCCCATAGCAGTGGGGCAGATAATGTCAGTCGGGGTCCCTTGGGGGTCCCAGGTAGTCCTCTTGTGGACAGCAAAAGGAGGTGGCCACAAACAGGGTGGATGTGCTGCCTTGCAACCAAAGGAAATGCTATCCAGGAACAGCTGGAACGTTCCTGCTCTAGCAAAAGGGGGCTAGACTATATGGCCCCTGGGGTCCCTTCCAGCGCTGTGATTGTACGAAAAGACCTCTGGGTGCTCTAGGCCCACCTGCAGCCTTATCCTAGGGATGGGTAACTTGTCACCCTCCACTTGTTTATGGACTACAACTCCTATCATCCAGATCCTTGATGGGAGCTGTAACCAGTCACTTTTAGGGGACAACTATGCCGGGTGCCGATTTTTGTACTCGGCAGAAGTGGTGGATGCTGGGCAGGCTTTCCGTGGTGCTCCTGCCCCTGAGGAATCGGTGGCCCCGAAAATGTGACCAGCCAGTTATGCAGTGTCAGCCCTGCAGGCCCATGTCCACAATGTTGTGGTGTCAGACCAGATTCAGCCCGAGGCATGTGGTCCCTGTTGTGGTCAGGGCAAGGCATAATGCTCAGGACTGGCCCCAGATTAAGTGACCGATGTATATGTATCTCCTGCCAGTGAGGCCTGGAGGGAAATCCATCCACTGAGCAGCCGTATCCTGAACCCAGACCCTCCAGCTGGGTGGGTCTAGCAGGATGGGACCCTTGCTGGGTTGGACCCAGGTGAGCATCTCAAATCCAGAGATCCTGTTGCTCTTCAGACGTTGTTGGACTGCAACTCCCATCATTCTTCAGCCTTAGCTATGCAGGGAGATGCAGCTCAAGAGCACCCGGGGGGCAGCACTTTGTTTTCTTCCTAAAAGTGTTCCCCTCTAAGGTTTCCGGATGCTGATCCCAATGCAACCGCTGGCAGTGGGCGACTGAGCAGCAGTGCCTCTGGGTTGTCCAGGGGAACTCACCTCCTCATGACCCACTGCTCTGGCAGCACCTCTTTTGAATCCTCCAAGAAGGGGAGGATGGGGCTGTGGAGGGGGTCCTGAGGCAAAGAGTCATGGATAGTTGGCTTTGCTTTTCTCCAACCTCTGCTTTGAGATGACAAGAAACGCTTCAGCTTCCCCACTTTGTTTGGCTGTTGCATATTGTTCTTTGGGAACTTGTGGGGGCGGAAAGAGAGAGAAGGCAGAGGAGTAAAAAGGGGACCTCCAGGGATCAGGGATCTCTTCGCAAGGTGACAGATCCTGCAGATGGGGAGCTGTTGCACCCCCCTGCCTTGTGTTGTGTGTTGTTGTTGTTGTTGTGTGTGTGTTTGTGGTGCTTGCCTAATGCTCTGCGATGGAGCAGGGGGTGGCTTTGCTCCCATGTCTTAACGGCCCCCAGAAATGGGGGTGGCACCTGGACCACCGGAAGTCATGGAGCTGAGACCCCAAGGGCAATCTCCTCCAGCCAGGCCAGGGGTCCACTCTGGGGGCCGTCCAAGCGATGGCCACCCAACCTCTGTCTGAAAGCCTCCAACCAGGGCTTTCCTACTGGGCTGAAGGCTGTGGTGCCCACTGGATGGGGAGTGGGCAATCTCTTCTTGGGGGCATTAAAGGGGGTCAGTCGGAGAAGGGATGAGGTTGGCAATGCTGAGCAATGCTGCCACAGGGAGGCCTCCTCATGAGGGGGTGAGGGTCTGGAGCTGGGGTGCTGCCTAAGTGGGTAGTAACTGCTCTTTCTCCTGGGGGTGCAGCATTAAGAGAGGGCATGACGGGGGTCTCGCCTGCCCTGCCCAAACTGGCGCAGCACCAGTCCCCCCCCCCCCATGGCCACAAAGATCTCTTGGGGCCTGACTGGAAAATTTTGGGGGTGAGGGTGGCAGCGCAGTTTTAAAATGGCAAGGAGTGGTGTGAGCAATTGGGTCATCAGGTGGGTGCAAGGGGTGCAAACCACACCAAGTGACACTCTAAGGGCACATGACACCCCACTTTTTCTCAAACATCTGTGTTTTGGCAGAAATGGGCAGTGGCAGTTGCCCGCTTCCCTTTAAAATGTTTAAGAGATGCCGGGAGTGGGGTGAAGGTCAGTGGGAGGAGAAAGGAGAGACCCCAGGATGTTTTTAAAATAAAATTTCAAATTTTAATTTTAATTATTTTCAAAAAAAGATCTTTATTTTAAAAAATTAATTTTTTAAAACAAATTTTAATTTTTTTATTCTTTTAAATTTTTATTGAAAAACATCAAGCACATAAAACTATGAATACATAAATACATTTAGGTCGTGCATATGATATTGTGATTTAAAGGTATAATTTTTGTTTTGCTAAAATTATTTGTGGGTCACAACTCTTGCCATAGCATTCAAGTGATGCGCTTGTGATTTATGAGCATCATCAGTACAAAATACATTACTATGGATTCTGTATGGTGTGGGATGGGGTCTCTGGGCACAAAGAGGCGTCAAGGGGGGCTTGGTTTTCTCTCTGAGACCCCCTGATGATGCTCTCTTCCCTCCCTCCCTCCCTCCCTCTCTCAGGGGGTCCCTCCTCGAAGGAGCATCATCATCATCATCATCCTCTTTGCCGCCTCCGCTGGGGCTCCAGGACCTTATGCCTGTCTTCTATGAGGAGGGCGAGCAGCAGGGGCGCCCGGTGGTCCTGGGCACTGGAGGCTTTGGCACCGTTGAGTTGGTGAGTGGCAGAAGAAGACCCTCTGCCGAGGAAAAAGACCCCCAAGTATCTTGCCTTTGCTCCTTTGAGGCTGGGCTCCCTCTCTCTTCTCCTTAGGAAGCCCTCCCCATTTGCCATTGAGGGAGGCAGGAGAGCCTCTGAGGTCCCCAGACCCAAGATGGCAGGGGGCTCTGAGAGGGCCTGGGGTCTCTGGGGTCCTTCCTTGGGCTCAGGGGTCCTGAGAGGTGCTCACCTGGAGCGGGGGGGAGAGACAGAGGGGTGGATGAAGGATGATGGACAGGCCCTGCCCCTTCTGCCTCCTTTCCCACCCCTTTTCCTCGCCTTCCCGCAGGTGCGCAGCGCATGCGCAGAGGAGGGTGCGTCAGAGCGGCTGTTCGCCCTGAAGCGCCTGCGCAAGGACCACGTGGTGCAGAAGCGCCAGCAGGAGCATGTGCTGATGGAGAAGCAGGTCCTACTCCGGAGTCGATGCCCCTTCATTGTCCGGTGAGCAGTGACCCCTTTTCTTAAAGGAGCCCCAATGGCGCAGTGGTTAAATGCCCGTACTGGTTGTGAGTTCGACACCAGCCAGGGGCTCCGGGGCGACTCAGTCTGGCATTCTTACATAGGTCGGTGAAATGAGTACCCAGCTTGTTGGGGGCAATTAGCGTAAACCACTTTGTAAACCACTTAGTACATAGGTAAGAGTTACATAAATGTACTTGCTCTTGCTATCTCTCTTCCTCCTCCTGGGGGTCTCCTCTGCGCCACCTCCCTCCCAGCCCTATGCGGGGGTCCCAAAATCCTCTATGTGCTGTTGGGCTGCAGCTCTCATCATCCCCAGCTTACCCAGTCCAGAGTCAAGTGTGGTGGGAGCAGTATATTGGGAGAAAGGGGGGACAGACAGACAGACAGACAGATAAAAAAGTAGTTCCTCAAACCAGATTTCCCATCCCCGACCTCTTCCCAGGAAAAGAGAATTTGGGGCTGTGGGAAGAAGGCAAGAGTCAGCCTGGTGTCATGTTCTGAGCATGGGACCAGGGTTCAAATCCCTCAACTCAGCCATGGAAACCCACATTTTGACCTTGGACCCATCCCACTCTCTCAGCCTCAGAGGGAGGCAATGCTGGCAAACCCCCTCTAAGGAAATTCTGCCAAGAAAGTGCCATGATGATGGGATCCCCTTAGGGTGGCTACAATTAGGAAATGCCTTGAAAGCACCCAGTAAAAGAATCCCATAGATGTGAAGTGATGACTGTATAAGTAACATGTCCAAAAAAAGTGACTAAGGATTCTGTATGGAGGAGGTCACACCATGAGTTGCTGCACCGGGTGATGCCAATCCTAATGATGCCATTCCTCTGGTGGGGATCAGATTCAGGGAAGGCAGCAGGAGCTCTGGGGGGGTTTTTTGGGGGGGGGGAGGGGCAAGGGAGGGATGGTGGTGGTTATGGTCTTGTGCTGAATGTCCCATTTCCTCGCCTCCCTTCCAGGCTCTTTGCCACTTTCCGGGACAGCCGCCACGTCTACCTGCTGCTGGAGTTCTGCCAAGGAGGGGAGCTGTGGGCAAAGCTGCGTGAGGTGTACGGAGAGGGGGCTGGGAGTGGTGGGTCAGAAAATGCCACCGGAGCCTTTGGAGCAGCCAAGAGGGGCCCTGTGTAGGAGGAGGTTGATGGAGGCTGTGGGGCAAGGGTAGGGGGTGAGCATCCATCGGGCAGGATGTTGGCCCTGGCAGCCCCTCTTCCTGGCTTGTAGGGAGTCGTCCTCCCTCCAGAACAGAAGGCTTTGCCCCCCCCCCTTCCATGCTAAATGTGGGGAGGGGTCCTTTACCCAACCAGGGATTTGGGTCTCTTGCTCCCCATTGCTGCCTCTTGGCCCTTGAGGTGGCTTTGACTTGATGTGATGTGGGGAAAGAGCACAAATCCGGGGCCCTGCCACACTCCACATTTGCAGCGCTTGGATTCCTCTTTAATGACCATCAGGGCTCCATCCTAGAGACCCCTGGGATCTGAGTTATAAGTAGAGGCATTTTAGGTTCTTAGCCAGAGAGATCTAGTGACCCACCAGACTACAAATCCCAGGGTGGAGCCGTGCCACTTGGAATCCCAACGCAGAGATGGTGGGGCTTGAAAAGCCCCTTCACCCTTTGAGAGTAACCTTGTCTCCATTCAGTGGGGTCCCACTGCGACTACAGAGAACTGTCCCCCAAGTTTGCCCCATGGCTATGCTGTCTTGTTCCCTGGAGAGACCTTGCTGGGCAGAGAAGGGTTGCTAAGGAGGGCTGACCCCTGGGTCCCTGTGCATGCCAACCCAGCCTGGCACTTCCGCCTCTGAGCCTTGCTTCTCCCCACACCCACTGGGTTTTTCCTCTCCCTCTGCCCCCCAGCCACTGCTTCTCGGAGCCGGTGGCCATCTTCTGCTCTGCCTGCGCGGTGGAAGCCCTGGACTACCTCCACTCCCAGGGCATCGTCTACCGGGACCTCAAGCCTGAGAACCTGATGCTGGATGCCAAGGGCTACGTCAAGCTGGTAAGGTGGGGGGCGGGCTGATATATGGGGTGGAGAGGACACTGGGCTCCAGCCACCAACCTGAGAAAGCAGCTGGGCACACCTGGCCCCTCCATCCCAGACACAGGCGTTTGGGAGGAACGCCTTCCAAAGACACCTCCTATCAGTCCCTGTCTTTTCTAAACTCTTCCTTCCCCCCATGGTCTGCTCCTCTGACCTTTGCAGGTAGACTTTGGCTTTGCCAAGGCCCTGAAGCGGGGAGAGAAGACTTACTCCTTCTGCGGGACCCCAGAGTACCTGGCCCCAGAGATCCTGCGCCACGAAGGCCACGACTTCTCCGTGGACTTCTGGACCCTTGGGGTGCTCATCTTCGAGATGCTTGTAGGGAGGTGAGGCTCTCTCCCAGCTGTCCCCATACACAGTGGGGCAGTTGGTCAGGGTCTCCATAGGTGGGCACCTGTGGCGGGACACCAGGAGGAGAAAGGGGTGCGAGCACCAAGGGAAGAGGGGCAAAGAGACCACTGGGCCCCAGGAATTCCAGGTGCTGGCAGGGAAGAGGAGCTGCAAGAGGGGTGGGGTGGGGGTCCGCAAGGCATCCTCTGGCATCTCTTCTCCCTGGGTTGGGGAGATTTCATTCCACCCCATCCTTGGATCTTGCGAGGACCCCATGGTCCTGATCTACTCAGATCCCAGGGCAGTTCAGGCTTGAGGGTCTGTGCCAATGAAGCAGTGCCAAGGGGCACCAAAACAAGGGTTAAGCAAGATGTAGCAGGAAAACCTATAGGCAAAGGCACAGTTAGTGCACATCCAATACCAATCATGGCAGCTGATGCTCAGGAAGAACTGGGCGCTGCCCCAATGGACACCAGGCAGGGCTCCTGGGCTGGTCTGTGTCCCAATGCATCCCCTCCAGGAGGAGATCAGACAGTTCAGTTGTGGTTTTCCTGATCTTTCAACATCTCTTCTTCTTCCCAAGCAAGGGAGGGGAAGACCACCCCATCCTAGCTGACAAAGGGCCAGTTTCCCAGCCATGCTACGATGGAAACAGTCCTGCCTTTTCCCTGCATGTGAGCTGGCCATGAAAGCCATGTTCCTATTTTTATTTGCTAGGCACCTGCTCCACTTGTGCACAAGGTGGATGGTGGCACTTGCCAATCACTCCTCACCAACCTTTCCAGAAAGTCCAGGTCCTCCAGATGTGCAACCTGTGTCCCCCCCCCCCCCCCCAGCTGGGTATAGGGGAAGAGGAAAGAGCGGCATGGAGGGGGAATCTTCTGGTGACAAGGGAGGAATGGGTCCCATGCCCCACATTGGCGCTGATCCTCCCCCTGCCCTTTCCAATCTCTCTCCACAGACCCCCCTTCCACAGCGCTGAGCCTCAGAAGATCTACAGCAAGATCATGGACGGCGTCTTCTCCTTCCCCGTCTTTGTCAGCGAGGCGGCTTGCTCCCTCGTGGCCAAGCTTTGCAGGTGGGTCTCCCTGCCAGGACCCGATCCGCCGGGAGGGAAGGGCTCTGGGGTCTGCAGGATGTGCCTCCCTGAGGAGGAAGGTGCAAGCGAGGGGGGAACGCTCCCCTTAATTTCCCCATATCTATTGCAAGAACTGTTGGAATATTGGCATCCTCCGAGGCATCTTTGGAGGTCATCTGTCCCGAGTGCTTCAATGGTGTCTTCCTGCATGGCAGAATGGGGTGGCCTTTGGGGTCTCTTCCAACCCTATGATTCTTGGGGTCTCTTCCAACCCTGTGGGGTGGCTGTCTTTTGCAAGCCTTTTAGTTGTGGATTCCTGCTTGGCTGAATGGGATTGGATTAGATGGCAATTGGGGTCCCTCCCAACTCTATGGAGATTATCCATAAACGAGGGATGTGCCATCCCTGTCCTGTTCCCATCATGATCCTGTCCTACCCACTCAATCGCAGGAAGGACTTTCAGATGGGATTCACACTTATTCCAGCCGGGAAGCATGAAGGATGGCAGTTGCGCAAAAGGCTTTCAGATGAACTCGCACAGATTCCGTCATTATCCTGCCATTAACCCATTATTAAAGTGACATTGGCTGCCATTTTGCATTAACAGACTTTCGCGTTATTGCAATGCCACTTTAATGATGGTTTAATGGCAGGATCGGGGCTGTGGTTTGAAAGCCTTTTGCGCTATTGCAGTCATGGACTGGTGGTAGGCCAGAGTTTGGGAATCACTGGGCTAGACAATGCAGCTGTTAGGTGAATTTGTCATTGGCTGACCAGCCAAACCCAAAGGGTGCTCAGCAATGGCTCCTCTTCGTCATCCTGGAGAGAAGTGATCAGTGGGGCGTCCAGTGCGGTTCTGCTCGGGACCCAGTTCTATTCAACTTCAATGACTTACATCAAACTGCAGGAAAAGAGATTCCACCTCAACATTAGGAGGAACTTCCTGACATTAAGGGCTGTTTGACAGTGGAACACACTCCTTCCTTAGAGTGTGGTGGAGTCTCCTTCTTTGGAGGTCTTTAAATAGAGGCTGGATGGCCATCTGTCAATGGGGATGCTTTGATTGGGAGTTCCTGCATGGCAGAATGGGGTTGGACTGGATGGCCCTTGGGGTCTCTTCCAACTCTATGATTCTATGAAAGTAAAGGGGCCATGGTCATCAAATTTGCAGATGACACCAAATTAGGAGGAGCAGCTAGTACCCCAGAGGACAGGATCAACATTCAAAATGACCTGAATAGACTAGAAAGCTGGGCCAAAGCTAACAAAATGAAATTCAATATGGAGAAATGTAAGATAGTGCACTTAGTGTGGGGAAAAAAAACACAAAATGCATAGATGGGGGACACCTGGCTGAACAAGACTTTTACGCGTGAAAGGGATCTAGGAGTTCTAGTAGACCACAAGTTGAACACGAGTCAAAAGTGTGATGCAGCGGCTAAAAAGGCCAATGTGATTCTAGGCTGCATCAATAGAAGTAGAGTCTCTAGATCAATTCTGCTTTGGTCAGGCCACACCTGGAATAATCCTGCGTCCAGTTCTGGGCATCACAGTTCAAAAAAGATGTTGAGAAACTGGAGTGTGTCCAAAGGAGGGTGACCAAAATAGTGGAAGATCTGGAAACCATAAAGCTCCTTTTTGAATTGTGGTGCCCGGAACTGGACACAGTATTCCAGGTGGGGCCTGACCAAAGCAGAATAGAGTGGCACTATTACTTCCCTTGATCTAGACACTGTACTTCTATTGATGCAGCCTAAAATTGCATTGGCCTTTTTAGCTGCCGCATCACACTGTTGACTCATGTTCAACTTGTGGTCTACTTGGACTCCTAGATCCCTTTCACATGTAGTTTCATTGTGCCAGGTGTCCCCCATTTTATATCTGTGCATTTCATTTATTAATTTCTATGCCACCTTTCTCCCAAAAAAAGGACCCAAAGCGGCTCACAATATAATAGAAGCATAGTTTCCAAACTGTGGGAAGTAATAGTCCTGTTGTATTCTACTCTGGTCAGACCTCATTTGGTGAACTGTGTCCAGTTCTGGACACCTCGTTTTAGGACAGAGATAGGCAAGTTGAAACAAGGATGATAAGAGGGATGGATGGAGAACAAAACCTACGAGGAAAGGTTGAAGGAGCTGGGCTTTTTAGTTTGGTGAAGGGAAGATTACGGGGAGACGTGATTTCCTCCCATAAAATTCAAAATATTTCATTGAGGCTGATCCTGTCTTGGGTGGTTCACATGGCAGGACTTTCAAAATACCAATGCTCTCATAAGTGCGCCTGATCCATTAATCCCATGGTCATGATCTTTTCACTATGCAAAGAAGCCAGACTGATTTTCTGCTCTTTTCCCCCAAATACAATTGCAGGCGGCGACCTGGGCAGCGACTGGGCAACACCAGCAGCGGGATCCGGGGCATCCGGAAGCACAGGTGGGTCTCCCGGGGAGTAGGTCGCCCAGACGCTGGCCTAGCAGAGAATGGTCATTTCTAGGTGGCCAGACCTTGGTGGCCCATGAGGAGTGACCAGGGCTGCAGGCTGCTTGCAGGGTGACCAGATGTCCGAACCCCACCCAAAGGAGGACAAGGCATTGCAAAACGTAGGACCATTACAAAAGCCAAGCTAAAAAACACTAATAAAAATATAAAGTATAAATGGGGAGCATGCCAGCCCCATCTGTCTGCTGTCTCCTCTCCTCCCCGGATGACCAGGTGTCCTAATAACTGCAAAGGAGGACAAGGCACCGCAAAATGGAGGGCATTCAAGAAAAACGTGGGACATTATCCAATAAAAGCTTAATTTCAGCACAATGGACGAATGAAAGGAACTATTTGAATGTAGATTCAGTCAAGAGTTTGTGGTTAGTAAAGCACAGTTTCATTGCATTTGGTTTCTTTACAGCTCTATTATTTTTCTGATGAACTCATCTTCCTTAAAATGCCTTCCTGGCTTGCAATAGACTTACAGAACTCTGTGCAAGACAAAGGCTTAAAACTGTGCTTTACTAGTCACAAAACCTTGACTGAATCTACATGTAAATAGTTCTTTCCATTCGTCCCTTGTGCTGAAATTAAGGGGACACCCCTTTGCCTTATATCCTCAAGCAGCCCATTGCCTGACACATTTGCCGTCCTTTTCCCCTTCAAGAAACAAATGGTCCTGAGCTCTGGGTGCAACTTTTGTCTGCTGCTCCCCAAGGAAAAAATAGTTTTGGAAGGATCCATCCTGGCCCCTGTTTGCAGTCAGGACTGGCTGCCAAGAAGAAGATGCATTTCTTGCAGCGGAAGAGCACACGTGGTGCTACTCAATGGACTTGTTACTCGTGCTCAAGATGGAGGACATTTTGGAATTCCTCCTGGACAGAAGGTAGATATGTAGGACATGTCCTGGCAAAGGAGGGCCTCTGGAGAGCAGCATGAGCGTGCATAGGAACGATCCTGGAAAAGGAGGATTCCTGGTCACCCTGAACGGAGGACATTTTAGAGCCCGGTCACCCTGCCCCAGGTAGAGCACCTTGCGCTAGTAGCCTTTGCCCATGTGCCCCGCAGGTGGTTCAGCTCCCTCTCCTGGAAGAAGTTGGCGCTGCGGCAGATCGAGGCCCCCACCACAGTGCTGCTCAAACAGGTAAAGCGGGGGGCAAGCAAAGTGGGGGGCAACAACCTGGTCTTTCCCCTCACCCCCACCCCACCTCTCCAAACTGTTTTTTTAAAAGCATTTTAGTCCCTTCCGGCTCCAGGGTTTTAGGAGAATGTGGGGGGCAAGGGGAGAGACTTTGGCTGCCCTGATTGGTTATTCGTTGCTGCTCTGTGCCTTTGGTCCTCCAGGTGTTTTGGACTTCACTTCCCAGAAGCCCTAGCCAGTTTGACCAACGATCAGGAACTCTGGGAGCTGAAGTCCAAAACATCTGGAAGGCCAACGTCTGGGAACTGCTGCAGCTTAAGCCGTTTCCGACTTACGACGCCCAAAGGCAAATCCAGCATGGCAAGCTTCTTCAAAGGGGTTTGCCATGGCCATCCCTTTAGGCTGAGAGAGTGTGACTTGCCCAGGGTCACCTAATGGGTTTCAGTGACTGAGCTGGGATTCGAACCTGGTTCTCTAGAGTCCAATGCTCAAGCCATGTTGACTTCATTTCCCCCCTTCCTTCCTTCCTTCCTTCCTTCCTTCCTTCCTCCAGGGCTCCCCGTACGCCAACTTCAGGCGCTTTTCCATTTCGCAGCAAGTGCCCGAGGAGGAGTTCTCCGGCTGGGACGAAGACTTCTGAGCCCCTTTGTGCCACCTGCGGGAGAGGTGACCCTCGCCAGGCCCCTGCTCCTTGCCCCCCGTGTGGATGTGTGCTTGGAGCCGCTGCCAGAGTCCTTCCATCAGGCTTCTTCCGGACGGGACGCGGGGTGTCTGTGCTAAAGCCCCGCTGTGCCCCCCACTTCCTCCGCGGCGCTTGGCAGTGACTTGTGTGCCCCTCTTTTTGCCCGTCTGCCCGCAACTGCTCCAGTGTTCTCTGGGAAATGGCTGCCTTTTGGGTGACGTCACTGTGAGAAGGGAAAGCCGTAGCCCTGCTGTGTTGTGCTGCTCAATGTGGGGAATAAAGGGATTCAGGGGACACTCCGGCTTCCGTGTGGGGGGCTTCCTTCCTTCCTTCCTTCCTTCCTTCCTCTCCTTCCTTCCTCTCCTTCCTTCCTTCCTCTCCTTCCTTCCTTCTCTCCTCTCTCCTTCCTTCCTTCCTTTTCTGCTTGTTTGCTTGTCTCCCTTCCTTGCTTGCTTGCTTCCTTCCTTCCTTGCTTCCTTCTTTCTTTTCCTTCTTCCTCTCCCTCCTTTTCTGCTTGTTTGCTGGTCTTCCTTCCTTCCTTCCTTCCTTCCTTCCTTCTTTTCCTTCTTCCTCTCCTTTGTTCCTTTTCTGCTTGTTTGCTTGCCTTCCTTCCTTCCTTCCTTCCTGCTCTCTCCTTCCTTCCTTCCTTCCTTCCTTCCTCCTCTCCTCTGCTCTGCTCTGCTCTCTCCTTCCTTCCTTCCTTCCTTCCTTCCTCCCTCCCTCCCTCCCTCCCTCCCTCCCTCCCTTCGTTCCTTCCGCTTCTTTACTTCTGCCCTCTCCTTCCTTCCTTCCTTCCTTCCTTCCTTCCTTCCTTCTGCTTCTTTACTTCTGCCCTCTCCCTTCCTTCCTTCCTTCCTTCCTTCCTTCCTTCTGCTTCTTTACTTCTGCCCTCTCCTTCCTTCCTTCCTTCCTTCCTTCCTTCTGCTTCTTTACTTCTGCCCTCTCCTTCCTTCCTTCCTTCCTTCCTTCCTTCCTTCCTTCTGCTTCTTTACTTCTGCCCTCTCCTTCCTTCCTTCCTTCCTTCCTTCCTTCTGCTTCTTTACTTCTGCCCTCTTCCTTCCTTCCTTCCTTCCTTCCTTCCTTCCTTCCTTCTGCTTCTTTACTTCTGCCCTCTCCTTCCTTCCTTCCTTCCTTCCTTCCTTCCTTCCTTCCGCTTCTTTACTTCTGCCCTCTCCTTCCTTCCTTCCTTCCTTCCTTCCTTCCTTCCTTCTGCTTCTTTACTTCTGCCCTCTCCTTCCTTCCTTCCTTCCTTCCTTCCTTCCGCTTCTTTACTTCTGCCCTCTCCTTCCTTCCTTCCTTCCTTCCTTCCTTCCTTCCTTCCTTCTGCTTCTTTACTTCTGCCCTCTCCTTCCTTCCTTCCTTCCTTCCTTCCTTCTGCTTCTTTACTTCTGCCCTCTCCTTCCTTCCTTCCTTCCTTCCTTCCTTCCTTCCTTCTGCTTCTTTACTTCTGCCCTCTCCTTCCTTCCTTCCTTCCTTCCTTCTGCTTCTTTACTTCTGCCCTCTCCTTCCTTCCTTCCTTCCTTCCTTCCTTCCGCTTCTTTACTTCTGCCCTCTCCTTCCTTCCTTCCTTCCTTCCTTCCTTCCTTCCTTCCTTCTGCTTCTTTACTTCTGCCCTCTCCTTCCTTCCTTCCTTCCTTCCTTCTGCTTCTTTACTTCTGCCCTCTTCCTTCCTTCCTTCCTTCCTTCCTTCCTTCCTTCTGCTTCTTTACTTCTGCCCTCTCCTTCCTTCCTTCCTTCCTTCCTTCCTTCCTTCCGCTTCTTTACTTCTGCCCTCTCCTTCCTTCCTTCCTTCCTTCCTTCCTTCCTTCTGCTTCTTTACTTCTGCCCTCTCCTTCCTTCCTTCCTTCCTTCCTTCCTTCCGCTTCTTTACTTCTGCCCTCTCCTTCCTTCCTTCCTTCCTTCCTTCCTTCCTTCCTTCTGCTTCTTTACTTCTGCCCTCTCCTTCCTTCCTTCCTTCCTTCCTTCCTTCTGCTTCTTTACTTCTGCCCTCTCCTTCCTTCCTTCCTTCCTTCCTTCCTTCCTTCCTTCCTTCCTTCTGCTTCTTTACTTCTGCCCTCTCCTTCCTTCCTTCCTTCCTTCCTTCTGCTTCTTTACTTCTGCCCTCTCCTTCCTTCCTTCCTTCCTTCCTTCCTTCCTTCCTTCCGCTTCTTTACTTCTGCCCTCTCCTTCCTTCCTTCCTTCCTTCCTTCTGCTTCTTTACTTCTGCCGTCTTCCTTCCTTCCTTCTTTCTTTTCTTCTTCTCTCCGGTTTGGGCTGGGTGGGTGCAAGGTGCATCTAGATCCTGGATTGCTTTTGTGGACCGGCACACAGCCTGCCAGATCTGCTTGGACCACAGCTCCCATCATCTGAAAGCAGCCCAGGCAACGATGAGACTAGGAGCCCAGAGAGGAGCAGTCCAGGGACGTCTGGCGGGCTACGCATTTGCCACCCTGGTCTTAAGGCCTCCGGCATGTCTCCGCTCCAGGGATTCATCAGAAAATGAAGGAAAAACTCTGTAAAATGCTTGGAGAGGTATACTCTGGTGTTATTATTGCAAGGGAAATAACATTGTTTTCTATGTTTTTTTAAGCTGTTGTTCATATCAAAACTTTATTTTATTCAGCGGAATAAAAGAGTTTGGGTATAAACATCAGCATAATAAACAGGGAAAAAATCTTACTTCCCTTGCAATAACAACACTGGAGTATCCTTCTCATTTCCAAAGATGCCAGGGGGTCCCCAGTGCTTCCCAGGGGTCCGTCTGCTCTGAAAACCCCTTAAGAGAGAAAAACACACATGCATTTTCCTTCTGGAGCCATTTGTCCTGAGAGTTTTGCAGGAAGGTGGCTTCTACTATAAAAGTGGATGGAGAATTTTTGCAGGAAATCTTTGCTGCAAGGAGCAGGTTTGGTTCTGAAGAAGCTCTATGGGCCCATCTTGGTTTTTCTCCCTTCAGACGGGGGAGGCCTGTGACTTGTGGTCCAGCCAGCCCAGTTATGGTTACTTATGGGGTCTTGGAATGGCGGGTGGGCATGGGCAGAAGGGACAGGGAGGGCTTTATGGAAGCTTGTCCGTCTTTCACCTTCGCAAAGCCCACCCCAAAGAAACACCTTTGCACTTCAGGAGAGAAGCGGGCTGCATCCGCACTGCAGAAATAATCCAGGTTGATGCCAACTTTAATTGCCCTGGCTCAATGCTATGGACCTCTGGTGCCACAGCAAATTGCAGTTCCCTTGATTGCATAGCATTGAGCCGTGGCAGTTGAAGTGGTGTCAAACTGGATTATTTCTCCAGTGCAGACACACCTGTTCTATGAGGAAAGGGCTTTAAAAAGACCTCCCTGGTCCCACAGCTGGAAGGAGGTTTCTTGGCTGGATTGGGGCATGGGGCTCAGCCCCCTTTGCCCCACTGGACTGCAGGGGGCTGGTCAGCTACGCTTCTCCCACTGACCCACATCCACTGGGCCCATGAAGGGCTCTGCACCGTTGGAAGCCCTGGAGGGGAAAACAAAACAGCTGTACAGAGACAACCGGCAAGACGCAACAAACGACAAGTTTACTCACCTGTTCCTTCCGACCGTCTCCAGGGCCCTCCTGAGTCACCGGTTTCCAAGGGAAGCTGTGATTCATGGCACTTCTCTTGCCGGTCAGGTTCACCTTTCCTGAGGAAACCAAGGCTGCCCACCCACCCAAACCCAGGCCAAGTTTCCGGCCCCCGAAGGAGACACAGACAGAGGGGGACCCCCCACCCACATCTTGGGCTGGGCCCCTCTGACGCCTCGCCTTTGGGGATTCTGTAAGGGTTGCGCTTCTTTTCCCCAAGTCTGAACCTTAGAATCATGGAGTTGGAAGAGACCCCCAACATCCACCCAGTCCAACCCCTTTCTACCATGCAGGAACTTTCAATCAAAGCACCCCCATTGACAGATGCCCCCCAGCCTCTGTTTAAAGACCTCCAAAGAAGGAGACTGCCAGAATCTCCAAGGAAGGAGTGTGTTCCACTCTCGAACAGTTTTTGCTGTCATGAAGTTCCTCCTTTCCTGTAGCTTGCATCCATTGCTCCATTGTGTCCTATTCTCTGGAGCTGCAGAAAACAAGCTTGCTCCCTCCTCAATGAGACATCCCTTCAGATACTTACACAGGGCTATCAATTCCTCTCTTAACCCTCTCTTCTCCAGGCTAATGGTCAACGGTGTAGCTAAAGCCCTTGTGCTCAGGGTGACCAGATGTCCTCCTTTTACTGGATCTGTCCTACATGGCAACCTTCTGTCCTGAAGCAATGTCAAAATGTCCTCCATATCATGTCTAGATCAAGGAAAGTAATAGTGCCCCTCTATTCCACTTTGGTCAGGCCCCACCTGGAATAATGCTGTGTCCAGTTCTGGGCACCACAATTTAAAAAGGATGCGGAGAAACTGGAGCATGACCAAAGGAGGGCAACTAAGATGGTGAAGGGCCTGGAAACCATGCCCTATGAGGAATGCCTTAGGGAACTGGGGATTAATCTAAAGAGGTGATATGGTAGCCCTGTTTAAATATTTGAAGGGATGTAACATTGAGGAGGGAGAGAGCTTGTTTTCTGCTGCTCCAGAGAACAGGACCCAGAACAATAGATGCAAGCTCCAGGAAAAGAGATTCCACCTGGACTTTAGGGGGAACTTCCTGAATGCAAGAGATGTTGAACAGTGGAAGATGCTGCTGCCTGGGAGTGCGGTGGATTCTCTCTTTCTTTGGAAGCTGTTTTTAAACATAGGCTGGAAGGCCATCTGTTGTATTTCTAATTTTTCTGGATAGTTGTGAAAGCTGGCAGTGAAGGAAGCGAATAGGAAGAAAATCCACTCATTTGAGTCGTGGTGCTGGAGGATGTAAGTTCTACAGACACTGTGGATGGCTAAAAAGACAAATAAATGGGTCCAAGAGCAAATCTAAATGGAAATTCAAAAAGGATGTGGAGAAACTGGAGCGGGTCCAAAGGAGGGCAACTAAGATGGTGAAGGATCTAGAAACCATGCCCTATGAGGAACGCCTTAAGGAGCTGGGGATGTTTAGCCTGGAGAAGAGAAGGTTAAGAGGTGATATGATAGCCCTGTTCAAATATTTGAAAGGATGTCATATTGAGGAGGGAGCAAGCTTGTTTTCTGCTGCTGCAGAGACTAGAATGCGGAGCAATGGATGCAAGCTCCAGGAAAAAAGATTCCACCTCAACATTAGGAGGAACTTCCTGACAGTAAGGGCTGTTCGACAGTGGAACACACTCCCTCGGAGCGTAGTGGAGTCTCCGTCCTTGGAGGTCTTTAAGCAGAGGCTCAATGGCCATCTGTTGGGGATGCTTTGATTTGGAGGTCCTGCATGGCAGGGGGTTGGACTAGATGGCCCTTGTGGTCTCTTCCAACTCTATGATTCTAAGATTCTAAGGAACCCTCTCTAGAAGCCTAGAAGGTGATTAAAGGGAGACTGTCATACTTTGGACCCATACTAGGAGAAGACGGGAGTCACTAGAAAAGCCAATGATGCTCATTCAGGTAGGAGGCCCTTTGCAACTCCTTTGCAGATCTCCAAGATGGGCTCCCCAAAGCCAGGCTGCCCTCTCTGGGCCACTTGCCAGACCAGGGACCGGCCTTGAAGATTCGGCTCACCCCTCTGCCCCTTCCAAATGGTGATCCATTCCACACTGGTCAATTCACACACTGAGCAAGGAGTCTTCTCACACAGGACCTGGCAATAGCTGGCTGCTACACAAGAGGAGATAGCCATGTGCACATAGAGCTCCTTCCTCCAGAGCCATCAATGTCTGCAGAGGAAAGGAGCAGGACTTGGGAACTCTACCTACTGCCCCTTCTCCCTTGGAGAACCGAGGGCTACTACTGCCTCTGGCCAGCCATCCGGACACTGCATTGCCCAAGGAATTCCTTTCTCCCATCCAGACCCCTTTGGAGAGACCCCCAAATCCCCCTTTCTTTGAAATGCCCCTCTGTGCCAACTGTGAGCACACCTCCCGGTCTGGAAACCATAAAGCTCTATGAGGTGCTGGGAATATTTAGCCTGGGGAGGAGAAGGTTGAAGGGTGACATGATGATGGCCATGTCTAAATATTTGAGGGGATGTTATATTGAGGATGGAGGAAGCTGCTTTTCTGCTGCTCTGGAGACTGGAACATGGATTCAAACTACAGGGAAAGAGATTCCACCTAAACATTAGAACCAATTTCTTGAGGGACAGTGGAGGATGATGCTTTGGAGTCTTCTTCTTTGGAGGTTTTTATGCAGAGGCATAAAACTAGCAGAAAACCTCAAAGATCTGGAACAACTAATAAGAGATCAAGGAAGAAAGTGCAAAGGCAAGCCTATTGTTGGACATAAAACAAAAATAATGACCACAGAGAACCAACACAAACCCAAATTAGACAACGAAGAAATAGAAATAGTAAAAGAATTCCCATACCAGGGATCAAACATTGATAGAAATGCAGATTGCAGCCAGAAAATCAGAAGAAGACTAAGAATGGGGAGGGCGGCTATGAAAGAACTAGAGAAAATCCTAAAATGCAAAGATATCCAACTGAGCACAAAAGTTAGAATCGTCCAAGCCATTCTATTCCCTGTTACCATGGATGGATGTGAGAGATGGACAGTCGAGAAAGTGGATAGGAAAAGAATTAATTCCTTTGAGATGTTTTGCTGGAGAAGAGTGCTGAGGTTCCCATGGTGGACAGCAGCCAAAAGGACAAAGAAATGGGTCCTGGAGAAGATCAAGCCATAAATCTCCCTAGAAGCCAAGATAACAAAACTCAGGTTGTCATACATCATGAGAAAGTATGAATCATTGGGAAAAAAGTAATGCTAGGAAAGGTAGAGGGAGGCAGAAAGAGAGCCGCATGCGATATGGATGGATTCTATTAAAGAGACCACAAGTATGAGTTTGCAGGAACTGAAAGGTCAGGCTACCACCTTTTTTCTTTCAATGAGTCTCAAAAGTGCAGCAAGATCCCTTTGTGTACTGATTTTCCAGACTAGCAATGGCAGTGTCTTTGACGTCTGTCCCAGGGAGGGCTGTGATGGTGCCTTCCCACATTGCAGAATGGGGTTGGGTGGCCGTGGCTGGCCCTTGCTCTGGACGGGCCAGCGGGTTCCTCCCCTCTCTGCCGGTGAGCCTGTTTTCCAGGTGGAGGAAAGGTGAGGCTTCAGAAAAGAGGCCTCCTGTGTCCAGTAAATCCTCCTTGTTTCCTTCTTACTTTGATGCCCTCCTCCTCCTCCTCCTCTGTTTGCTCTTATTTATTTATGGTGCCTTTTTCCCAGCAGAGGAGCGGTCCCTGCTTCCGAGGCCAGGAGGGCAGAGTGGAACAAGTTACCTTTATTGGGAATAAATGCAAAGGCACACCTGTGGGAGTGGGAAGAGGGGACTCCGGGTCCTAGAGAGTACCAGCCTCCAAGCGGGATTTGTCAGGGGAGGGATTTCAGGGCCAGAACCTGAGACCGAGGGGTGAGGCCTTGCAAGGTCGAGGGGCAAGCCCTGGGGATGCCATCAAAGAATGAAGCAATGTGCACAGATCATAAATTATAAATGCATGAATGTGCATAAACACAAATTCAACCTAGACAATGAGGAAATTGGAATAATAAAGGAGTTCCTGCAACCTTGGATCAAACACTGATGAGAACGGAGACGCCAGTCAAGAGATCAGGAGGAGATTAGGAATGGGAAGGGCAGCTGTGAAAGAACTTGAGAAGATCCTAAAATGTAAAGATTTGACTTTCAAAGCCCTCCACGGACTGGGCCCTACTTCCTTGTCTGACCTTCTTTCTCCTCACACTCCTTCTCTTCCCCTCCGTTCTGGTAGTCAGGGTCTCCTGTCCCAGCCGAGGATTTCCACTGCTCTGTCCCGGATTCATCCCTTCTCACTTGCTGCCCCTCACTCCTGGAACCTTCTTCCCCCACATGCAAAAGCACCTCATCACTTCTCTAACCAGTTTCAAAAGTAAATTAAAGACTATATTGTTTAGGGAAGCGTTCCCAGGATTGTGCCATCTGCCCCAGGATGCCTCCTTATAACTATGTATAAGAAGCCATGTCCTCTCTCCAGTCCATCTGCCTTGGCTCAGGCCTTGGAGGGAGAGAAGAACCACTGGACCTCATCCCCTTCCCACCACTTTCCCCTTCTCCTTTTGTCTTATCTCTTTTAGACTGTAAGCCTGAGGGCAGGGATCCATCTAATTTAGGATTGTATGTACAGCACCGTGTAAATTTACAGCGCTATATAAATAATAATAATGATGATATATAATCGAGTACGAAAGTCAGAATCATCTAAGCCATTGTGTTCTCCATTCCCACGTACGGATGCAAGAGCTGAACAATGAAGAAAAAGAAAATCAACACTTTTGAGATGTCTTGCTGGAGAAGAGTGCTGAGAATACCATAGATGGCCAAACAGTCAAACAAATGGGTGCTTCATTGAATCAGGCTGGAAATACCTCTAAAGGCCAAAATGATTGAACTGAGGCTGTCATATTTTGGCCACATCATGAGGAGGCAGGGATCACTAGAAAGGAAAATAATACTGTACTGGGAAAGGTGGAGGGCAGAAGAAAGAGAGGAAGACCTAATACCAGATGGATGGACTCTATGAAGTAGGTCATGGGTATAAATTTGCAGGACCTGAACTGAGCAGGAGAGAAAAGGGAGTCTTGGAGGGGTCTCCTCCACAGGGTTGCCATGCGTCAGGAAGGACCCATTTAATAACAACAACAGTGTGCATAACCTACAGCTGCGCAGATTAGGAGATTCAAACAAAACGCCACGAACACCACATCTAGCTAATAAGGAAAACCCATACATGCACATGTTTTTCAAGACAGTGCCCTCGCCCTGAGATTCCTCCCTAGAATCATGAGTTTATCACACACCTGGGCTTCCATAATGCTCCCGTCAGCCAAACATCACCGATCTGCAACAGGAGCCTCCTGGTGGGATCACTCATGGCGCTATGCTTCTGTTTTCATCATGGAAGCATTAGTGTAATATTGATTGATTGATTGATTGATTGTGGGGCTTTGGGGCTATGTGGCCATGTTCTAGAAGAGTTCCTTTCTGAAATTTCTCTGAAGATGCCAGATGCCACAGATGCTGGCGAAACGTCAGAAAGGAACTCTTCCAGAACATGGCCACAGAGCCCCAAAGCCTCACAAAAAAACTATGGATGCCGGCCATGAAAGCCTTCGACTCCACATTAGCGTAATTGTTAGAAAAAGGGCCCTTTTTAAATAATGGATCAAATCGTTATTAAAAAGGGCTCCTTTTCTAACAATTACGCGAACACTTCCATGGCGAAGATGGAAGGGTTTCACTTTAATAGCGCCAGGTGCGATCCCACCATAGGGCTCTCGTCGCAGATTGGTGACATTTGGACGACAGGAGCATGACAAGAGCCCTTGTGTGTGATAAACTCAATAGAGTCATAGAGTTGGAAGAGACTCCAAAGGCCCTGATCCAGTCCAACTCCCTGCCATGCAGGAACTCTCAGTCAAAGCATACCCGACAGATAGCCATCCAGCGTCTGTTTAAAGACCTCCAAGGAAGGAGACTCCACATGTAAAAGTCTCCTTAAGTCAGGATTTTCTCCCAGGTGCCCAGGACACATGGGCACTGAATCACTCATCAATCCAGGTTACGTTATTCTTAAAGAGGAACATTTAGAAGATATTTTTTAAAAAAAGAAAGAAAAGTGTTTCTTTATTCAACCTTCATACCTGTAGCAGAGTTTGGCCATTATACAGCAAATACACGAGGGGTCAACCCCAGGAGCGACCATGCACCCTCCTCTCCCACCCACGCACCCGGCCTCTTTGCGTCCGTCTCAGCCAAAGGTTCTCGCACGGGGCATCTCCTCCTCCTTCAGTCTCTCTGCGGATTAGCAATCCCAAGGCCTTGCCCTTTTTGTGGCTGGCACGGCGTGGCATGGCTTTTGAGCAGCTCTGCATCTGGCACAGCGAGAGGAGGAGGCAGTGCCAGCTGTGGCAAAGCGTGAGCGAGGCAGGAAGCCGGCAGGTGGTGGCACAACGGTGGCGCAGTGAGGAGGCTGGCGCTGGAGGAAGGACAGAGTGGGGGAAAGGAAGGGAAGCTTCTTTGGGGCACGACAGACGCAGATAAATAACGAAAAGGACAAACTCATTCTCTCTCTTTTCCCATTCTCCCCCTCCATCTCCTAACTGGTGGGCTCTGTTGCTTGGATGGGCACTGGGAACGGCACCCTCCACCCATTTTGGATCACAGGACAGCTGTGGCAGAGGGCACAGAGGGCATGAGTTATACCACAGAGTTTCTCAGATGACGGCAGGAAAGCGACAGGTGGTGCCCACAGGCGTTGGGGACTTCTGCGTGGCACAGAGACCCTCCTGGCCCAGGACCCACTGAAGCCAAGTTACCAGCCTCCAAGCTCCAGGATGGCAGACTTTCCAAATGGCAGCACCAGCTCAGAAAGGGAGGAAAGGAGCCTGGATGGGGGCCGAAAAAGAGTGGGGTGGGTGGGCTTCCTCATCCCTCTCTTTCCAGGCTGGGATGCTGGGGAATGCCCGCTGTACCCGCCTGATCTTCTCCAAGCCCACCTAGACCCCCAACCCGTCCTCATAGAGCAAGGCTGCGCTGAAGACGGTCAGGGGCTCGTCCGGCGAGTGGGCCAGTTGGCCTGAGACCAGGTCCACGCAGAGGGTGTCCTCAGCCTCCATGGGGACGATAAGGATGAAGACCGCCAGGGCTCCGGCGCTTGGCTGGAGCTCGGCCACGGGCTTATTCTCCAGGCCTTCGGGCTGGTAGCCGGCCGAGTCACTACGGGCAATGGCCTGATTGGAGCGCGACAGGACAGCCTCAATCTTCTCGCCTCGGTGGCCGGTTAGGACGGCGCTGACCAAGTAGCGGCCTGAAACGGGAGCAGTGAAGATCCCTGCGGAGCAAAAAAGAGGGTGAGGGGACTTGCTTCCTCTCGATCCCAGAGCCCAAAAGCACCCTCTGGCCCAAGGGGGTAAAGGTCGCAAGACAAGATATTCCAGTTGGGCATAAGGAACAACGGACTGCCTCAGAGGGTGTCTGGCTCTCCTCTCTCTGGAGGCCTTTAAACAGGCTCTGGAGGTTTTAGCTGTGGGTTTCTGCATGGCAGACGGGGCTGGAATAGATGCTCCTGAGTACATCTTCCAAGTCTTGTGACTTTGGGGTTATTTGTGTGATAATAATCCTGGCAGAATGTGGGTTGACTCTTTGTTGTTCATATACATTTTGAATACATCAGAGTAAGTATTTTTGGGATGGGGGGGGGGGCTATCAAAAACCCCATGTAATCTGGGATAATTGATGTTGGGTTGTTGTTTTTTCCACTGAGTTTTTAAAAAAAGATTTGCATTGTCGGCTGTGTGAATAACTGATGCGAATAGACCCAGGATAAACCGGGATAAAAACTCTGCATGCCTTTAATGTGACTAAAGCCACACCATCAACTCCATCTTTATTCACAGTGCTGACATGTGTGAGCAACCGTCCTCACAAGAGATGCACAGAAATGTGGTTCCGATAAAAGAAATAGTGTGAGCAACAAAAACTGAATACATGGGTGAGATTATCTGCACAATTGTGCTAAAAAAAACGACATCTGAATAATCATAGAATCATAGAGTTGGAAGAGACCCCAAGGGCCATCTACTCCAACCCCCTTCTGCCATACAGGAACTCTCCATCAAAGCATCCCCATTGACAGATGGACATCCAGCCTCTGCTTAAAAACCTCCAAGGAAGGAGACTCCTTTTGTGGTTCAGATGGTCTCCTGTCAAAGGTCCTGGGAACAGAGGAAGGGGTGCGACGGAGATCCCAGGAGGGCCTGAGTGAGACCCTCAGCCTGATCCAACTGGGGGGTCTCCCCTGAGGGTCTTCTGAAGAGAGACACACACCCCCACCTCATCCCGACCCACCCTTCCCTCCGCCACCAACTGACCAGAGTATGGGTCGTAGAAGTCGCCGTCGTTCACCAGAACCCTGTCAAAGACGATGGTGCCCGTGTCCACGTGCCGGGAGGTCAGCGCTGCCGTGAAGGAGACCTTGGGCATCGTTCCAGCTGGACCAGGGAGCCCTGCAAGGGGAGGAAGGGGCAAGGGTAAGCAGAGCTCTCCGAGGGCCACAAGCCGCCTGCCCTGCTCTGCCCAGCCCCCCAAGCATGGGAACACCCAGACAGGTCCCTCTGAATGTGTTCCCCACAATCCTCAGAGATCAGTGGGGTGCACATGGGGAGGGGGTCTGGTCCTACCAGGAAAGGGAAATGAGGGGGCCGAAGCTCAACTCTATCCCCTATTTCCTTGGAGACCATTTTGATTCTGGTCTGTTGGTGGAGCACAGAAAGAAGGAGCAGATGTGCCTCGGGGCTAGTTTCTATTAAACTGCTGTGAGTTCACCGTATGAAGTTTTACATTTATTCATATGCAATGAATCACTTAAGCTGAGGGAGCTGCTGGCTGAACATGCAAACAGCTGGGAGCCTGGACGTTTGGGGTGATGCTGTGCCCCCTCTTGCCCCACACAATCCCTCCTTCCCTGGAAAAGACTCCCAGTTCTCTTAACTGAATTGCCAGACAGAGGAAGGGGGAAAGAGTCCGACCGGTGAGAGAGGAGAAGGTGGGAAGAGACCCCACAGAAAATGGTCACTCTTTCCACCATGGGCCCCAGTGACACAGTGGCAGCCCAAGGCATTTGGCTGCCTGAGGCAGAGCAGCAAATGGGCACCCTCCCTCCAAAGTTATAGTGGCTGCTATCATCTGTCTACTGAGTTATTTTGGCACCTTGGGCAGAGAATCCCACAAGTGTCCCTTTCTCTTCCTGGCCATGAAAGTGCCACCAAAAGGGACCCAATGATGTGTCTTCTGCCCGGTCCTGCCACGCACTTCTCTTGCCTTCAGAAGACCCCCGGTCAGTCTGAGATTCAGCACTCCCTCCCCAAAATGGCAGAGCAGGCAAGACTGCGCCAGGCATCCCTGAGCTCAGCACGCCCCTCCTGTTCCTTCTGCCCCCAGAAAATGGCAAGGCTACCCACTGCCACCCACTCCTCCGGACCACTGTGCCCACCATTTACCTTGTTCTCCAGGCAGACCTGCAAGAGAAAAGGGAGACTCATTAGCTCAGGCCAGTCTCCTAAGGGAGGTTTGGTGATAAGAGGGTCCATTCCCCTTGGATCTGCCATGGAGAGGCCTGGCATTGTCATGAATGCCCATCAGCCAAGGCTGGAAAAGCCTCATTTGGAGGGCAAAGGAGGCAGCTCTGCATGCACCCCTGTGATGGTGAGGAAGACCTGGGGTAGGGGCAATGCTGGTGGGCACCTTCCCAGACAGCCTGCAGCCTCACTGGGGCAGAGAGAGACCCCCTCGGATGTTCTGGTCCAGTTGACCCCTTCCCACACTGACCCTTCAGTCCACACTTCCCTTGCACCCTGAAGCTAATGGGGGGGGGGGGGCTTTGACATGGAGACCCCAGTGTCTCCCCTCCATTTCCTTTTGAGTAAGAAAGTCCCTTGAGATTCCCTGCAGCTGGTACCTCTCTCTTCCCACCATAGTGTGGGGCAGCCACTGTTTGGGAACCCATGATACACCCCAACCCTTTAATTCTGGGGACCCTGTGGGGAGGGGGATGCCAGGGGGAGGGAGGGAGGATGCTTCTCGGAGGGCAGAAGGGCATCCTTCTGCGAAAGTAAATGCACAGACACACACCGAAGGGACAGGGCTTCCATTTTGCCATAAAAAGCTCCTCACCTGGGGGCCCGATGGAGCCCATTCTTCCATCCTTCCCAGGGGGGCCCATTGGGCCTGGGGGGCCCTGTCTCCCCGTGGGCCCCATGGGTCCTGGAAGTCCTGGAGGACCTGAGAGGGAGGAGGGAAAGGAAGATATTCCAGATTGGGACCCACAGGGCACCTGCCCTCCTACCCACCCCCTTACCCTCCACCTGTCTGCCTTCCCTTTCTCCCTTTCTCCATACCACCCTCTTTCCCTCCCCTTCCTCTTTTGCCCTCCCTCCCTCCCTCCTTCCCTCCCTCCCTTTGCTCTTCCTTCCTTCCCTCCTTCTTCCCTTCCTTCTTTCCCTGCCACCTGGGCAAAAGGGTCACCTGTGAAGTCCTGCAGGGTGAAACCATGGAGTTGATCCTGGAGGGTTTGGAGGGATCCGTTGAGGGTGCTGAGGCGGCGGTGGAGGGTGACCAGATGGTTGCCATGGATCTTGTCCAGCAGGGCCTCATGGGTGCGCAGGGTCCCGTTCATTTCACGCAGGCAGCCCCAAAGGGCAGAGACATGCTTGTCCAGACCCTCCTTGATCTTCCGCAGGCTCCCGGAGACCTGGTCCAGCCTCTCGCAGGACCCCTCTAGCTTGGCCAGCCGCTCGGCCAGACCCCCGGAGGCCCGCCGGCAGTCGGAGGCCTCCACCTGGAGGGTCCCACTGAAGCGCTGGAGGTCCTGGCCCAGCCCTCGGAAGCGCTCCTCACTCTCGCTGGTGTGCTCCGTCACCTCCTGCTGCACCCGGTTGATCTCGGCAATGATGCGGTCCTTGGTGCTGCCCAGCTCATGGATGTCCGTTTGGTGCTTCTCAACCGTGGCCTGGAGCCCAGCCAGTGTCTCATTCAGGGAGCTGAAGCCTAGGATCACCTCTGAGAGCTCGCCTTGCAGAGACTGCAGGTGGACAGCCGAGGTGCCCCCAATTACACTAAAGCCGTCCAGGGGCTTGGAGGCCTCCCCTGGCAGTGGACGCTCCCCACCACCGCTGCCACCCAGAGGGTCCAGCCTCTTCCCTGTCGTCTGGCAGACCGGCTGGCAGGCCTCCACCTGAGCCCGGAGCTGGTCCACCTCACCGCGTAGTATGGAGCAGGTCCCCAGCCCTTCTACTTCCTGCTCCAGCCTCTCCAGACGCTGGTTGGTCCGGTTGGCATAACGGGCCAGGTCTGGGGGTCCGGCACTTCCAGAGACCACCAGCCGGTTCTCAAGTTCACCCACTTCTCCAGCCAGCTTGCTCAGGCCTTCGCTGTTGGCCCCCACCAGCCCATGCAGCTGGCGCAACTTGCCCGAGAGGTCCAGCTGGTGAAGGCTGGCACCCATCAGGCGCAGCTGGCCCTCGTTGTCCAGCACCCGCCGCTCTAGGTCACTCAGGATGTCGCTGATCTGGGAGTCCTGGTTGCCCGGCGGGGTGCAGATCTGGGTGCAGGCATGGACAGAACCACGTACCCGATCCAGGGCCCCCTGCTGCTGGAGGCTGCTGTCCTTCAGGGCCCCCACGTCTCGCGAGAGGTTGGCCAGTGCCCGGTGGACGTGGTTCTGGAAGTCGTTCAGGCGGGAGAAGACAAAGTCCAGCTGCCCCTCTGCCCTCCGCAGCCTCTCGTCGGCCCCCTCCAGCATCACATGTAAGTCTGCAAAGTGCTCCTCCAGGCCACGCCGGGTGGTGTTGACGCGGCTCTCCATCTCAGACATGCGCTGGTCCAGGCCCCACGGAGGGGATTGTGGTCCCGGGCTGCCTGCCTGCCCAGTCAATGTGTCCAGGGAGTCTGAAAGAGAGTCCAAACGGTGCTCTAGCCCACCCACCCGGCTGTCCAGCTGTGCGCAGCAGTCCTCCTTAGGCAGCTGGTTGGCCAAGCGACCCACATGCTGCCGGATGGCGTCCACGGCGTCTCGGTTCCGTTGGTCCACAGCAGTGAAGAGCTTCTCCAGGGCCCGCGTGCGGTCACGGTCCTCCGCCTGCTGCCGCTGAAGCCCCTCCACTCCGGCCAGGCAGGAGGCACAGGAGTCCTGCAAACGGCGCTCCACTTCCCGGAGAACTTCGCCCCGGACGTCCGAGCTGCTGCCACCACCCGCTGCCCCCTGGCCATTCTCATGGTCAGAGATGCGATTGTCAAGGCGCTGAAGGTGGCGCTGGATCTCATTGAGGGTCTCCTTCATCTCAGGGTGGGCAGCCGCATCTGCCGGCTGCTTGCCGTTCAGGGAGGCCTCCACAGCTCGGCGAATGTCCTCGGTCAGCTTGGCGTTGTTGGCGTGGAGGGTGGACTGCATTTCCTGCAGCTGTTTGCTCAGGCGCTGGACCTTCTCCTCCAGTTGCTGGACTTTCTCTGAGTCCCTGTGACCTGATCGGGGGGAAAGGGGAGAACCATGCTGGGGTGAGGGCAAACAGGGGCACTGTCTCCCTGGCAAAGTGGAGCCTTTTCCCCATTCATCCACTTGTATTACACCCTTTTGCATGTGATGAAGGATTCACCGTGGAAAAGCTGAACTTTTCTCCCAATCTGGTGACTTCAGATGTGTTGGACCACAACTCCCATCATCACCATAGCACACTGGCTAAGGATAATGGGGGTTTTGGTCCAGTACATCTCGAGGTGCCCCAAGCCAGGCAAAGTTAGGTTGAGGCCTCGTCTGCAAATTTGGTTCATCAGTCAATTTATTTGGCTGAAAATGAAAGGTTTCTAGGTTCTAATCACAGGGACCCAGTGTGGCTTAGTGGTTTCAGTGTTGGACTATGAATTTGGAAGCCAGGATTCGAATCCCTGCTCAGTTATGGAAACCCATTGGGTGACTCTGGACAAGTCACAGTCTCTTAGCCTCTGAGGCAATGGTGGCAAATCTCCTCTGAACACATTACCCAAGAAAACCCCTGATAAGGTCGCCATAAATTGGGAACAACTTGAAGGCTCCTTGCTGTTGTGCAGCTTCAAGCCACTTCCAGTTTATGGCGACCCTAAAGCAAACCTATCGTGGGCTTTTCTTGGCCAGATTTCTTTAGAGGAGGTTTGCCATTGTCTTCTTCTGAGGCTGAGAGAATGGGACTTGCCCATAGTCACCCAGTGTCTGAGTGGGGATTCGAATCCTGGAGTCCTAGTCCAATGCTCAAACCACTACACCATTCGACACACAACAACAGTGGTCAGTCTGCTAGCTTTTTTGCATGCTGCATGGGGCAGGATGCTGGTCTTTGGGACGAGGGGCCATTTTTCAGGTTGGTCAAGCACTTGAGGGCCACACCTTTTCCAGTAATTTTTAGTTTAAATGTATATATTTATTAGGTATGTGTCTGTGTGCGTATGTTTGTGTATGAGGTTAAAAGTTAGCTGAAATTAGGGGCTGAACAGACCCCCCCCCCTTTGCAAGGTTGGGGCCATGGCAACTACACACCGTGGCCCTGATCTGGCCTTTCCACAGTGCAAAAAGGAGCCACAAGAAGCAGCTCCTTTATGCACCATGGAAAGCTTCGGTGCTGCAACATCAGGATGCAGCGGCAGAGGAGTGCTGTGACGCCACCCGCTTTGTGGTTGGATGCACGGCATGATGGTGGCATCAGGGTAGTGTCGGGGCATGTGTCGTGTGGACGCCACACCCGCACTCTGCCCCCAGACCGGTGTTTATTGCTGGTCTGTCGAGCCCTTAGTTAGCATGTTCCTCATTAAATGTTATTAAATTCATCGAAATTCATCCCATGCATTTTCAGCTAATAAAACCCAACCCCTTAGACTTACTTTCCCATTAAAATTCTACGTATCTCTATGTAAGTAACCGTGAGCATACTTAAATTGACTTCAACTGATAAGGTAGATAGCACTATGGACAACTGCGATTGACTCAGAAGGACCCGAGACATATTGACACGAGACGTACCTTCTCCGCCCAAACTGCTGAGTGTGTTGCTGAAGCCAGAGAGGTTGGGCCGGCCGGGCGGAAGCCGTGGCCGTGGGGTGGTCAGAGGCACCCCTCCTTCTGCGCAGTCATCGCCCGAGTAGCCGGGACAACAGCGCCACTCCATGTCCGAGACCGTCTTGTAGGCCACCTTGTAGCGTGGGCGCATAAAACTCCGGTACCTGCCAGGAAGGAAGGAAGGGAGAGTGAGGCCAGCTGGGAATGGGGTCCAGGGAAGCTAATGGGGTACAGCAGGGTCTCCCTGGGGCTCACTGCAAGTCCCCCATAGGCCACCATTAGTAGCAGCTGTTTTAGGCAAGCCAGCCGCTGGCAGGGAAACAGATTCCTTGCAAGAATCCTTGGCTGTGAGGCTGACCTGGTCCCTGTAGGTCCTGCCTCTCCTGCAGCTATTATATCTGCTTTACCCCAAATAACAAAGACCACTAAAGCCGCAGAGCTACAGAACTTCCAGTGGAAGATGCTTAGGGTCACCAGGGGAAAACTGGAGAGGGCTACAGTATTGTGTCTGTGCCTTCAAGTCCCCTGTTGATTTAGGGAGACCCTACAAATTTCTCATAGGGGGCTTTCTTAGGCAAGGAATCCTCAGAGGTGGTTTTGCCAGATCCTTCCTCCGAAACAGAGCCTCCAGCACCTGAGATCAGTTAATACCCTCCTGTCCAAGTGCTAACCAGGGTTGACCCTGCTTAGCTTCCAAGACAAGAGGTGATTTGGTGGTGCCTTTAGGGTATTTTAGGCTTCATTCCCACTATTTTTTTAAACTGGATCGCAATCGGTTTGAACTGGTACAAACGACCCTGGTTCCCACTTAATCCAAATTGCTGAAGCGATTCCGAGAGGGGGGCCGTGCACTAGACCCTTTTGACGCTGAATTTTCCTGCTTCTTTTTGTGAACCATATGCGGATAGAAATTGATTTAAATCTGCTCTTTGACCAGCTGGAGCGGATCCATTTTGAAATGATGCCTGAATGTGAACCACAAGTGGATTATTTTAGAGGGAAAAACGTCATTGGGGCACATGTAGCGGGAACCACACTCCGCTGTCGAATCGATCCATCAATTCAGATTGCAGACTGATTTATCTGTAAGTGGGAATGGGGCCTTAGGTCTTTAATGGCTGTGCAGAAGAAGGGATTTCAGCCAGTCTTCCTTGTTACTCAGCCAGATAAGAGGCAATCTCTTCTGGAATCCTTGCTTCTATGCACCCATTAAAAAGCCTTCTCAATTTTTCACTCTGGCAAGTCTATGGGCGCTCCTTGCAAAGGCCAAGGAGAAGACCAGACTGCCGGGGCAGTTCTTCAAGCCCTGGCTCTCCCTTCGACAGGACCCTACGAGGGTGCTAGGAAATAACAACAACAGCAACAACAACCACAACAAAATTAAATATCCAAAATATCAAAGTTAACCCTGTTAGGGTCCAGCTTTAAATCAGCCGAGTAACAGAAATGTGCCTTTGTCTAACCAAGAATTGAGATCGACTCCAAAAAGCAACACAAGTAGCTTGTAGTTCAAAACAAAAAATTACTAACAGCTTTAATCTATATTTACATCAAAGGCTATATCCCAATACAGCTAGTGAATAGTTCGGGTAAAAGAAATCTTTATCTCACCATCTTTCCAAAGAAAGTTGGGAGAGGAGGAAGACTGAAAACATGCAGTGCGCTGGAGAAAATCTTTGAAAGGGAAAGTGTGGGGCTGCAAAAAAAGCAATGAAGGGGTGGCCTCCAGCCGTCCCCTTTATAGCCAGATTGCGGCAACCGCATGCCACGGCCCCGATCTGGCCGTTGCAGGGCACAAAAAGGAGCCACAAAAAGTGGCTCTTGTTTGTGCCCTGCAAAGGGAGCAATAGCTGTGCCACTGTGGTTTTACAGGGCTCTCTCGGGGCTGCCTCGGTAAGGCTGGTCTGCACAGGGCCTGTGTTAGCTTCCTTAAAAGGGAGAGCAACCTAAATCCCAGGGTTAGTTTTAAGGATACAGAGGCTGTGTTCACACTGGAGAAATAAACCAGTTTAAGTGCCATGGCTCAATGCTGTGAAATTCTGGGAATTGTAGTTTGTTGTGGGGCCCAGAGCGGAGCTCTGCTCCGCTCTGGGCCCCACAACAAGCTACAATTCCCAGAATTTCACAGCATTGAGCCATGGCACTTAAACTGGTTTATTTCTCCAGTGTGAACACAGCCTCTAAGAAAGAGAGGAATTTGCATGCAGGAAATCCCTGTCTATCTAAGGAGGGGGAAAAGAAATGCAAAAATCTTCCAATAATGATGATGATGATGATGATGATGATGATGATGATGATGATGATTTAAAACACCCTTTCACCTAAGGACGGTATGTTAGAAAATATACAATAAAAAATGAACGATAAAACACAACACTATAAAAGTGCTAAAATGCTAAAGTGATATACTAATATGCTAAAAGCAAACAAAACAGTTGCCGTTTCCACTTGCAACTGCCACGGTGGCATCCTCTGCAATCCTGAAATTTAAATTTTGGAGGAGTTCTCTGGCTGTGAGTTCTAAACACCCCTCTAGAAATCTGCGGTCTGCCGGACTGTGCCGGATGGAGGGCACCACGGGACGGGAGCTAAAGGGGCATCGCAAGTGGAAGTGTCCTTGCAGCTCCAGGGGAAGGCCAGCAGGGGGTGCCCTCTCCCCGTGTGCCTGGCCCAACTGGATCCCTCTGGCCACAATGGCCCCAGAGCAGGTCCCTCAAGGGCTGGACACGCGCCAGGCATCCGGCCACAGGCATCCGGCCACGACCCAGCTGCATTCCACCCAGAAGCCCAGCCAAGCAGCCCGGCCGCCATCACCCCTGGCATACCCTCTACCCCGAAAGGACTGGCACCCCACCACCCCAAGCAAAGCAAGGGCCCCACGGGGCTCCACACTTACGTTAGGACCCGGGGGCATTGGAGCTGCCCCCAGACACACGGCTGGTAGTCTGGCTTCACGTAGGTGTCAACGCCGTCCTCCACCACACAGCTGACGCTGCGCGACACGACGTAGGCGCACCAGTTCCTGCAATGGAGGGACAGAGAGAGAACGAGTGGGGATTGGGTCTGGGACCCCCAAGACCCTTCACCCAGTTCCTGGACCCCATTTCCCAGAGAGGCCCCAATCCTCTGCTCCTCGTGGGGCGGTCAGGGACCCAAGCACCGGAATGAAGCTGAGCCAGAGGTCCGGCATCTGTGGCGTCCTCACCTCTGGGCTTGTGCAGAGTGTTGGAAATGTAGTAATAAAATCTGGTGTCTTGTATAAGATATTGAGAGATCTTGTAGCACCTTTGTGGCTAACTGAAAGGAAGAAATTGGCAGTGTGAGCTTTCCTAGACTTCAGTCTCCTTCCTCAGATGCATTTGGAAGTAGACTGAAGTCTAGGAAAGCTTATGCTGCCCATTTTTTTTCTTTCCGTGAGTCTCAAAGGTGCTGCAAGATATTAATACAGATACATAATTGTGGAACCAAATCCCAATGGATAACAAGGACCCACTGTACATTCAAGGAATTCATCTAGGATGTAATCAATAGGAAAAACTATACAGTGGTAGGGGAACTCCTATAGCTGACCCCTATGCATGCAAGTAAGAAGAAAAACTTCCTTAGAGGGACTGTCTTGTGGCTGCATCCCTCTTGGACCAAGGCAAAAAAGAGCAGAAGACCCAGAACAAAGGTCCAAATCACCTCGAAAATAAACCAGTATGAGACTGCTTTAACTGCTCTGTCTCAGTGCTAAGGAATCCATTAAAGCTGTCTCAAACTGAATGATTTCTGCAGTGTGTTTTGGACCAGAGAGTTGTAAAACTCTAAACTTTATTAATAAAGAGTGGAAGAATATAGGAAGTGGCCTTTTCGCAGTCACACTGACCAAATGACCATAACCAATACATCTATGAGGAAGGCATCCCCCCTTACTCCCAATTCTACTGATACAAGTATTGATGGTATACTCCAACACTGGCTCTGGCTCCTGCGCTCAGTCTGGGTCAGCACCGGGCAGCCGCTCCGAACACTTGGGCCCAGAGGGGACGGTGCCTTCAGAGGAGCGGATGAGGCAGGTGGGAGACCTCCATCTCGTTTGGGGAATGAAACCCTCACCCCAGAAGGCCAGAGAAAGGTTCAAGGGTCATCAGGAAAGAAGGCCAGGAGAGATGATGCATCCAGTTGTGCCAACTTGGTTACCATTTTGGACTACAAAACATGGCCACACAGTGCTATGACCCGCAATTCCTGGACCATCCACATTTCTGTGCCTCATTAGCCTATGGAAATTATCACTTGGAGACAGGTTAAGGATGGGAGTGATCCCATCCTTATCCTGTCTTCGATTACGATCCTGCAAAAGGCTTCCAGATCACAGCATTATTATCCTGTCATTGAAGTGGCATTGCATTAATGTGAATTCCCCTTAATGCAAAATGCTGAGCAATGCCACTTCAATAATGGGATCTGTGCAATGTCTTTTAAAAGTCTTTTGCGCGATCACAGTCAGTCACACTTTCTGGACAGGATAATGTCCAGATAAGCACAACTTCAAATTAAAATCTTATCGCGATTGCAATATGTGAACAGAAAAAGGACAGGACATTTCGTCCCATTTGATAATCCTCTCGCTCTCGGTAAATCAGACTCATCCATGCAGTCATCTTTCCGATTTCTATCTATAGAGGTGAGAGCTGGGTAGTGAAGAAAGCAGATAAGAAGAAAACTAACTCATTTGAGATACGGTGCTGGAGAAGGGTGTGGAGGATCGGGGATTCTTTGATTGAGAGTTCCTGCATGGCAGAATGAGGTTGGATTGTGGTGATGCCCTTGTGGTCTCTTCCAACTCTCGGATTCCATGATTCTATTATTCTATGATCCCGTGGATGGCCAAAAAGACAAACAAATGGGTCCTTGAACAGACCAAGATGGAAATCTCCATGGAAGCCAAGATGACCAAACTGAGGCTGCTGTACTTTGGACACATCATGAGAAGGCATGGCTTATTAGAAAAGACAATGATGGTGGGGAAGGTAGAGGGAAGTAGAAAGAGAGGAAGGCCACACGCCAGATGGACGGACTCACTCATGGAGGACACAGGCCTGTGTTTGCAGGACCTGAGCTGAGAGATAGAGGAGAGTGGAGTTTGGGGACCTCTCATTCACAGTTCCTATGACTGGAGGTCAACTGGAAGAAAGCTAACATCAACAACAAGGCCCCTCTCGGTACCTACCCCCTGACTTGTGCCCCAGAGATGGGGGCGGTTGGTGGTCAGCCATGATGCTGAGCCACCCCAGGGGACGGCTGCTTTCCTGCAGAATCTGTTGGTGTCCCTCATTGCAAGGAGAGGGTCCAGATCTTCACCATGTATTGGATTATGAATCTGGAGACCAGGGTTCGCCATGAAACCCACCAGGTGACCCTTGGGCAAGTCACACTCACTCAGCCTCCAAGGAAGGCAAAGCCAAATCCACGCTGAACAAATCTTGCCAAGAAAACCCCATAATAGGTTCACCTTAGGGTCACCATAACTCAAAAAGGACTTGAAGGCACACAACAACAAACTTGGTTTAGCAGTATTATCGTTGATCATAAGTTGAACATGAGCCAGCAATGCAATACTGAGGCAAAGAAGGCAATTGTCTATATTAGAAGAACCATAGTTTCCAAGTTGAGGGATCTATACTCTGTGATGGACAAACCTCACCTGGAGTCCTGTATTCAGCTCTGGGTGCCTCATTGTAAGGACAGAAGGTGCCAAGAGGTATGGAGGACATGGGCATGGTCATAGAATCATAGAACATAGAGTTGGAAGAGACCACAAGGGCCATCCAGCCCAACCCCATTCTGCCATGCAGGAACTCCCAATCAAAGCATCCCCGACAGATGGCCATCCAGTCTCTGCTTAAAGGCCTCTAAGGTCAGCTTGGCAAAGAGAAGATGGAGAGGTGGCATGATGGCCCTCTTTATATATCTCAAGGGGGCAGGCCCTTTCCTGCCCAGAGAGGAGTACCAGGTCTAATGGTTTGGGGTTACAGGAGCCTAGATTTCAACTGAACATTAAAAGGAACTTCTTGATGGTAAGAGTGGTTGGCCAATGGAACCGATGGCCTAGAGACATGGTGGGTCTCCTTCTCTGGAGGCTTCCCAAAGAGGTGGACAGCTCCCTGCTGGGGATGGTCTCAGAGAATCAGAGTTGGAAGAGATATCCAAAGGCCACCCAATCAAACCCCATTCTGCCATGCAGGAACTCACAATCAAAGCACCCCAAAGAGATGGTCGTCCAGCCTCTGTTTCATAGAATCACAGAGTTGGAAGAGACCACAAGGGCCATCCAGTCCAACCCCCTGCCCTGCAGGAACTCCAAATCAAAGCATCCCTGACAGATGACCATCCAGCCTCTGTTTAAAGACCTCCAAGGAAGGGAGACCCCACCACTCTCCGAGGAAGGAGTGTCTTCCACTGCCGAACAGCCCTTACTGTCAGGAAGTTCCTCCTAATGTTGAGGTGGAATCTCTTTTCCTGCAGTTTGCATCCATTGTTCCGCGTTCTAGTCTCTGCAGCAGCAGAAAACAAGCTTGCTCCCTCCTCAATATGACATCCCTTCAAGTATTTAAACAGGGCTCTCATATCACCTCTTAACCTTCTCTTCTCCAGGCTAAACATCCCCAGCTCCTTAAGGCATTCCTCATAAGGCATGGTTTCCAGACCCTTCAACATCTTAGTTGCCCTCCTTTGGACACATGGCTCCAGTTTCTCCGCATCCTTTTTGAATTGTGGTGCCCAGAACTGGACACAGTATTCCAGGTGGGGCCTGACCAAAGCAGAATAGAGTGGCACTATAACTTCCCTTGATCTAGACACTATACTTCTATTGATGCAGCCTAAAATTGCATTGGCTTTTTTAGCTGCCGCATCACACTGTTGACTCATGTTCAGCTTATGGTCTACTTGGACTCCTAGATCCCTTTCACATGTTGTCTCATTCAGCCAGGTGTCCCCCATCCTATATCTGTGCATTTCATTTTTCCGCCCTAAGTGCAGAACCTTACATTTCTCCGCATTGAATTTCATTTTGTTAGCTTTGGCCCAGCTTTCTAATCTATTAGTCATTTTGAATTTTACTCCTCTGTGGTGTTAGTTACACCTCCTAATTTTTGTCATCTGCCATTCCTTCATCCAAGTCATTGATAAAGATAGCAAACTGGGCCCAGGACAGGACCCCACTGGACACCCCACTGGTCACTTCTCTCCAGGATGAAGAAGAGGAGCCATTGCTGAGAACCGTTTGGCTTCAGCCATTTCAACCAATTCCAAATCCACATAACAATTGCATTGTCCATCCCACAGTCTCCCTGGAGATCCTACACTGAGCAGCGGTTTGGACCTCGTGGCCCTGAAGGCCTCTTCCAACTCAATCATTCTATGGTGCAAGACAGTGCTCTCACCCTGAGATTCCTTCTCCTTTCCTTGGAGCTGGAAAGCTCAAGAGTTGGGTCTCACGATCTGGGAACCTGATTTCCAAGTGAAAGGTTTCCTGGAGGAAAGAAGGATCCTTGCTGTCCCAGTTCTCACCTCTCTCTGGCCAGATCACTTCTTGGGCCTCTTCTCAGACCTCTTTGTCTGGAGGCGAGAGAGCTGGACAAAGGGACTGTGTGATATGTGGCCAGTCCCAAAGGGAGCGGAGACCGTGGGGACGGGCTCTCCTTAGCCTCAGCCTGTTGTGTGTGTGGGGGGGGAAATCAATGGGGCAAGTATTGTAGCACCTGAGAAAAGGGTAGGTTTCTTGTGGCCGGGGCGTCCGTGGATAATAGGCCACGCTGTCTGACAGTAAAGTGGAAGCAGCCAGATCCTACAGAAGCCAACTCAGAGGGAAGGCCAACAACGTACAATGAGGCTTGTTGATATTGTTGCCGTGTGCCTTCAAGTTGTTTCTGACTCATGGTGACCCTAAGGCAAACCTATCATGGGGTTTTCTTGGCAAGCTCTGTTCAGAGGAGGTTTGATACTGCCTTCCCTGAGGCTGAGAGAGTGTGACTTGCCCAAGGTCCCCCAATGGGTTTCATGGTTGAGCAGAGAATCAAACTCTAGTCTCCAGAGTCATAGTCCAACACTAAAACCACTATGCCATGCTGTGTCTCAAGACAAGTTGACACACATAGAAGAATAGCTCATTATACTTAACTAAGGAGCCTAAATCCCCTAAAAGGCTCCAGATCTCTGTCTGGTCCTAGAAGCTAAGCAGGGTCAGTCCTGGTTAGTACCTGGATGGGAGGCCGTCAAGGTGCTGTAGGCTCTATTTCAGAGGAAGGAACAGAAAAGAAAAACGCCTCTTAGGATTCCTTGTCTAAGAAAAATACCCTATGAAAAATTCATGGGGTTGCTATAACTAAATGTGCAACTTGCAGGCCTGCATATACACACAAACCCCAACACACCAAGGGCTGGCCGCTGGCCGGATTGGATCCAGAGGGCCTTTCAGGGTCTCCTGGGGGAAGCAGAGACCTTTGGTCAAGGAGGGATGACCGCTTTGGGCCTCCCAAGAGGTGGGTTAATCATTGCTGAATTCCCCGGTTTAGGAAATCCTTCTTCCGGGGAATTTCACAAGAGCTGGTCAAATAATAACAGGATGCTCTTCCCATCATGCACAGAAAGTCTTTTCACCTTCTGGGAAGGAAAGGCACTCTGCACATGCACAGAAGGGAAATCCCAGGATGGAGCCCAGGCAGATGATGTTCAATGTCATTTAAGGGGAGCAGAGAGTTTTGCTGGGGGTGGGGGGCTGCAGGACCCTTTCTGGGGAGCCAGCATGGCATGAAAGTTTGGAATAGGAAGTTGGGAGACTGGGGTTCGAATCCTCACTCGGCCATGGAAATATTTTGCGTGAAACTTGGCAAGTCATACTCTCTCAGCCTCTGGGGAAGGCAATGGCAATCCGTCTCCAAGGACTCCTTCCTTGGCGGTCTTTAAACAAAGGCTGGATGGCCATCTGTCAGGGATGCTTTGATGGAGAGTTCCTGCATGGCAGAAGAAGGGGGTTGGACTGGATGGCCCCTCTTGGGGTCTCTTCCAATTCCAGGATTCTATGGTCTCTGAACAAATCTTTCCAAGAAAACCCTGTGATAGGTTTGCATTCCGGTCGCCATAGGTCAGAAACGACATGGAGGCGCACAGCAACAACAACAACAACAACAACAACACAACCCTTGGCCTGGACTATCTTTGTGGGTCTCATGGGAGAAGCAGTTCTGTCTGCCTCCTTTCTAAACTTATGCTTCTCCGCTCAAATGGATCATTTTAGTCACCGCGGGCTTGGAGGGGGCATGGTTGCAGAACGGCTGATAAACCGAATTAGGAATAAAGAGGAATACATGACCTAAGGCCCCCTCCACTCAGCCCCCCCCCAACACCCAGCCTTGGAGGAGAGGCCCAAAATCCGGTCCAAAGTAAATTTCCCCTCCCCAGATGTTTTGGGAAACTCCAGAAGGAGGAGGATGGGATTTGGGGATAAAATGGTGGTTGGAACGGATGCATTGGCATCTTGGGCCTGGGCTCTTCTCTCCAATTTGCCCTGGCAAAGTGGGTCTCCTGGACTTCTGCCCACAATAGTGCCCCCTCTTTTCTGGTGCCAGTTGCAGGGCTGGTCTTGCCAATGTCCCCCCATTGCTTGTCCCCCCACTCTTCCCCCACCGCCAAGTAAAGTGGCAAGCGGCCCTCCCTTCTCCCAGGCTTGGCATCCCTCCAAACCCCTTGGCTTCTGCCCCGCACCCCATCCTACCCATTCTGCTCTGCCTCCTCTCCCCAGTAAGGCAGGCACCCAAAGGAAGGGTCAGCAGGAAGGCAACCCACACGTCTTCCTCCTCCTCCTCCTCATGCCAGGGCACATGCACACCCTTCCATGGGTCAAGGGGCAACCCCCTCCTGGGTAAAAACTCTCCAAAATCTGCAGGTCAGCTCCTTGGCAGAAGCAGCCCCTGCCCAGTCCATACCACTCTCGGGCCCTGGATGAGAGGAAGGCCGTGCCAATGCCCAAACAAAGAAGGAAAGGCCAAGCGGCTGGATGGCCAAATCCTCTGGGTCCAGCCTGGCTGGAGGGCGGTGGGTCTCAGGCCCCCACACTGTACCCCTTCACCCTCTGGGTCCAGGCCTGAGGAGCATGTGGGGGGCTCTCCCTAGACATGGATGGGGTGGGGAGGGAGAGGCCACATGGCCAGAGCGACAGTCCCCATTCCCCATCTTTGGGTTTTCCTTCCCTCCTTCCTCTTATCAATATTTTTAGACTCCCTGCCATCCCACTCAGGATTTCAGGAGGGCAGCCTGCGGTCAAGGGTGCTAAGACAAATGCAAGGAAGCCATACGAGAGGAGAGGCCTACACATCGTCCACAGCCCCCTCCTTGGCCCCTTGGTTTAAGCCTGAGAGCCCTCCAACCCTCCTGAGCCACATGCTTCTTTGTTGGCCCTCGGGGGCCCTTGGGAGCCTCTGGGTGCTAACAAGGAAACAGACTCTCTCCCCATTGATTCTTGGGATCAGGGCTTGAGAAGTGCCTTTTTGGGAAGGGCAGAAGAAAGCTCCCACCCCTCCACCCCCACCCCAAAAATACCCTGCCAGTCTGTGGTTTGGAAAAGGAACTGTGCCAAGCTCCAGGCAGGAAAAGCAAGTAGTAAAGAAAGAAGGGAAGAGAAGAGAAAAGAGGGTGTATGAGTGCAGGCATGTGCCTCCTCTCCTCCACTCTCCATCCTCTTAGTTGCCCCTTTCCCTCCCAAGGGCTATTATGGTCCTCCTCTCCATCAGAAGTGGTTGCCCAACCCAGGCTAGGGCCCAGCCCTCCTTGCCAGGTCTATGCATGCCATTCAGGGTGGCCTCAGCCTCTCCCAGGCAGTGAAGGGCCTTTCCCCTTATCCCTGCGTCCCTCCAACCCTTGGCCTGTCCCCCTCTGCCTTCCCCATCTCCATCTTGAGTCCTGGGACTCCCCAAAGGAGACCCGGGTGAAGCTGACCCCTTCGCACCTGGCCCACCGGCTGATCTTACCTGTGGCGGCTGGCCACCCGAGCCCCACCGGGGGCCTGAGCACTGGTGCCCTGGAGCTGGGAGAAGGGCAGGGCAGCCCCCGTGTAGAGGCTGTACCTGGGGGGATAGTTCATGGCCCAGGCCAGGCTGGCCAGCAGGCCCCACCAGATCCAGAGCCGTGCCGTGGCAGTGGTGGCGGCGGCGGTGGCCATCCCGGGCTCTCCTCGTGCCGTGCCCGGGGACTCCGGTCAGCTGCACATGGCCCTGGGCCACAGCTCCAGCGGTGTGGCGGTTGTAGCTGCTGCAGCGTGGAGCAAGCTGCGTTGTGGCTGTGGCCCCTGGGCTAGCTGGCCCTCCTCCTCCTCTGTGGCCAGGCGTCCGGAGGGCTCTGCTCCCAGGCTCTGGCTCCTGGACACACTGACAGCTCTGCAGAGCCTTCCCAGGACTGGATGGCTGGACGGCTGGCGGGTTCCCTCCCTCACTCCTGCTCTCCCCCTGACTTCCTGCCTGGCAGGCCTGGGCCCCAGCGCCTGGCCACCCCCAGCCACACGGCCACCAACTCTGGCCCTCCTGGCCTGCCCCACAGCCTGGCTCCCTGGCCTGGCCTTGGGACTCTTCTGGCCAAAGAGCCGACTGGGCCACAAGGAAGGAAGGAAGGAAGGACCAAAGTCTGCAGCTTGGGTCCCAGGACCCTGTCTCTTCCCCTCCACCCCCTTTGCTGGATTTGCACTAATGCTGCTGCGGCTGCTGTTCCTCACATCTGCTTCTCGTTACAGTCGGGACGGGAACTCTCCAGGCAGAGGGAGGGGTGGGAAGGGGAGAGGGGCTGGGAGAGGCCCATGGGAGTCCCGGCCCCACGGCTACCGAGGAAGGTCCCTGCCACAGGGCCAGGGGAAGGGGACATGTGCCAAGGGGCCATGCGTGGACACGGCGGTGGCGTGGCCCCTTGGCACAACCAGGGCCATGTTTGACCAGGGCAGGGGCGGAAGTGACCTCAGCAACACCGTGTCTGGTGCGGGCCACAGGTTCTTCACACTCGCATCCTGGCCCGGTTCTCCCACGTCACGCTCTCCAGGGCGGCTTTTCCAGCAAGCCAACCGTCCGCCTCTCTGGCCGGTCCCAAGGGGTGCATGAGTGCATGCATGCGCATGAGACAGGGGAGCCTTTGTTTCAGACTTGGGGCTGCTCTGGGCCTCCTTGCCGTGGGCCAAGATGGTGGCTTTGTGCTTTTTTCCATCCCAGACCTTCCTTGGCGGCTCCTGGCCCACCTGAGGCCTAGCACTGGGCCCATTCACGGCAGGCTACCTTGCCTGTCCACTTAGCTTTCCCCAGCCCCAAACACCCCCATCCCTCAAAAGACTCCAGGGTGGGGAATGAGCGACTGCACCAGAGGACAAAAAGGCAGGCAGTCGTCCACCTGGGGGTCTGGAGAAGCCATGGGCCACCGAGACAAACTCCTGGGGCTCTGAGGCAGAAGCTCACAAGACCCTCATTCTGGTCTGTGTGGAGGGCAGGGGTTCAGCTGTGATGCCCTGGGAATCACAGAATCACAGAGTGGGAAGAGACCCCAAGGGCCATCCAGTCCAACCCCCTTCTGCCATGCAGGAACTCACAATAGAGATGACCATCCAGCCTCTATTTAAAGACCTCCAACGGAGGATGTTCTGCCACCCTCCATTGAGGCAGTGTGTTTCTTTGTCAAACAGCTTTGGGGGTCAGGGGAGCACCTGGGTGAGGGGCTTTGCATTGACCTTGGAAAAGAGGGAAGTCTGGAGATAAGTAGGGTCAGCCCTGGTTAGGACTTGGATGGGAGAAATTCAAGGAATCCCAGGCGCTGGAGGCTTTGTTTCAGAGGCAGAGACTGGCCTAAGAAAACCCTCTGGGAAATTAATGGGGTCGACATAAGTGAAGGCCCAGAGACTGGGGCAGAGGAGTGGGGCTGAGGCTGGACGGAGGTCCTCTGAAGTCGTTTCTTGGAAGGAGGGGAGTCAGTGGGGCACTCTCTGTTCTCCAAAATGGCAGCTGGGGTTGGGAGACAGACTGGGTGGGGGGCACTCTGCCCTTCAGGTGTTCCCAGGTGTGCAGAAGAATCCCACAGCCGGAGGAGAAGAGGTGCCTGGGTGTTCACCAAAGGCGTTCGCAGAGCCTCCTCGTATGATTTGGGGGGGGGGGGATGTGTCGGTGGGGAGGGGCCTTGCAGGGCCACCCCACCTTTCTAGTCCCCTTTGGCTCTCCCTTCCAGACCCTGGAGCACAGGAGCATCCTCCTGGGGGCCCACCAAGCCTCTGCCCCCTTCCCTTGCCGGGTTGTTTTGCTCATCCTCCGTCCTCACACCAAGCCTGGCCGATGCTGGCTGGCCAGTCTCCCTCTCTCTGCAAATGCCATTAGTGGGGTTGGGGGGGGAGAGGGAGGGAAGGGCAGGCCAAGCCAGCGCCCCCCACTTCCTCTGCCCTGGACAGCTGGCTGGGGAGGAGGAGGACACAAGAAGCCACGCGGCCAGAGAGAGAGGCAGCAGCAGCAAGACACAACACTTCCTCCAGCTGGGAATTGCCAGCAGACACAAGCTTGGCTTTTCTCTTGGGGCGACATATTTGGCCCCAAAGGAGGATGTGTACATAGACACACAGTCTGTGCGTGTCTCTCTGTTTGTGTGGGGAGGAGCAGGCCTCGTACTCGGATCCCGTGCATGGAGCCCAGCTCAGATTGCAGGGAAGAGGGAGGCAGTCCAGCCCCCTTACCTTGGGTACTGGGCCCCTCGGCTCCAGGGTTTCCAAGGCTTTGGCTAAACAAGGCTTGTGGGTTTCATCCAGCCCCCACACCTTCCCTCTGCCCCGGGAGCGCTGTCTGTCTGTGTACAAAGTGGGCCAAGGGTTCCGGTTCCAGGGCTTTATCCTCCCAGGCTTTCAGGCCTCCTTCCTCCAGCCGCACCTGAAAGGAGAAGCCCAGCTCACCTCTTTCTTCACCTTCCGTAAATGGAGAGGCAAGGCAAGGCAAGGGAGGCATCCATAGTTCTTTGTGGGGCTTTCGGGCTAAGTGGCCATGTTCTAGAAGAGTTCCTTTCTGATGTTTCGCCAGCATCTGTGGCTGGCACTTCAGAGAATCTTCAGAGATGCCAAATGCCCCAGATGCTGGCGAAACATCAGAAAGGAACTCTTCCAGAACATGGCCACAGAGCCCAAAAGCTCCACAAAAAACTATGGATGCCAGCCATGAAAGCCTCCGACTCCACAAGGGAGGCAGCCTTCATTCTGCCAGGCATTTCCCTCTCCATGCTGGGGAATTACATCTTCTGAACTTGTGCCTAAATGGCGCAAGAGATGTGGAATGGGGTGAAAGGAGAAGCCCTTTGGAGGGAGGGCAGGAAGGCTTTGCGTTCCTTACATGCCCAGGGGCAGCCTTTCAGTGCTTGGCACAGAAAAGGGTGGCTTGTGGCACTATGCCTTCGTTCTTGTGGTCTCTGGCTTCAGACTACAGTACTAGCTCTCTAGCCAGCCTACTCGCTTACCTCCAAGCACAGCCCCTTCCTGCCTGGGCCCCCATCCTCCCTCCAACCCTCCACTGGCTTGGACCCCTACTTTCCTCCTCCTCTGGGTCCCTCCTTCCCAGTAACTGGGCTCCCAACCCAGCCAGGAGTGCATGGCTTCCTTGCTGGGTGGGTGAGGAGGAGGCAGGCTGGCTGGCTAGAGGAAGAGCCAGGCACAGGGACCCCTCTAAGTGGCTTTGCCCCATTTTGTGCAAAGTGGGCAGGTGGGATCCCAGAAGATGCTGCCCATCGCCTGGTTTAGAGAGCCAGCTTTGTGCTCCAGGGATTTGGGCAGTCAGTGGGTCAAGCCCTGCCACCAATAACATCCACCCACCCACCCTGGGTTTTGCATGTGCCTTGGAGAAAAGGAAGGTCTGGAGCTAAGCAGGGTCAGCCCTGGTGCCCATAACATCCATAACACTCTCACAGACACACACAGACACACCCGTGTGGAAAGAACTTTGCAGAGGTGTGAGGGTTCCTCGTCCCTGCTCTGCAGGACCAAGAAGACAAGGTCTGGAAACCACCAAACCTTCTGAGGAGCAGCTGAGGAAGCTGGGGATGTTTAACCTGGGGCCTCTGGGTTAAGAGGTGATGTGATAGAGCCATGTTTAAATATTTGAAGGGATGTCATATTGAGGGATCAAGCTTGTTTTCTGCTGCTCCAGAGAATAGGATACAATGGAGCAATGTATTCAGGAAAAGAGTCTCCTTCTTTGGAGGTTTTCAGCAGAGGCTGGGTGGCCATCTGTCACTGGGAATGGTTTGGTTGTGTCTTCCTCAGGCAGAAGTGCATTGGACTGGATGACCTTCCAGTCTCTTCCAGTTCTATGACTCTATGATTCTATGATTTAAAGTCAGTCTCTCTGTCACAGGCAGACAGACAGACCGATGGATGGATGGATGGATGGATGGATGGATATCTGCCTCTGAGGGCTACCTAAAATGGGTGGCCTGGCCTAGTGCTTCAAGTGCAGCAAAGGAAAGTCCTGACCCCGCCACACCGGTGTCTGCAAAGCGTAGAGGCCAAAATGGGTTGGGAGCCAGAAGAGGCCCTGGGAATCCCCCTTGGCAGAACAGTGACCTCACTCCTGGCTCAGGTCCCTCCTCTGGAGGTGATGATGTCATGGAGGGAAGGAGAGTGAGGTCACCGAGTGGGGAGGGGCTCAGAGAGGATGGAGACCAGGGCTCCCAGTGAGCCCCACAATGCAAGCGCATGGAGGGTCCCATCATGGGGCAGACTCCCTTCCCTGGGGGTCTTCAGAATGCCCAGTCCTAGCAAGCTGCCCCCATTCAGAGCCCCAGGTGAATGTGGGGGGTAGGGGGGGCAGACTTTTCCTGACTGCATCCCTGAAGGTTCTGACCCCCCTCCTTGGGAAAGGACTCTTTGGGGGAATGGACAGGGGAAAGCCTCTATCCTCTTCTTTTTTTCTGCCTGGGATTGCTTGGGGCTCCTTTCCTTCTGTGGCTCCCCCCACCAGATGCTGGGAGGGGTCAGCATGGCCCTAGAAAGTGTGTATTGGGAGGGGGGACCTGTTTGCTAGCCTCAAGTAGCCCCCTGAACTAGCCCACTGCCTGCAGGGGGAGCGGAGGAGGCTGTTGGTCCAGAACTGGACCTGAAAAAGGCCCTAAGAGGCCCCACAGGACAGGAGCCTGCCTGGGCTCTAGTGTCTTCAGTGGAAGGCCCCTGTTCAGTCCCTCTGCTGGCACAGGCAGGGCAGGGCCTTCGCAGAGGTTGCCCCCAGACCCTGGGCATCCCTCCCTGAGGAAATCAGCCCCTTCCTGCTTCTTTGCCGTCTCTTCTTCCACCCACAGACCCCACTCCCTTCTGCCTTGGTCAGGCCTCACCTGGAATAAGTCTGTCTCCAGTTCTGGGCCCCACAGTTCAAGACGGAGGCGGCTGAGAAACTGGAGGGTCACCAAAAGGGTGGAAGGTCTGGAAACCATGAAGGCCTATGAGGAAAGCCTGGAGAAGAGATGACAGACAGATGAGATGATAGCCTTTTATAAGTATTTGAGGGGGCAAGCTTGTTTTCTGCTGCTCCAGAGAATAGGAAATATGGAGCAATGGATGCAAGCTGCAGGAAAAGAGATTCCACCTAAACATGAGGAGGAACTTCCTGAAGGTGATGGAGGTTTGATGGCAGAAGATGCTGCTTTGGAGCCTCCTTCCTTGGAGGTTTTTCAGCAGAGGCTGGATGGATGGCCCTGCTCCGTCCCAGGGAGGGCTTGGACAGAGTTGTCCTGCCGGCCCAAAGGAGGATGGCACGGATGGCCCTTGGGGTCTCTTCCAACTCTAGCATTTTAGGATCCTAGTGCTAAGCAAAGATTGTTTTTATCCAGACAGACTTTTAGAAACGAAGAGGTTTTGGGTTTTGTTTTTTTAAATAAAAAGCATTAGAAGTGAGCTGCATTCTTTTAAATTGCACTGCTTTTTAAACGCGTGTTTTACCATTTTTAAAATGTGGCTAATCGTTTATACTTTAATACTGACTTTTTGTAATCCCTTTCATTTGTAAGCTACCTTGAGTCCGAGTTTTGGGAGGAAATAGTAAGAACGGTCCCCCCTTTGCTTCTTATTCTTCCTTTGCACCTTGCTCTTTATCTTGGGGGGGGGGGAGTCTTTGGCCGGCTGCCTTGTCCAGGTCTTGGTGCTGGGACTTGGGCCGAGAGGCCTTTCCTGCCGGAGGGACGGTGGTCCCCAATCCCTGTCTGGGTGCCTGGTCCTGAGCCCCCTCCTGCAGCTGCCTCTCCCTTCCTCCCTGGACCCCTGCCTCCTTCCTGTGGCCCTGCCTTTGGCCTTTGGGGCCTCTGCTTGGCTTGAGGCTAGGGACTGAGGGCCAGGCCTGGGAAGGGAAGGGAGGGTCAGGCAGGGCAGGGCTCCTGCTGGGCATCCCAGGCTGGAGGTGGCCACTGGCCAGGATGGAAGGCAGGCCCAGGGAGGATCATGGGGGGCACTGCCAGGCAGAGGGGGGGGACTTGCCTTGTGCCCCCCCCCTCCTGCATCCTTTTCCATCCTGGGCTTTCTTCCTCCTGGGGACAGCATTGGCAGCCAAGGAAAGCCTCCAAGAGCCCCTGCATTGGGGGGCAGCAGCTCTGCTTCCAAGGAGGTCCCCTGGACCCCTTCCTTCCTTCCTTCCTTCCTTCCTTCCCTTTGCTTCCATCCTGAAAGCCAAAGCTGAATGAGAACGAATGAAAGTGGAGTTGGGGGTCCCCCCCAGACCCTCCTGGGACCCCTGAGGCTCAGCTGGCCCCCTCGGACTGACTCTTCTCCTCCTTCTTCCCTCCCTCTCTCTCTATTTTTAGCTGCTGCTGCTGACTCCCCTCCAAAGGAATGGCTTGTTGTTTGGGGCCTGGAAAGCCAGGCTGGCCCCCTGCCCCCCCTTCTTCTTCAGAGGCTGGGATCTTGGGAGGAGGATCTTTCTGGGAGGGAGGAACCAGGGAGCCTGCCTGGGGAAGGATCAGGGCTGGGGGGCTGGCTGCTGCTGGGCATCCACCCATCCACCCAGCTCTTCTTTTTTTTGGAGGGGGGGAGACCCCCAGGAGGAAGGCTGGCCAGACTGGGGTCTTTCTTATGGGGGGGGGGGATGGGGAGGCTGGCTCTTTGGGGCTGGGAGGGGGGATTTGGGGGGACTCTTTCATCCCAAGGAAAAAAGTGGGGGGGGGGGGTCTTGGAGGGCTGGGGTTTTCTCAGTGGGGTGCCAAGGGCCTCCAAGTGTGAAGCTCCCCCCCCCCTCTGGGCAGCCCAAGGGGGGCAAGGAGTTGGCAAAGGGAAGGGGGGCACTGGTCCCTCCCTGGTCTTTCTGGGGCTCCCCCCCAAAGGAGAGCAAGGGCTGGGGGTCCATACGGGGGGGGGGGGGTCCGCCCTACTCCTTCCTTCCCCATTCCTTCTCCGCCTGCCTCCCTTTTTCTTTCTTTCCCTCTTTCCTTCCTTCCTTCCTTCCTTCCTTCCCTCCTCCTTCTTCCCACGATCCTCCTCCTCCTCATCATCATCATCATCTCGGCGGCCACCACTTTCCCTTTTATGGCCAAAGTCGTCTTTGGAAGGAAGGCAGGCGTTGGGCAGCAGCAGCAGCGGACGGGGCTCAGGGCTGGGAGGAGGAGAGGCCCCGCCACGTGCCCCTGAAAAGAGGCCCGAAGCAGCAGCGCCCTCCTCCCCGGGAAACTCAGTCACACTCTCTCAGCCTCGGAGGAAGAGGGCCATAGGGACCATGAGAGAGCAGCTAAAAAGCCCAATGCTATTCTAGGCTGCCTCAATAGAAGTATAGTTTCTAGATCCAGGGAAGTAATAGTACCACTTTATTCTGCTTTGGTCAGGCCCCACCTGGAATAATCCTGTGTCCAGTTCTGGGCACCACAATTCAAAAAGGAAGTGGAGAAACTGGAGCCATGTGTCCAAAGGAGGGCAACTAAGATGGTGAAGGGTCTGGAAACCATGAATCCCTATGAAGAACGCCTTAGGGAGCTGGGGATGTTTAGCCTGGAGAAGAGAAGGTTAAGAGGTGATATGATAGCCCTCTTTAAGTATTTGAAGGGATGTCATATTGAGGAGGGAGCAAACTTTTTTCTGCTGCTCCAGAGAACAGGACTCGGAACAATGGATGCAAACTGCAGGAAAAGAGATTCCAGCTCAACATTAGGAGGAACTTCCTGACAGTAAGGGCTGTTAGACAATGGAAAACATTGTTCCTTTCTTTCTCCTGTTTGACTTTTAACATCTTTGCCCGATGAAGAAACCAGTGAAGCTTCCAACGCTTGCAACAGGGATAATGGGCATTTTGGTTGGGCCAATAAAGGTACCGCTGATGGTTGGATTTGGGATGTTATATAGTACTTTGCCATGTGGGCAACATGGCTGCCCCGACTATCCCTTCCTTTGCTCAGTTAGTCTCAAACGTGCTGCCAGACCCCTTTGCATTTGGGTCACCTTTTTCCATACCTTTCCCAGCCCCTCACTGCCTCCTCCGTGAAGTGCGCAGATGAAGCACCACTGCGCCCAACCGGAAGCCCCGCCACAGAAGTATAGCAGGGATATGTGGGGATGATGGACACAGGTGGGCTCACCCTTCCTTCCCCATCGACCCCAACAGGAAAGAGGCTGGTTGGTAGCCATGGATGCCCAGTGGGTTTAAAGCCTCCAGACCAGACCAGGGAGGCCCGAGTTCCCTGCCATCAGGGCAAGGTTAGATGGCTTGATGGCTTCTGCCCGCTTGCTGTTTTACCAGCTGGCTGCCGTTTTATGAACTTTCGGATGGCTCTTTTACTGACTGTTATTTGTTACTACTGCCTCTGCTCTTTGCTCTGGTGTGTTTTGCTTGTTAGGTTTCTTGCTCTACATTTTTATAGCTTCTGGTATGACTCGGATTGCTTTGGAAGGACTTTGCTGTTGGGGAATGTGTGATGCTTATATTACCTCCACAGTTTGAAATAAATAGTTAACGTATGGATGCACTGAAGAAACAAACACCTTTCAGATAAAGAGTAGAGATCTGGGAACCAGCTCAACCCTTGGGCACAGTTCAAAAGACTGTGTTTCCTCTGGTTTTCGGCTCTGGCACATCTCCGGTGGAAACGCGTGCAGCGCAAGCACCCCACGAATCTCGCTCTTTGGGGCTTTCGCCAGGGCTGCAGGCCACCTCAAGGGCTCCACTTTGGAGGAAGGGATGCTTCAAGGATGCTCCTCCTTTGAAGGTTTTGAAACGGAGGCTGGATGGCCATCCGTCCTTGGATGGTGTATTCCTGCATGGCTGAAAGGGTTGGATTGACTGGTCTTTGAAGGTCCCTTCCAACTCTTCTATGATTCTTATCCAGGAGGAGTAAACACTTCTTCCAGTGTTAGAGGCTACATACCTCCATACTCCAGCCCTGGGAAAGTCCAACTTGGTGAGCATTTGTGCACAAATATGCCTGTGTGCATGCGCTCCTTTGGGAGTGCATCTGGCTGCCTGCCTTGGGAACCGAACGCTTTGCTCCAGAGTCCTCTGGCCGCAGGGCTCCCCCCTTTCCTCCTGGCCGCCTGCCCTGTCCAGGTGTGGCTTCTCCTCCTCCTCCTCTCCTTCGGTGGATTTGGAGAAGTTCAATTCCTGTCTGCCGTCTCCATTTGGGAGAAGTGCATCCAGCTGTTCTGTCTTCCTGCCTCTTCCTTTATGAGCCAGAAACTCCTCAATCTCTCTGAGGGGGAAGGAAGCGGGGGGCAAAGGGCAGGAGCCAGAAGGGAGAAGCCCGGCCATCGTGCCCCACTGCTTGCCCCGTGCAGAACAACGTGGTCCAGGTGGCACTCCCCCCCACCCCTGGGGGGCTGGGCAAGGAAAAGGGCCCCGGTTGCAGAGAGGCAGGTGGCCCCCATAAGAGCAATCTAAGCCCACGGGACTGGACTCTGGGGCCCACGAATCTCACACCCCAAAAGCAAGCAGGACAGAGGCCACAGACAAAGTCCCTTCCAGGGAGGTTTCCTGATCTGCTCCAGGACCCATTGGTTTGTCCTTTTGGCTGCTGTCCGTGGGATCCTATGCACTCTTCTCCAGCCGCACATCTCAAATGTGTCAATTTTCTTTCTATCTTCTTCCCTAACTGTCCACCTCTCACATCCATCCATGGTAATAGGGAATACAATGGCTTGTATGATTCTAACTTTTTGTGCGCAGTTGTATGTCTTTACATTTTAGGATATTTTCTAGTTCTCTTATAGCTGCCCTCCCCATTCTTAGCCTTCTTACCATTTCTTGACTGCAGTCCCCCTCTGATCAATATTTGACCCCAGGTTTGAAAATTATTTTAATGCTTCTATTTCCTCATTGTCTATGTTGAATCTGTGTACATTTTCTGTGGCCATTATATTTATTTTCTTTATGTTCAACATTAATTCCCGCCTGTGCACTTTGCTTCTTCCTTAGTTCCAAGTCTGTGAGGTTTTCGGCTAGCAGTATGGTGTCATCAGCAAAATATGAAGAAAAGGCTTAGCAAATGGGGTGTCTTTGCAAACAGGCAAAACTAATAAGTCAATGAATAAAATGCTGGATGTTATTTAGGATGGGAGAAGGAGGGCAAGCCACAAAGTTGGCATAGTGGTTAAATGCCTGCGTTGCAGACGCTCACTCTCAAATCACAAGGTTGCGAGTTCAATTCCAGCCAGGGGCTCAGGCTCAGGCTTGCTTGTTGGGGGCAGTTATTTTGCACACATTGTAAACCACTTATGGAGTGTGTAAATGCACTGATAAGTGGTATAGACATGTACTTGCTAAAGGTGGAACAAGTATAGATCTAACTGGGTTGCTGTTGTGTGCCTTCCAGTAATTTCTGGTTTATGGTGACGCAAAGGCAAAAGTATCACAGGTTTTTCTGGGGCTGAGAGGTTGTGACTTGCCCAGGGCCACCCAGTGACCCCAGTTTCCAGGGTCCCAGCTCGAACCATTATGTCACACTGGCTCTAAATTGGGTTTGTTGCTGATGATGTTGTGTGCTTTCAAGCTGTTCCTGACTTATGGTGAGCCCAAGGCAAATCTATCCTGGGCTTTTCTTGGCAAGATTTGTTCAGAGAAGAGGACTGCCATTGACTCCTACGAAGCTGAGAGACTGTGACTTGCCACCCAGTGGGTTTGGGTTACACATTAATTAAAACAGGAAAAAGTGGAGGTTTGTGGGGGCTATCTTGTGGATGCTAGAACTTTTGGGAAGAGAAAGAGACAAAGGAGAATGGTTCAAAGTGTTCTCCTAAACTAAATGTTTTGTTCGTTTTCTCCCAGTTCTCTAATCTGCTCAGGCCATTTTGAATTCTGATCCTGGCCTCGGGGATATTGGCTACCTCTCCTAATTTGGTGTCAAATTTGCAGATGACACCAAATTAGCCAATATCCCAGAGTAGCCAATATCCCAGAGGACAGGCTCGGAATTCAAAATGAGCTGAACAGATTAGAGAGCTGAGCAAAAGCTAAGAAAATGAAATGCAACAGGGAGAAATGTCAAGTACATGTAAATATGCAGCTTATCAAATTTGCAGATGCCACGAAATTTGGAGGGTTAGCTAACAACACCCCAGAGGACAGGATCTGAATTCAAATTAACCTTAACACTTGGAAAGTTGGGGGCAAAACTAACAAAATGAATTAGTCCGGCAGGACAGCAACAACAAAAGGCTCCGATATAGGACCTGGCTTCTGTGTGCATCTCTTTGTCTTATCGGTCTTTCAAACTGTTATATGTTTTAATTAATTAAACATTAATTGATAAATGTCTTTTAATTGCTGTTATTTATTATTGATTTGTCCCATGGGGAGGCTGGTAAGATATAAACTATTATTGTTGTTATTGCTATTATTGGCAGCAGTACATGGGAAAAGAATCTAGGAGTCTTAGTGGACCACAGGCTGGACTACAAAGCTGAACATGAGCCAGTGTTGTGCTGCAGCAGCTAAAAAAGCCAATATGATCCTAGGCTGCAACAAAGGAGTCTAGTGTCTAGATCAAGGGAAGTAATAGTGCAACTCTGTTCTGCTTTGGTCAGGCTGCAGATGACACCAAATTAGGAGGAGTAGCCAATACCCCAAAGGACAGGATCAAAATTCAAAATGACCTGAATAGACTAGAAAGCTGGGCCAAAGCTAACAAAATGAAATTTAACACGGAGAAATGTAAGGTCCTACACGTAGGGCGGAAAAATGAAATGCACAGATATAGGATGGGGGACACCTGGCTGAATGAGACCACATGTGAAAGGGATCTAGGAGTCCAAGTAGACCATAAGCTGAACATGAGTCAACAGTGTGATGCGGCAGCTAAAAAAGCCAATGCAATTTTAGGCTGCATCAATAGAAGTATAGTTTCTAGATCAAGGGAAGTTATAGTGCCACTCTATTCTGCTTTGGTCAGGCCCCACCTGGAATACTGTGTCTAGTTCTGGGCGCCACAATTCAAAAAGGATGTGGAGAAACTGGAGCATGTCCAAAGGAGGGCAACTAAGATGGTGAAGGGTCTGGAAACCATATCCTATGAGGAACGCCTTAGGGAACTGGGGATGTTTAGCCTGGAGAAGAGAAGGTTAAGAGGTGATATGATCGCCCTCTTTAAATACTTGAAGGGATGTCACATTGAGGAGGGAGCAAGCTTGTTTTCTGCTGCTCCAGAGAACAGGACTCGGAACAATGGATGCAAACTGCAGGAAAAAAGATTCCACCTGAACATCAGGAGGAACTTCCTGACAGTAAGGGCTGTTTGACAGTGGAACACATTCCCTCGGAGTGTAATGGAGTCTCCTTCCTTGGAGGGCTTTAAACAGAGGCTGGATGGCCATCTGTCAGGGATGCTTTGATTGGGAGTTCCTGCATGGCAGAAGGGGGTTGGACTGGATGGCCCTTGGGGTCTCTTCCAACTCTGTGATTCTATGATTCTATGCATGGCAGAAGAAGGGGCTTGGACTGGATCAGGGCCCTTCTTGGGGTCTCTTCCAACTCTAGGATTCTATGAAGGCCTTAAAATCCAAGGCTTTTGGATTTCTCTTTCTGTCCCTCTTCATTAAAAGAAAGCCAAAACAAAATGTGCTCAAAATAGCCGCGAGAGGTTTGCCAGTCAGAAAGATAAACAATGGAAATAGCTGGACTTGTTCCTTTCTCTCTCTGTTTGAGCAAAAGTGGAGTCCTGCCTTTGCATCTCTCACTGCGGCCAGGGGCAGATTTCGCAGCTCCAGGAGAATGTCTGGGATTGTCTTAACGAAAGGTGAAGGGGGGGGGGGGGAATAGCTGAATCTGGAGCCCAACTTTTTTAGAAGCTTTAAGGAAGGTTCTCTAAAAGCACCGGATGCTATCTGATCTTGGAAGCTAAGCAGGGCCAGCCCTGGATGGTCCTTGGATGGGAGATCAGCAAGGAGTACTAGGTGCTGGAGGCTCTCTTTCAGAGGAAGGAACTGGCCAAACCACCTCTGAGGATTCCTTGCCTTTGAGAAATTCATGGGGTCACCCTAGTCGAAAGAAGGCTTGAAGGCCTTCTGAGGATTTCCTTTTTCCTACCGCTCTTTCACCTCAGGATACGTTTCCTCTCTGAGAGCAAACCGAGCCAGAAATCTCCTTGGAAGCGGCCAAAATAGCTAAATGGACGCTGTGTACCACAAGCCCCAGGCCAACACTCTTAACTACAGCAGCTCTTTCCTGCACAGAGGAGCCCCTTTACACACACAAACGCACAATTCCCTGGGCACAAATCCAGCCTATGGACCATATGGAGAGCGAACTTTATGGCTTGGACAGGGATTGGGGGTGTTTAATCCCATTCCGTGCCTTGATGCAAGTTCCCAGCGCATTTATATTTTGTGTTGCGTATCGTCAGCCGCTCAGACATTGAAGAATTGGACCAGTTCATAAGGAAGGTCCGAGATGAAAGTGCAAAGGCAGCTCTGATGCTGATCATAAAGGAAACAAAAGTAATGACCACCGAAGAAATACACAGATTCAATCTAGGCAACGAGGGAATGGAAATAGTTAAAGAATTCCCATATTATCTAGGATCAAAGATTGACCAGAATGGAGGCTGCAGCCAAGAAAGAAGAAGAAGACTAGAAATGGGAAGGGCAGCTATGAAAGAACTGGAAAAGATATACAGTACTGAAGAGCAAAGACATACAACCGAGCACCAAAGTCAGAGTCAAGCACCAAAGTCAGAGTCGTCCAGGCCATTGTATTCCCCATTATCTCCATTTACGGATGTGAGAGCTGGACAGTGAAAGTAGCAGACAGAAAGAAAGCCAACTCCTTGGAAATGTGGGGCTGGAGAAGAGGATTGAGGATGGACAGCCAAGAAGGGAAACCAATGGGTCCTTGAACAGATCAGACCAAGGCTCTCCTTGGAAGCAAAGATGGTCAAGTTGATAATGTCATACTTTGGCCACATCACGAGAAAGCACGGATCCCTAGACAAAACAATAATGCTAGGAAAAGTAGGGGAAATAGAGGAAGACCACAAACCAGGTGGATAGACTCAATCGGGGGGTTATTATGGGCAGAGGCTTATTGGAGGATCTGGGCAAGAATGCAGCGGAGGAGAGGGATCCTAGGAGACGGCTGATCCGAAGGGGAGCCATGAGCTGAGACCGACTCGAGGGCAGCTGACAACAACATCATCATCATCATCCACATTCCCACCGTGGCTGTTTTTGCTTTTCCAAGGAATTGCCTCACTCTCGCCCTTTTGGATGCCCTGCGCAACCTCCGACCCCCTTCCCAACCCTGCCCTTGGACCCATGGCCAAGTGGGGTTTGCCCTTCGCACAAGGGCCCTTTTGCCTGCGTTTGGGACCAGGGACACCTTTTGTGTCGAATTGTGAGGGCGAGGAAACAGGATGGGTGGGATGGCACTCTCCTCCTCTGGATCTATTTTTGCTTTGTCCTGCTCCGCTCCACCCTGCCAGATACAGAGAGAGAGAGAGATAGAAAAAAAAGCTGTTTTTGCAAAGTTTTTTGCTTCCGACACAAACATTTCAGCCATTCCGAGGCTTGGCTCAGCTTTTCTCCATCAACTTGCATGCATTTGTTTGTGTATCTGTGTGTGGTTTGAGGACTCCCTCCAAGCTGCAGAGAGCCAAGGGACCCCCAACATTAGCTGGACTCCCCCTCATGTTTTTTTGCAGGGGAGACAATCCCACAGAACGGGGAAGGACTCACTTTGATGAGATTTAAGACAATGCGACTTTTAGCTGGGTCTGTAGCTGGTTGATCGGAGAAATCATAGAATCATAGAGTTGGAAGAGATCTCAAAGGCCATCTGTCCAAAGGGTGCTCAGCAATGGCTCCTTTTCATCCTGGAGAGAAGTGACCAGTGGGGTGTCCAGTGGGGTCTGTCCTGGTCCCAGGCCTATTCAACATCTTTATTAATGACTTGGATGAAGGAAAAGAGGGCATACTTATCAAATTTGCAGATGACACCAAATTCAAAATGACCTGAATAGACTAGAAAGCTGGGCCAAAGCTAACAAAATTAAATTCAACACAGAGAAATGTAAGGTTCTGCACTTAGGGAGGAAAAATGAAATGCACAGATATAGGATGGGGGACATTTGGCTGAATGAGACCACATGTGAAAGGGATCTAGGAGTCCAAGTAGATCACAAGTTGAACATGAGTCAACAGTGTGATGTGGCAGCTAAAAAGGCCAATGCAATTTTAGGCTGCATCAATAGAAGTATAGTGTCTAGATCAAGGGAAGTAATAGTGCCACTCTATTCTGCTTTGGTCAGGCCCCACCTGGAATACTGTGTCCAGTTCTGGGCACCACAATTCAAAAAAGATGTGGAGAAAATGGAGCCATGTGTCCAAAGGAGGGCAACTAAGATGGTGAAGGGTCTGGAAACCATGCCCTATGAGGAACGCCTTAGGGAACTGGGTATGTTTAGCCTGGAGAAGAGAAGGTTAAGAGGGGATATGATAGCCCTGTTTAAATGCTTGAAGGGGTGTCATATTGAGGAAGGAGCAAGCTTGTTTTCTGCTGCTGCAGAGACTAGAACATGGAACAATGGATGCAAACTGCAGGAAAAGAGATTCCACCTCAACATTCGGAGGAACTTCCTGACAGTAAGGGCTGTTCGAGAGTGGGACACACTCCTTCCACGGAGGATGATGGAGTCTCCTGATGCGGCAGCTAAAAAGGCCAATGCTATTTTAGGCTGCATCAATAGAAGTATAGATCAAGGGAAGTAATAGCACCGCTCTATTCTGCTTTGGTCAGGCCCCACCTGGAATACTGTGTCCAGTTCTGGGCACCACAATTCAAAAAGGATGTGGAGAAACTGGAGCCATGTGTGCAAAGGAGGGCAACTAAGATGGTGGAAGGTCTGGAAACCACCAAGCCCTTTGCCTCAAAGGAGTCCTGCCTACTGCAAAATCTCTGTGAACCTTTTAGCAGAACTAAAGAACTAGGCCCAGAGCAGGAGTTATGTGTTATGTTATCTTGGACTGCGACTCCCATCAGCCCAGAGCTGGCAGAGCCAATGCAGAATGTTGGGAGCTGCAGCCCAGCCGTTGTTCCCAAACGTTGGTTTCCAGGTGTTTTGAACTTCAACTCCCAGAAACCCCAGCCAGCTTCATCAACAATCAGGAATTCTGGGAACTGAAGTCCAAAACATCTGGAGGAACAAAGTTTTGGAACCACTGAGGGCTGCCCATCCCTCGATAGAGAGGTTTGCTGTTGGGGGCTTGACCGCCCTCCAGTCTGCCCCCAACCCCATCACTCCCATTACCCATCGTCCACAGCTTGGATCGGCACCGCAAGCAGAGCAAGGAGGGCACTGCTGCTGCTGCAGCTGACCGTTGGGCCCTAAAAATGGGCCAGTGGCCTTCTTTCTTCCCTGTCCAGAGCTGCCCATTTGGCATGGTACAGGCTTTGTTGTTTCTGGACCAAAACCTATGAATGGCTCCTGGGGATGTTTGTGAGCCGGCTTGGGTCTGGCATATAAATGCAATCATTAAACAAACAAACCAAGCATTGTGCATTAAGGACCAGCCACAGTTGCACAAGAGTCTCATTCAAACATACGCAGACATGCACAGAGAACACGTTGAGTGAGAGAGAAGAAGGGAAGGGGAAGAGGTGATATGATAGCCCTCCTCCAAATGGCCCTCTGGCCGGATTTCCCTGCAGCCTCCTTGCAGCAGGCGACGTCCACCCCTTTTGTGCCCTCCGGCCCCTTCTCCCGAAAGACTTCTTCTTCTCTGCCCCTTTCCTCTCCAGCTGCTCCAGGAACAAGGTGCCTGGCATGGACTTCCAGCCAGAAGAAAGGACTAGCAGGATAGCTGAATCAGCAGAAGGACCGGAGGCAGCAGCCGAGGGGCCCTGGGGAAGTGTGTGCGACGTGTCTGTGGGTTTTCCTGCTCCCCCCATAAGGTCTGGGTGTGTTTGTGTGTCTCTCTGGCGCCTGCACATGTAGCAACTCAGAGATGTCGGGTGCTTCTTCATGGCTTGCCGTGCTTCTCGGAGGGCAGCACGGTAGCATCGTCCGTGGGGTATCCTTGGCTCTCCTTATGTGAAACAACAGCCTCACTTTCCCTCTGCGGAAGGGCATCCAGATGTGTTGGGGACTGAGGTGTGTTGGGGATGGAGGGTGGGTTTCCAAGAGAGCCCCCCAGAAGGAAGGGTCTGGGGGTCTGGGCTCTCCGACAGTCCTGCCTCTGGCCCTTGAGGGCAGACCATCCTCTCTGCTTGGACTCTGAGAGGCAGGAAAGGACAGCTGATCGGACCACGCTTTGGTCAAGCTGCAGACCAGAAGGAAATGGTGTCACTAGGGCTGGCCTTATCTGGAAGGGTAACTCATGGTGTGTCATCTCCATCAGGAGCTCAGCCGCGGGGGCTGATGGTGGGGGACTTGGAGGTCTTTCATTCATGGGGTCACCATAAGTCAAAGTCAACTTGACCGCAGCTAACAGCAACAGACTTCATATTGCTTTGCCCAGTAAAGTTCACAGAGAGAAGCAGATCTTGGTCCCAGCCGTTGTGGCAGCCGTGCCATCTTGTGGCCGAGTCCCGCATGGTTCTCCCTTTCCTGGAAACCATATGTTGGTTTGTGTGCATCTCTGGACCCATTCCCACTTACATTTAAACTGGTTTGCGATTCGCCTTAGCTCTGTGTCGGTGAATCGATTCCAAATGGTCTATCATTCCACTATGAAAGTGGATCTTTTCATTATCCCCTTCTAATTGCTTCTTTTTTGGCATGATTGTCATCCCTACTAGTTTGTGCCATTTCAAAATGCATGTCAATCATCTGTGTGTCATCAGTGACATAAGAGGCAAACCGGCTTGAAAACTATATATTAAAAAAAAAATTGATAGAAGATTCAATTCACCGGTTTTGCAACTACTTGCCTCACTGATTGCAAGCAGTTGCAAAATCAATGAATCAAATTTTTATTTTATTTTTCTATATAGGTCCATTGTTCCCACTTGTTGAACATGCTTCGGAATTGATTCTTTTCAAAAGGACCGACAAAGAACTAGTAAAGGAGGAGCAGGTTTTGTGTGTTTGCCTTGTTTCATCGTGATTGAAACAGTAGGATCGGAACCGGTTTCAAATGTGAATGGCGGTCATATAACCCAATCAGCAATTTGCTTTAAATCATAGTGGGAACGCTGCCATAGTGTCTCTTTCAGGCTGGCATCAATCCACAACTATCCTGCTTTTGGGTTTTAAATAAATCCTCCCAAGAGATGTGACTCTCAAGCTGCCTCCGGTCCATCCATGGAGCCTCTGGGAAACCAGTTTTTCACCAATTGCCACGGAGAAGGCGTGCAAGCCAAGAGTTGTACCCCAACATCCTCGTGCACCGACAAGGAGCCCCCAAGGAAAGAGCAAGTAGCCCATAAGCCGCTAAAGTCATCTGAAAAGAGGCCAGGGGAGCCCAGTTTTAGGAAGACCTTCCTGCCTTCCCAAGCCAAATACCACCCCAGCCCTGCCAGACCTTTGCCCAGCCTGCTTCCCACACTTGGCTCAAATGAGATTCGAACCCAGGGTTTCTCGTAAAAGCAGAACTTCAAAAAGCCCAGCCGTTTCCCCAGATGGGCCAGAAATGCCTGAGCGGCTGCAGATTGAAACCGCAGGGTGGGACTCCATGCGCCCGGCCCTGTGGCTTTCAAGCTGCTTCTGAACTCCAAGTAAACTTTGCCAGCAGGACTGGAAGATCTGGAGGCTTCCTCCGAAACGAGATCTGCTCCCAGGCCAGCCCTTTCCCTTGCAGTTCCCATAATTTGCCCACTCTCCGGCTCTTGGCTGAGAATCCAGCACGGACCTCGGCTCCCTCTCCAGCAGGGCCAGGGCTACGGCTACGGATTAACTGCCCCTTTGCTGCCCCTTGGATGGTCAGCTTCGTTTCCCTGCCATTCTTTTCTCCAAAAAGAAAGTGGAGTGCGTGTGGCATGATGACGGCCAGCCATCCGTGTAGGAAACAACGGCTGATGCAACTAAAGGGCAACTACTCTGTAGTAGTAGCTAAGCTCCTCAACTGCTTGAACAGGAAGCAATAAAAGGGTCAGAATAAAGCCAAGCGGAGGAAGGAAGCTACTAATTAATATTGCAGAGAGGGGGGCCAGCCTCTGAGTTAGAAGGACCTTGGCTGGAGAATAGATTAAGTGCTATGCGGAGCTTCAGTTCAGATCGTTCTGCAGATTGTGAGAAAACCAGCCCGACCTGCACCACCTAAGAGCTACCTGTGAGCAGCTCTATGCTCAGGATCTGCACACTTGCAACCATTTGCACATCAGTCCGGTTGCAGGTTCAGCAATGCTACCAAGGGGACTTCACCCTCTATGGTTGTTCGACAGTGGAACACACTCCTTCCTTGGAGGTTTTGGTGGAGTCTCCTTCTTTGGAGGTATTTAAACAGAGGCTGGATGGCCATCTGTCACAAGAGATGCTTTGATTGGGAATTCCTGCATGGCAGAAGAAGAGGGTTGGACTGGATCAGGGCCCTTCTTGGGGTCTCTTCCAATAAAATTCTATTATTCCCTTCCTCCTTCCTTTAATTTGTCCTTTCAAAGACAGAATCAACATGTTCTTGAGGTGCTGGAACAAGCAGTTGAAGCCTACAATATGAAATTCAGAGGAAATAAATGGGGGGAAAAATCCACATGTAAAAGTAAATAAATAAATAAAGTGCAAAGAGAGGCTTACTGCTGAATATAAAGAAAAAAGAATGACCATCTGCAGAGATTCAACCTAGACAATGAGGAAATTGAAATAGCAAAAGAGTTCCTGAACTTTGGGTCAGACATTGATCAAAAAGGAGACTGCGATCCAGGAGATGGTCCTGGAAAAGAGTGCTAGGGATGCTGTAAACAGCCGAAAGGACACACAGTTGGATCCTAGAAGAGATCGAGCCAGAAACCTCCCTGGAAGCCAAGATGACTAAATCAAGGCTGTTGTATTTTGGATACATCATGAGAAGTACTCATTAGAAAAGACAGTAATGATGGAGAAAGAGGAGAAAGAGAGCAGGACCACAGGCCAGGGGAATGGACGCTATCAAGGATGTCATGGGTATGAATTTGCAGGACCTGGAGGACAGCGAGGCCTGGAGATGTCTCATCCACAGGGCTGCCATGGGTCCAGATCGACTCGAAGGCAGTCAACAACAACAATTGCAAATAAAGGGCATGTAATAAAGGGAAATGGGATGTAGGAGACCCAGTTCAGGAGCACTTTTCAGTGGGAAGCAGGTAGAGGTCTGTGAGGAGCTCATTCTGGGTCTGGGTGCCTTCAAGTCACCTGTTGACTTATGGTGACCCTGTGAATTTCATACAATTTTATTGTTTTGTTTTGACCCTGCCTTTCTCTTTGACCAGGGCCCAAGGCGGCTTTGGGATCCAAGGGAAGGAACAGTCAGAATCGGTTGGCCATTGCCTTCCTCTGGAAAGAAAGGATGGCATTAAATGGCAAGCCATACCCACAGCATGCGAAGCAACAATCGCCTTGCAACTTGTTTGAGCATCCAGCATCCAGGATTATTATAAACCTGACCTATCCTATTTACATTGACTGGATGATTCTTTGCAAATAGGATAATTGTTTTGCTGTCGCCTTACCGCCAGGGAAGACTTTAATCGAAACACGTTTGGATGCTTTGATACTTTTTTTACTTTTAATGCATTTTGGAAGGTTTAGATACTCCTTGTCTTCAATGCATTTTTGCACGGTGTATTGCCCTGTTTACGCACTGCTTGTTCTGATGAAAGGGGATGCTTTGTCATTGCGTCATCAGAATATTTTAGAGACATTAAAACTATTTTTATGTTTTACTCTTGTGGACGCTTTTTTCGCAGGCCTTTCTTTTTGGTATACTGTTTTGTTTTGTTTTTGGTTGGTTTGTTGTCTTGATCAGAACTGGGCCCAGTTTCAAACACTGGCATGAAAAAGGACACAGAAGCTGCATCCACACTGGAGAAATCACCCAATTTGGCACCACTTTTCAGCATCCTGGCTCAAGGCTATGGAATTCTGGGAGTTGTGGGGCCTTCCTTCCTTAAGCTCTGCTCCGCTCTGGGCCCCACAACATACTCCAACTCCCAGAATTCCATAGCCTTGAGCCAGGATACCGAAAAGCGGTGCCAAACCCGGTTATTTCTGCAGTGTGGATGCAGCCACAGTTACTTCTGCCAAGCCCCTTCCTCACCTGTACAAAGGGATTCATAAAGAATGGTGCAAAAGTAAAGCTGTTCTTTATGTTTTGCACCATTCTTTTTGAACCATCCTGCATTTTCAGTGGAGCTTCAGTGAAGTTGAACCCAGATGCAGAAGCCCCGCTTGGCAAAGCAAAAGGAGCTTCCCCCAATTCTGCAATGAAGCAATGCCCTTTGACATACAACTAGCCACAATGGCCTTTCACCCCCCCCCCCCCCATAACCCTACTAAGGCCAAAGTCTCCCATTTCCTGCCGTTCTTTTGCACCGCGGCATCTTCAGACCAGAAAAAGAGAAAAGCTTTGGACCTCTGGCACAAACAGAGCAGCTTGTTCCCGCTGCCTTTTGGTGTGTTTTTGGAAGGAGGGAAGGCTTCATTTTGCAAATCCTCATAAAAAACAACAACACGATCTGTTCTTGGTTTCTCTGTGGTTTTAGTGCCGAAAGCATTTCCTGACGAAAAGCAGCCCAGTGATACAGTATCTGTGAGAAACATTCCTTTCTTTCCTTTTGCTGCATGTAATTTCAAGGAAACAATGACACACAACCAAAGGCTGGTTTTCCCCTTCCTGCTGGAACTGTCTAATTTTTTTTTTATTAAATCTGTTTTAATCTCCATAGCACTGAACTTTCGCAACCCCTAAAACGCACACGAAAACCACGTCACACGTAGTTGGACGAGCGCTCGGCATCCAGCGCCTTTTTGCATGAAGAGCTTGGATCGTTCTCGTCTGTAGAATTATAAGCCTGTTTCTTAGGCAACCTTCGTACTTTTGGGGGGATTTGTCTTGCAGATATTGAAGGCGAGGTGGAAGCGTTAGGGGATCTGTGGGTCTGTGCATGCTCATTACTATTATTTGTAATTGATTTAGACAGTGTGAGTTCTCTTGCAGTTCGGTCTCATCCGGCTATTCTGGGATTTGTCTTCTTCATTTGGATGTGACCAAAAGCCAGCTTCCTTCCCTCCCTCCGTCTGCCCCATCCTCCTTCTCCATAATGGCCAAAACAGGAGAAAACATCACTGTTTGATTGTGTCCCAAAGTACAAGGAGCCTCTGGGCAGGGAGGCCCATCCCTCCTCCAGGAATTCAGTTATGTGCTGAGTAATTTCCTTCTGCGGATTGGCCTGCTCCAGATCTAATCCGAACGGATCCTAAAGCCCTAGATTAGTCCCGTAGGATCAGGTCCCGAATGGTAGGCCGGCACTTGAAGTGTCTGCGGTTCCCTTGTGGGACTGACCGCTGGGTTTGCGCCAGGGGTCAGAGTCAGGCCGTTATTGGGGTGCTGTCCCAGGTAGCCAACGAAGCCAGCTGTGGTCAGTCCTCCTGTTTCCGAATGCTAAGGGCTGCAATGCAGCAACAGCCCACCCTGCTTCAGGCCCAGCAGGGCCCCTACGTCTCTCTCGGCAACTTTCCTGGAATTTCCTTTGTCTCCCTTCTGTGCCCCAGACCCCTTCCCTCCCTACATCTTGGGGTCCAGGCCTGGCAGCCGCCCCACTCGGTCTCCCTCTTGATGCGGCCCAGCTGGACCTGCCTCCGATCCTCCATCCTGGAAGCAGCCCAGACCCATGGCTCTGCTGTCAAAAGGGCTCTGGGTTTTATGAAAAATGCCTAAAAGCAGATGGAAAACAGGGTCTTCGTACACAGAAGAGAGACCACCAGGGAACACCAGGCGACGGAGGGTCTGGCAAACCGCCTCTGAAGAAATACCTTGCAAAGGGAACCCGAGAATAAGCTTACCATCACCAGATGGCACGCAGGGGGTAGCCGTGTTGGCCATTTAGCAAATTCAAACAGAAACCCACCACTCAGTGATGCCTTTATTGGACATCCAAAATGCACAATATTCTTGTTGCAAGCTTTCGAAGCTCGACCGGCTTCTTCCTCAGGAAAGGTGTTACAAACCAAGCAGGAGGAGGAAAAAAACACAATTGGAGATGTTAGTCAGATCAGATGCCTGCATGTTGTTTCAGTCCTTAGTAAAGATGTTAGGATGGGATACTTCTTGCATCAGGGTCCCCCTCCTTCTGTCCATGCAGCAAGAGGGAGATAGATTTTCAAAGTGCAGGGAATTTATAGTCCATTTGCATCTCAGCAGGGAGGGACCCTTCTTTTGCAATCCAATATGTCTCCATTCCTGTGAAGAAGCCACAGGCCTCTTTGTAGGCAGAGGACAAGGGATTTCTCAAGAAGCCTCTATGTTTTTGCATCAGGAAGAATTTGTTAGGTGTGGAGGTAAAACATGCCAACGCAGTCCAAATGGAGGCTTCTTGCAAAATCTGTTGTCCTCTGCCTGCAAAGAGGCCTGTGACCTCCCAGGAATGGAGACAGGCTGGATGGCAAAAGAGAAGTCCACTCCTGTTGAAATGCAAATGGACTAAATTTCCTGAACTTTGAAAATCTCCCCAGTTTTGCCCCATGGTCAAGGCAAACAAGGAGTCAGAAATAAAGGCTTGTTTCTGCAGCAGAAAGGGATGCTGCCTTGAGTCCTTATTTTGGGAGAAAGGTGAGATATAAGGTGAGATGATGCTGGTGGTGGTGGTGGTGATAACATCTAAAGTGAGCCAAAGAAACCATTTTCAGAGCCCAATTTATACATACCCTTCAAAACTGTCATATTGAGGATGGAGCAAGCTTGTTTCCTGCTGCTCCAGAGAACAGGACACAGTGGAGCAATGGATGCAATTTATGAGAAAAGAGATTCCAGCTCGGCCTTCGGAGGGACTTCTTGACAGTAAGGGAGCAAGGGAGCAGTGAAGTCTCCTTCCTTGGAGCTTGTTTTTAAGCAGGGGCTGGATAGCTACCTTTTATATATGCTTAGATGGAGAGTTCCTGCATGGCAGAAGAAGAGGGCCCTTCTTGGGATCTCTTCCAACTCCAGGATTCTATTGTGGTTGAAGAAATCTTGCCAAGAAACCCGCCAGAGAGGGTTGCCATAATTCATACTCAACTTGAAGGCACATACTGTAATAATAAGAAGGGCTATCTAGTAAAATGCATGCTTTGCTTTCTTTTAAAAGCTGCTTTGTCTTCCTCAGCCTTTACTTAGTTCTCCGCAGCTTGAGGTCTTTTTTTAGCAGCAGCTTTCTGTTTCTGAACTTCTCACTCCATGAACCTCTGTAATACCATGTAGTTCTTCTGCCTCCGTGGCTCTCGCTGTTTCGGTTTTGCTCCCTTTGCCATTCTTAAGGGTTTCGTGGCTTTGAAACCCAAAGTACGGACAGCGGCGGTGATACCTTTATGAGGCCAACCCTAAGGCACACGATGCTAGCATTCAAAGACCAGCTGGCTTCTTTGTCAGGGGAGAAACGTTAAAAACCATGCTGGGAACGGAAGTGATAACCCTGGGGTTATCAACGTTGGCAGTCCCTTGCTTGGGATGGTATCGAGGGAGGGTTCACCATGCGTTACACAGTGAAGATTGAAGGAAGAAACATCGACCATTTAAGATACGCAGATGACACTGTACTACTAGCAGGAAACAACAAAGACTTGGAACAGTTACTAAAGAAAGTCAAAAGAGAAAGCGCAAAGGCACACTTAATGCTGAACATCAAGTAAACTAAAATAATGACCATGAGGACTTACATATAAATTCAGTCTAGAAGACGATGAAATTGAAATAGAGTTATCATGCCCTGGATCAACCATCGATCAAAACGGAGATTGCAGTCAGGAAATCGGAAGAAAATTAGGACTGGGAAAGGTAGCTATAAAGGAACTAGGCAAGATGATAAAAAGCAAAGATATTACATTGAACACAAAGGTCAGGACCATCCCAAGCCATCGTAATTCCCATCACCATTTATGGATGGGAGAGATGGACAGTGAAGAAAGCAAATAGGAGGAAAATCAACTCCTTTGAGATTACAGACTCCTAGAGTTGGAAGAGACCCAAGGGCCCCAATCCAGTCCAATCCTCTTCTGCCATGCAGGAAATCACAGTCCAAGCCCTCCCTGAGACAGAGCTTGGAATCTCTTTTCCTGCAGCTTTCATCCACTGCTCCGTTGTGTCCTATTCTCTGCGGCAGCAGAAAACAAGCTTGCTCCATCCTCAAAGTGACATCCCTCCAAAGACTTAAATAGGGCTATCATATCCCCTCTTAGCCTTCTCTTCTCCAGGCTAAACCTAGTTTGAATCCATTGCTCCAGGTCCTATTCTCTGAAGCTGCAGAAAACAAATTTGCTGCATCTTCAGCATGACTTCCTTCCAAACACATATCACTGTGTCTTCTCCAGGCTAAACATACTTAGCTTCCTAAGTCTCTCCTCATAGGGCTTTATCGTTTCCAGACTGAGTTAAAAACAATACTGTTCAGGGAGGAGTTCCCAGACACTACATTATTGTTATCCAATGATATTTTAAATTGTCGACTGCTATATATTATTGATTGTTAAGATGTATTACTATGTATTATGTATATTTCTGTAGAATGTAAGCCATAGGCCAAGAAGACCAACAAACGGGTCCTTGAACAGATCAAGCCTGAAATCTCTCGGAGCCAACGTTGCAAAACTGAGGCTGTCGTACTTTGGCAACATCATAAGAAGGCATGACTCACTAGAAAAGACAAGGCACACTGATGTTCCAGACTCACACTGCCATGTCGCTGAATTATACAAAAAGCCATGTTTGGAAAGGTAGAGGGTAGGAGAAGAAGAGATAGATTCAGTCAAGGAGAATGTGGCCATGAGCCTGAAGGGACTGAGCAGAGCGACTGGAGACAAGGAGACTCAGAGGAGGCTCGTCCATTCTGCTACGGTGGGAAATTGGTGGGAAAAGGTGAGCTACAAAACCAGGGAAAAAAATTAACGTGCTTATGGACCAATTAGAAAATAAAACATGAGCTGGTATAACATTTTACCTCTCTACAGACACAATCTTGAGGGCGTTGGTATCTTCAGGAAGGATTTGCTCTCCTGAGCAAAGCAATGAAGCTCCTTGGGAACTTCAGGCTTCCCTAAAATGCAACCAGGCAGGGTACGTACCACTTGTAATTCCTCTTCTTGGGATTAGCATCGCAGAACAGCAAGGGACCCCAAGGGCCATCTGGCGGCTGGGCAGGACACCAGCAGCTGAAGCCTCCTTGAAAGGGAGAGACCCAATCTGTTTAAAAGCTTCCATCAAAAGGAGAGCCCACCACGACTGCCTTTTTAAAAGCCCTAATCACCAGGAGGGCCTTCCTTAGGTTTACTCAGAATCATAGAATTGTAAAGTTGGAAGAGACCACAAAAAGTGCCATCCAGTCCAACCCTATTCTGCCATGCAGGAACTCATAATCAAAGCATTCCCGAAAGATGACCATCCAGCCTCTGTTTAAAAACCTCCAAAGAAGGAGTCTCCACTATTCTCCAAGGGAATGTCTTCCACTGTCAAACAACTCTGATCATCTGGAAGTTCCTCCCAATGTTAAGTGGAATCTCTTTTCCTGTAGTTTGAATCCCATTGCTCTCTGTCCTATTCTCTGGAGCAGCAGAAAACAAGCTTGCTCCCTCCTCAATATTACATCCCTTCAGATACGTAAAGAAGGCTCTCATATCACCTCTTGACCTTCTCTTCTCCAGGCTAAATATCCCCAGCTCTCTAAGGGATTCTTCCTAGGGCTTCATGGTTTCCAGACCCTTCACCATTGTGGGGCCCAGAACTGGACACAGTCGAACGGCTCTCACTGCCAAGACGTTCCTCCTCCTATTATTATTATTTCTTATACCCTGCCTTTCCCTCAATATAGGGCTCCTAATGTTGAGGTGGAATCTTTTTTCCTAGAGTTTGTATTCATTGCTTCTTGTCCTACTATGTCATATTGAGGAGGAAGGAAGCTTGTTTTCTGCTGCTCCAGAGACTAGGACCTGGAACAATGGATGCAAGCTCCAGGAAAAGAGATTCCACCTCAACATTAAGAGAAACTTCCTGACAGTAAGGGCTGTTCAACAGTGGAACACACTCCCTTGGAGATTTTGGTAGAGTCTCCTTCTTTGGAGGTCTTTAAACAGAGGCTGGATGGCCATCTGTCAGGGATGCTTTGATGGAGAGTTCCTGCATGGCAGAACGAGGTTGGACTGGATCAGGGCCCATCTTGGGGTCTCTTCCAATCTATGATTGCCTTGGAACCCACACTGGAAACGAAATGCAAATTCCAATGTCCATCTATTACGCAGCCATTAAAGAGTCTGACAGGGACAACAGAAATCTCAAAGTGTGTCCTTAGACATATGAATTCTTCTTTTGGTACACTTTCCCAGAACAAATTGCTTTCGTTCAAACATAAATGACACGACACAGAAGAAAAAAGATCTTTGCACTCTGCCAGAGCACAGTGGCTGCGTCTCCATTTGTTTTTCTTTAGGAATCTCTCCTGATTAAAGCCCAGCTATTCTAAGGCCGGCTGGATTTCAGTTGCCCTCCTGAGCCTCCTCTGCGTCCGCCGTCTCCTCACACTGATCCCAAAACAAAAAGCAGCGGAGGCATCTCTGCCTTGGTAGCCCAGCCCTGTGGTAACTACTCAGGGTGCCAAAGTGACCCTGGCCCCGGGCTGCGTGCCTCTGCCTTTGGAGGTTGTCTGAGCATCAAGAGCATGTCAGAGGCCCACGTGGCACAAGAAACATCTCCTTTCCGAAAGAGGCAGCAGGTGGCTCTCCACTGCAGAGGAGCAGGCATTTACTTGGCGCTTCGGTTCACAGGATTAATTGAAATGCCAACCCCACTTTCTCCGGCTGTGGGAAATTGCTGCAGATTCCATGTCGGCAATGAATAGGGAAGGTTGTCAACACGGTGTGCTGTCAATTTCTTCCTGTACTCCTTCAAAGAATCTATCAATTTCTTTCTGTTCTGTCTCTGTGGTTGGTGCATATACTTAAATTATGGTGATATTCATAGGTTTACCATGGAGCCTTACTAAAATGATTCAGTCTGATTTTGCATTGTGTTCTCAGGCTGCTTTTGTCACATCTTTCTTTAGTATGAAAGCCACGTTTCTCCTTGTCTTTTCATTCCCTGAACAGATCACTGTGTGGTTGTCTGATTCAAAATGGCCCACTCCTGTCCATCTTAACTTACTTATCCCTAGTACTGCTATGTCCATGCGTCCCATTTCCATTTTTACTATTTCCAGCTTCCTTTGGCCCATGCTTCTCACATTCCACATCTCTATTTTATTTATAATTCTGCTTTGGATGCCATTTACCTTCCTGAGGGTGTCTGCTGTTTGTCTTGGCATTTTTCTTATGCCTTTGGCTAATCTTGCAAATTTCTCCCCCCTTCTCTTTCTGTTAATGCTTTGCGCCTGCCTGTGTCTCATTTGGGGTGTATCATCATAAGAAATAGAAATAGTAAAAGGATTCCCATACCTGGGATCAAACATTGATAGAAGTGGGGACTGCAGCCAGAAAATTGGAAGAAGATTAAGGATGGGAAGAGTGGCTATGAAAGAACTGGAAAAGATCCTAAAATGCAAAGATATACAACTGAGCACAAAAGTTAGAATCGTACACACCATCGTATTCCCCATTACAATGTATGGAAGTGAGAGCTGGACAGTCAAGCAAGATGATAGTGCTGAGGATCCCATGGATAGCAACCAAAAGGGCAAACCAATGGATCCCATGGATAGCAACCAAAAGGACAAACCAATGGATCAAGCTGGAAACCGCCCTGGAAGAAGCCAAGATGACCAATCTGAGGCTGTCGTACTGTTGTACACATCATGAAAAGGAAGGACTCTTTGGAAAAGACAATAATGCTGGAGAAAGCAGACGGTAGGAGGAAGAGAGGAAGGCCACAGACCAGATGGAGGATGGACTCTATTAAGGAGTCTTTTAAGGGTTTTATGGGGTTGCAGGAATTAAGCAGAGCAGGGCAGAACAAAGGGGGTCTTGGAGATGTCTCATCCATAGGGTCACCATGGGTCGAGATCAATGAGTGGGCACTTAACAACAAAGCTAAGAAAAGCAAGGTGTCCTTGGCCTGGCAAGAAAGGAGAGGAAGAAATGTTTTGCTTGCCATACTGACATAAGACAGCTCTTATATTTTGCCAGTTCTAGGCCCTCCAGATATCTCTTAGGAGTTAAAAAGTGTCAGACCAGACTTAAAGTGCTTGCACAGTGTCTTTATATGATATCACAATTCAAATGGGATGTTGACAAACTAGAACATGCCCAAAGGAGAGCCACCAAAATGGTGAAGGGTCTGGAAACCATGAAGCCCTATGAGGAGAGACTTAGGGAGCTAGATATGTTTAGCCTGGAGAAGAGGAGGTTATGATAGCCCTGTTTAAGTATTTGAAGGGGTGTCACATTGAAGGTGGAGAGGATGTTTTCTGATGCTCCAGAGAATAGGACCCAGAGCAATGGATGCAAGGTCCAGGAAAAGAGGTTCCATCTAAACATTAGGAAGAACATCCTGACAGTTGTTTGGCAGTGGAATAAAGTGTGGTGGTCTCTCCTTCTTTGGAGGTCTTTAAGCAGAAGCTGGATGGCCATCTGAATCAAGGAATGCTTTGATTGAGAGTTCCTGCATGGCAGAATAGGGTTGGACTGGATGGCCCTTGGGGTCTCTTCCAACTCTGACACTTGTGAATGAAAGGAATCATAAAAACTGTCTGGCCAGTTCAGAACAAGGCAAAAGCCCAAAGCCTAGACAGGAATGCAGCCAAGAGGTGCTGCCAGGCCAAGCTGATGCGATTTGCATCTCAAGAGGAGCCAAAAACCTCTACCTGGGAACACAGAAGAGGATGTGGTCAATGGCAGCCTCAGTCATGAGCAATGGATGGCGGTCTCACAGCATGGACCCCGAAATCAGCCTCTTGCCTGTGGGAGCTTCAGGCTGCACTAAAACCATCCCTTTACTGGACAAGGATCCGATGAGCAAATTTGAGTCACAGGAATAGAAACCCCTCCGTCGGGCTAGAAAGGGGGACAGCCTTATGTGCCCTGCTAAGCTGCAAGTTGGTACGAACTGTACAAACTGGTAAAACTGTATAGCGATGCTGAACTGGAGCAAAGGGGTGTGAATATGCTACAAAGCTGGACTGTCTGAAAAGAATCTGAACTGTATTTTGTAAGATGTGAGATGCGTTAGGAGTACCACAATGTGCTGGAAATGCCACCAAGTATGAGACGTCAGTCCCTGCGTGAGAAAGTTTCAGCAGGTGAACTATGAATCATGGTGCATCAAGACAGTGCAAGTTGACAGTCTTCACCATGGCAACAGATTAAAAGTACCAGTTGTCTTACAAGTACAAGAAATATTCCTTTCAGGAGACAATGTACATAATTAGGCCTGAAAGATGGAATTTGTTTATTTTATGTGCCGTCTTTCTTCCAAATTGGACTGAAGGCAGCTTGCAAAGGATGCTTAAAAACAACGGTCTCTAAGGCAGTAATGTCCGTAAGAAGCAGTGTGTCTACTCTGCCATGTTTAGGATGAGAGAATGAACAGAATCATAGAACCATAGAATTGTAGTTGGGAGAGACCCCCCCAAAAAGGGCCATCCAGTCCAACCCCTTCTGCCATGCAGGAATTCTCAATCAAAGCATCCCCAAAAGACAGCCATCCAGTCTCTGTTTAAAGACCTCCAAGGAGACTCCACCAATCTCCAAGGAAGGAGTGTGTTCCACTGTTGAACAGCCCTTACTGTCAGGAAGTTCCTCCTAAAGTTGAACTGGAATCTCTTTTCCTGGAGCTTGCATCCTTTACTCCCGGTCCTATTCTCTGGAGCAGCAAAAAACAAACTTGTTCCCTCCTCAATGTGACATCCCTTCAAGTATTTAAACAGGGCTCTCACATCACCTCTTTGGTCTTTAAACAAAGGCTGGATGGCCATCTGTCAGGGATGCCTTGATTGGGAATTTAATTTCCTCAAAGTCCAAAACATATCAGAATCTTACAGGGAATGCTGACATTCTTCTGTTGACTGGACTGTTGCTCCATCATCATCATCATCACCATCATCATCATCATCACCACCACCACCACCACCACCATCATCATCATCCTTATATCCCGCCTTTCTCCCAACACCTTGGGAGCTCAGATGACCAAAATGGTACAAATGTATGCAATTCTAGCTAGAGATGGATTACCAAGCGGAAAGCAAGGAACTCTCAGTTCCTCAGCAAAGAAGCAGATGGATGGGGTAACTGTGACTTGCACGCTGGGGTAGCAAGACTTTAGTAACAGGAGTCCTGTTGTCAGTTGTTTATTTGTTAAAAATGCTCATTGTACATATCTACATACACATGGTATAAAGCTAATACTTCCTTTAAATTTATGTTTGTTATAGTTGATGTCCCAAATATCTTTTTGGGAAAGTGTGGTTGACCAACCAGATTGCTATTGAGACAAAGAGAAAGAAACAACTGCAAATTAGCCAAACATTTTCTCCTTTGAGAGAGAAGAAGCGAGAGGAAGTGCAAGGCTGGTGGTTGGCAAAGAGGCCCAGAGCGGTAGGACAGTGCGGCAGCCTCCCTCCTCACTGCCCTCCTCACTCGGTCACTCTGGTGGACAGAGAGGCCTCAAGCCACCCGGCAAATACAGAGAGACTGCTCTGGCCCTTTGGGAACAAGGGCAGCCACTTTCTTCTGAACTGACCAAGAACAGATACATAAATTTTTCTTTCTCCAAAAGAACAACAATATAATTCTATTTGACCCACAAAAGTCTGTGATTCAAAAATGAGGCACACACATGCACACTACTTGGATTTTGAGGGGGAGAAAAGAGAAATATTTACAGTACTGGTCTCAAAAGGCCCCTCAAAATCAGTCCAAAAGTCAGTCAGTACAGAAAAAACCCTACCTAGACCCCTCATTCTTGACTCTGGAACATTTAGTCTGGGTGCTCCTAACAGCTTAAAACAGAATGGTACTCAGGGCACCCAGCCCTAATAATAAAAACTATGGACACCTAAAGCCCTTATCTCCCACTCAACAATTCCTCTGGGAGAGAAGAGCACAAGGGGAGAGTGGCGGGTGCTACTGCACAGCTCCGTCTGACTCCAAGACAGCTACAATTTGGGCGGCCGGCGGGCGCTTCCTGGCATCCTCCATGGTGCAGAGCACAAAGAGCTCAATGGCCTTCTGGTAGGAGGGGCCCAGCGCCTCCATGTTGAGGGGGGGCCGAGTTCCGAGCGCGGCATAATAGGCATCATCATCAAAGTCATCTTCGTCAAAAGCAGCATCTAGAAAAGACATTACAGGATGTGTGTGTGTGAGAGAGAGAGAGAGAGAGAGAAGAGCTACCAGAAAGTGTGTTGCTCAGTGCAAGCACTTTGGGGGCCATTTTAAGTTCTCCAAAGAAGTTGGGAATTAGAAAAAGAGAAGAGATTTGGGTGCTGGGGGCGGGAGGATATTCTCCAGGCCCCTTCTCCGTTTTGGGAGAACTCAGAAGGGCATTGTTTCACTATGAAGAATGTCTTTCAATTTCAACTGAGCAGATCATTTACTGCAAAAAATCTGCAGTGAGATGATGGGCTTTTGCTCAGTATTTCCCTTTCCACTACTCTTTCTCCCACCCCCCACCCCCAGGCTACTCAGACATTTTGGGTTCAACAGAAAGCAGCTCCACCTGCCCTGGCTCAGCTGAGCCAAGAGATACCTTCGCCCCAGCCGTACCTTCGTCCAACTCGTCCTCATCTCCCGGCAGGTTAAGATGGGGCACAGAGAGGGTCATCATCTCCCACAAAGTCAGCCCCAAGGCAAAGATGTCTGCCTTGTCGGTGATGACCGCGCCTTCCTCCAGAGCCTCCTTGGGCTTCCAGGGCTCGGTGCCAATGTAAATTGCTTCTGGGTCACTCACTGTAGAAAAAGAGCAGCCAAATCAAATGCCAAGAATAGCCCTGGTGGCACAGTGGTTAAATGCCCGTATTGCAGCAGTCACTCACTCACAAACCACAAGGTTGTGAGTTCAATCTCACCCAGGGGCTCAGGTTCGACTCAGCCTGGCATCCTTCTGAGGTCCCTAAAATGAATACCCAGCTTGTTGGGGGCAAATAGCTTACACATTGTAAACTGCTTAGGGAGTGCTTAAGTGCACTGATAAGCGGTATAGAAATGTACTTGCTATTGCTATTTGCCTTAGGGCCTGGTGAACATTTCCCAGGAGGAAAAGCTGGCTGGTCAAGACAGCTGCAGAGATGGAAAAAGGCAGAAAGGAAGCCAGAAGAAGAAATCACTGGAATGGACGGTTGTGAAAACCAGGTGGAAAAACTCAAGTGGCCTCTCCAGCTATTTAGTGGGAAAGCCAGCATTCTGAGAATCGGATTTCCTTAGCCCCCTCAAAAGCCTTGACAAACTAGCTGGTGAAACCTTGGAAGTTTCAGGTGAGATGGGATGAGTAAACTTTCTAATTGGTGGGGGGGAAGGAAAGGCACACTTCAGTCCTCTGCACAGCTGTTGCGTCCTTTGAGCACATGACTCATTTTTATTTGCATGCAGAACCAATATTAGTATTTTTTTAAAGCCTGAGAATCACAGTGTACACACAGCCTCCCATATAGCAGAGGAAGCTATGACTGTGGTTGGGAGAGGAGAGGTTCACAGCCTCATCCCCGGACTCCTTTACTTCCTTACTAGTGAAGAAGGAAGCAGAGAACATTGGGACGCACCAGAAAAGAGGAGAAACCTTCCTCTGGCTTTCCCTGTAAAGCATTTTGAAGGAGTGTGGAGGGAGAGGCAGGAACTGATAAATGGGGGAGGCGTCCCAGCCCCCCCTTGCCTCCTTGTTACACAGAATCTTTTGTTTTCCATTCCTGCATTGGACAGACAGCAGAGTTTTCAGCCCAACATTCACATTCCTGATTTACAAACTGAAAATGCTATCTAAGCAGGCACACAAACAGTGAGCTTTCCAGCATCACAGGGCCTATTTCCAGACTTCCTTGCAATCTCTCTTGGCTATTAGGCTTTTTGTTTCGGAAGGCTATGCACCTAGTTGCGTAAACCCACTAGCAAAGCAGCTCTGCTTTCTCTATCCCAATCTTCTACTAGTGCCTGGTGTGAAAAGACCCTAGAAGGGACTCCAGCTCAGGCAGCATTACTACTGCCTTCTCCCCGAGACAAAACGGTGACACAGGTTCAACCTACCCATCATATTTTCATCCAGAGGCAGTGAAACACCCACATCACAGATCTTTATTGACTCAAAGTCGCCCTTAATGACAACATTGCAAGATTTGATGTCACCGTGAAGCAATTTCTTTTCATTGTGAAGATACTGAAAAGACAAGACAAAAGGGGTCAGTGGAAGGTCTTCTTTTTTCCAAAGGAATCTGGACACAGAGGGATCTGAAAAAAGTGTGAGCCTAACTGCTGCCTCTTGAGGGCTCATCCAGAACGTCAGGTGCTCTCAAAGGGCAGAAGACTCAAGAACCACTTCCCTTTAGGAATCTGTTATATACCGTGCATCCACCTTCTGATCAGCAATGCTGTGAAATTCTGGGAATTGTAGTTTGTTGTGGGGCCCAGAGCGGAGCAGAGCTCCGCTCTGGGCCCCACAACAAGCTACAATTCCCAGAATTTCACAGCATTGCTGATCACCCACCTTTGAAGGGGTCACCTCTAAGGAGCAGTGATGCTTGCCATAAGCCCCAGAGTTTCATAGCCTGCGTTTTACAGCCTTGGAAGGGTAGGAACAGATGGAGGGGGTCCAGCCAGTAACGACAGGGGGAGAAAGCTAATTTCTTTCAACAGCCTCTTTGTCTGCTACTGCCCCATTCCATGTTTTCCAAGACCTGCCATCTTATCTGTCCTGTCCTTTTCAATGTGGGCTGTAAACCTCTCAAGGCAGGGGCTACACCACCACCAAGCTTGGGCACAGGATCCCTCACTTGCTTGTTTCCTCCTTCAATGACCCCCCCTTTCCTGTGCCTTTCCTGAGGGCTTCTGGGAACAACCTGCCACCTCTTTCCCAAAGTATTAGGCCAGAGGAAAGTAAAGCCCATGGTCTGGAGGGAGCTGCAATCTCTTTTCTGCAGCTCCCAAAGACACCTGAAAAGCTCCCATACTTTGCAGCAAAAAGTTGTCTCCCACCAACCACTTGATGTGCTGCAGCACTGCTATAAAACTTGGTGAAGTGGTTGGTTTCCGCTCCACAACCCCCTCAAGCCCTGAAAAGCAAAACCAGAAGCCATGGCCCTGATGAGCCTGATGAGGCCCAACAGGGAAGGGCAGGGGGTCAAAAAATGCTCCCTCACTTCTTCGTAGTAGTTGCCACTGTGGAGGTGGCGAGCCCAGGCGTCACATGTAATATGCGCAGCCTACCTTCAGCCCCCTTGCCATGTGCAAGGCAACTCTGAGGATGGTCAAAGCCGGGAAGGGCCCCTGATGGTTGGCCCGCCTTTCTTCAATGAGATCGTTGAGAGACTTTTCTCCCCCATATTCCATGGCAAGGCACATGCTTCCATCTCTGGCTTCGGTGAAGGCACGATACCCTGAAAAATGTCACACACGCTGCATAATTGTTTAGAAGACATAGCAAGTACCCAGACAACTCAACATGTCCCACTTCAGGAGTAATTCAAGACTTCTGTGAAGAGGAAGAAGACAAGATCTGAGCCTTAATATGTGAAACATTTGGTTCCAGCCCTTCAGATCTATGTTTCTTTATCCATGGATGCAATCATCCATAGTTTGAAAATATAAAAAAATATAAATTCCAAAAATCAAATCTTGATTTTGCCATTTTATATAAGGGACACTATTTTACTATGCCATTGTATTTAATGGGACTTAACATCCATGGATTTTGATTATCTACAGGGCATTTTTTTAAACCCTTGGAACCAAACCCCACTGGATACCAAGGGCCTACTCTACTTGTGTGTACGTTCCTTCAAATTGCCTCTTCGACATTGTCTTCCTCTGAAATGTAGCTTACATGATTCCTTGGTGATCCCACATCCAAGTACTCACTAGACCAGACCCTGCTTAGCTTAAGATTAAACATAGAAGCTATAGCCCTCGGTGTACAGGCCTTTAGCAACACTTCCAAGGCAAAGAGAAGAAAGATTTCTGCCTGGCACCAAAAATCTGGAAATGTCAGCACAGGACAAAAACAGTTAATAGGAGTCAGAATGGAGCCCCCTTCCCTCCCTCAGACTCACCCACGATGTTGGGGTGCTTAAGGTTTTTCAGAATACTGGCTTCATCATTCAGCCTCTTTTGATATGTACTTCGCTGGCTGGAGTCACATTGGGGATTGATTTTCTTCACTGCCCAAGGAGAGCAAGAGATACCTCTGGGAGACCTGGAAAGAACGAGCCTCAGTTAAAGACAGACTGGAAGCTCTGTTTACACTCAACCTCCCTGCACCATTTAGAAATGGCTGAGAGTCAATACCTAGAACGTGAGCCTACCCTACAGGGACTATTACTGAAGCTCAGCTCCCCCACATCATGTTGGTCAACAAATCCAGAATTAGTTTGACTGAAATGTTTGCTGCAGCAATACTGCAAAATTTACCCAAAACCCTCTTGTTGGGCCCTCATGTTTCATGTCTTCAAATAATCTAAGCTGCTGCCACACGCCACACAGAACAAATTCAGATGAGGAATCTACACAGTAGCTGAGCCACTCCAGCAAGTGACCCAAGCCACATGAAAAAGGCACCTGTCCCAGGAGTCAATCTCACTTGGAGATAATTCCCACATTTGTCCCAAATCTGGAAGCCACGTAAACCCAGGGATAAACCATCCATGCTCCCCCAGCTTTTCTGGAAGGATAAGCGGCTCAAATCCTGCACTTCACAGCAATCTCAAACTTGTCTTTCCTGCCTTTTAAGAAGCCATACCTTTTCATCAGGTAAACACTGACTCCAGTTCCATACCCAAGCTTCTGCATGAAGGGAGATGCTGGAATGGTTACTGAGGGCGAAGGGCTGCCCTGTCCTGTATGGCAAAGAGAGAAAGAGATAATACCCATGCTTTCGCTTCTAGTGAATAAACTTTTGTTAACGCAACACAAGAATGATTTTTCAGGCCAACGTATATGTGGCTTAGCTCTGCCACAGGTTTCCTGCATGAAAGTTATTTCATGAAGCTACCATATATGATGGCCGGATAATGCACTTGCCTTAGTAGTCTTTTGTCTTACTCCAGTTTTTCAGTCAAAACACTGCAGGATAGTAATGGTTCTGAGTAGTTCATGACTACGAGCTTTCCTTTGCTTTCTCATAGAGATATAATTTTGCCATTGTGCTGTACAAGAAAAGCTGCAATGAGGAGGAATTCCACGAGGCTTAACCCTACGCATGGCTCTTTCGCAATCTCGATTTGAGGTTCAGGCACTAGAGGGACAGAGTCCTGAATCTGTTGTTGTCTCAAGGAATGAAGATAAAAGGAACTGAAGTCTAAGGCTGCATCCACACCAGGGAAATGACCCAGTTTGGCACCGCTTTAATGGCCTTGGCTCAAGGCTATGGAATTCTGGGAGTTGAAGTATGTTGTGGGGTCCAGAGCGGAGATAGACAAGGGATTTCCTGCATGCAAATTCCTCTCTTTCTTAGAGGCTGTGTTCACACTGGAGAAATAAACCGGTTTAAGTGCCATGGCTCAATGCTGTGAAATTCTGGGAATTGTAGTTTGTTGTGGGGCCCAGAGCGGAGCTCTGCTCCGCTCTGAGCCCACAGCAAACTCCAACTCCCAGAATTCCATAGCCTTGAGCCAAGGCCATTAAAGCGGTGCCAAACTGGGTCATTTCCCAGTGTGGATGCAGCCTAAGTATATAAACCCTTCTGAGCAGCCTAACTGTAGACTCCTCCAGAAAAAAGGGCCCGTAAGTGACATCCATTAATTTGAAAACAATCCAAGTCCTACCCACGGACATGCTGGGAGACACAAAACAACATGAGTCCAAAACCCGTTGCAGAAATAACCCACATTAACTGCCCTGCATCAGTGCTAGGGAACCTTGGGAACAATTCATTGGACGTTGTTTATTGTGGCACCAGAGCTCTCTGACAGAGAAGGCTAAATGTCTTACCAAACTATAGTTCCCGTAATTTCCTAGCACTGAGCCAGAGCAGTTAAAGCGTTCTCAAACTGGGCTTTTTCTGCAGTGTGTTTTGGACCATGGATTAAGAAGCAGGTTTACTTAGAAGGAAACGTGCATTTATTTATTTATGAGGTTTATTTATGGCTTCTTAACCCACCTGGTCCCCTGAGGCAATGCACAAAGCACCCAAACCCATGAAAGAGGTAGGCTCAGCACCAGCTTACCTGATTTCCTTCTCTCTGATTGCTTGCTGGGAGTCTTAAAGACAGTTCCTGAAGCCATCGCTGAGAAATATCTTCCTGAAAGAAAGCAAGAAAGCAAGCCAGCCCTTACTCTTTGGTGTCCTTTTGCAGAGGAAGGAACCCAGAACCCCCACAGGAGGGGCATTCAGAGAAGGACCTGGGGAACCGAGAACCTGAAGGGTAAGTGGCCAGGCCCCTAAATGCCAGGTCAGCCATTCTCCCTACAAATGCCCTCCTCAAGGATCCAAGGACTCCTGCTTTCCCCTCCAGGCCAAGTGGGAAGAAGGATGGACACACAAGGCCCTGGCTTGTGAGGAGACGAGAGACAGGGCCTTCTTGGTGGCTGCTCCCATCTCCGGAACTCCCTTCCGCTGGATGCTTGGACAGAACCCTCCCTGCTTTCCTTTCACTGGCAAGGAAAAACGCTTTTATTCAGGCACAGGCTTTTAAGCATAATAAACCACAACAGTGTGGCTGTAATAATAATAATAATAATAATAATAATATTTATATGGTGTGTATGTTTTACACAAATTGGAGTGTGTCCAAAGGAGGGCAACTAAGATGGTAAAGGGTCGGGAAACTGTGCCCTATGAGGAATGCCTCAGGGAAGGGTATGGGAACCAAGTCCTATGAGGAGAGACTTAGGGGGCTGGGGATGTTTAGCTTAGAGAAGGTTAAGAGGTGATATGATGATAGCCCTGTTTAAATATCTGAAGGGATGTCACATTGAGGAGGGAGCAAGCTTGTTTTCTGCTGCTCCAGAGAATAGGACACAACGGAGCAGTGGATGCAAACTGCAGGAAAAGAGATTTCACCTCTACATTATTAGGAACGTCCTGACAGTTATGGCTGTTTGACAGTGGAACACACTCCTTCCTTAGAGATTGTGGTGGAGACTCCTTCCTTGGAGGTCTTTAAGCAGAGGCTGGATGGCCATCTGTCACACTGGGAATGCTTTGATAGAGAGTTCCTGCATGGCAGAAAAAGGGGAGTATATTATATTATTATTATTATTATTATTGGTTTGGTTTGGGGACATCTTAAGCTGGAAACAACTTGAAGGCATGCAACACACTCATTATACACACACACAAATATATATATATATAAATACACATACACATATAATGACATATATATATATATATATTTACCGTATATACATACACACATAAATATAATGACACATGCACACATATATATACATGACATATATATACACACAAACAAATATGACACACACACACTAACAAATTGTAAGCCGCTCTGACAGCCTTGGCTGAAAAGCGGGGTATAAATAAAAATTATTATTATTATTATATAGATAGATAGATTACATACACATATAATGATAAACACACACACACATATATATACATATACGTACAAATATAATGACACCGCTTTAACTTGTCTGACTCACTTGCTATGGAATTCTGGGAGTTGGAGTCTGTTGTGGAGCCCAGAGCTTGTTGTCTGACTCACTTGCTATGGAATTCTGGGAGTTGGAGTCTGTTGTGGGGCCCAGAGCTTGTTGTCTGACTCACTTGCTATGGAATTCTGGGAGTTGGAGTCTGTTGTGGAGCCCAGAGCTTGTTGTCTGACTCACTTGCTATGGAATTCTGGGAGTTGGAGTCTGTTGTGGAGCCCAGAGCTTGTTGTCTGACTCACTTGCTATGGAATTCTGGGAGTTGGAGTCTGTTGTGGAGCCCAGAGCTTGTTGTCTGACTCACTTGCTATGGAATTCTGGGAGTTGGAGTCTGTTGTGGGGCCCAGAGCTTGTTGTCTGACTCACTTGCTATGGAATTCTGGGAGTTGGAGTCTGTTGTGGGGCCCAGAGCTTGTTGTCTGACTCACTTGCTATGGAATTCTGGGAGTTGGAGTCTGTTGTGGGGCCCAGAGCTTGTTGTCTGACTCACTTGCTATGGAATTCTGGGAGTTGGAGTCTGTTGTGGAGCCCAGAGCTTGTTGTCTGACTCACTTGCTATGGAATTCTGGGAGTTGGAGTCTGTTGTGGGGCCCAGAGCTTGTTGTCTGACTCACTTGCTATGGAATTCTGGGAGTTGGAGTCTGTTGTGGAGCCCAGAGCTTGTTGTCTGACTCACTTGCTATGGAATTCTGGGAGTTGGAGTCTGTTGTGGGGCCCAGAGCTTGTTGTCTGACTCACTTGCTATGGAATTCTGGGAGTTGGAGTCTGTTGTGGGGCCCAGAGCTTGTTGTCTGACTCACTTGCTATGGAATTCTGGGAGTTGGAGTCTGTTGTGGGGCCCAGAGCTTGTTGTCTGACTCACTTGCTATGGAATTCTGGGAGTTGGAGTCTGTTGTGGGGCCCAGAGCTTGTTGTCTGACTCACTTGCTATGGAATTCTGGGAGTTGGAGTCTGTTGTGGGGCCCAGAGCTTGTTGTCTGACTCACTTGCTATGGAATTCTGGGAGTTGGAGTTTGTTGTGGGGCCTTAAGGCCCCACAACAAACTCCAACTCCCAGAATTCCATAGCCTTGAGCCAGAAAAAGAGTGAAAGCGGTGCCAAACCGGGTTATTATTCCTCCAGTGTGGACGCAGCCTGACCTTAGTGTCTTTAGCATACTAAGCTCCTGTATGAGAGACTTGGGCGGGCTATAGATGCAGCAATTAAGTTACTTTTGTTCCGGACTACAGCTCCCAGCATCCCCTTCGCGTACCCACTTCAGGAAAGAAGCGGCTTTCCTAGGCCGCAGCCTTCGCTCGAGTAGTTAGGCCTCAGCGGGGAGAAGCGAGGAACCGGGCGGAGAGACGGTGCTCCGTTGCCGCCGCCGCCGCTGCGTCGGTTGCCTCTTTGACTGTCTCTCTTTCGCGCTCCTTCTTGTTTTCCCTCAAAGTTTCAAATGTGGGCGCGCGATGACGTCAGAGCACGCGACGACGGCGGCCGCCGAGGTCCAAACGAGGCCCGGAAGCGGAGCCGCCTTTAAGGCCTTTTGGACTTCAACTCCCAGAAGCCTCAGCCGTGTTGGCCAATGGCCGGGGAGTCTGGGAGCTGGAGTCCAAAAGGCCTCAAAGCCGGGGAAATACTGCGACGAGCCGTCCGTCGTCGTCCGACCTCCAGCCCCGCAGCCACAGACGCGTGTCAGCGCATTCCGACGAACGCGGGGGAAAGCGGGCCTTGCTGCTGAGGCTTTTCTTCCCCCTCAGGGCCGCCATTTTGGGGCCTCCTCCTTCCCACAGAGCAAGCAAGGCTAGAATATAATATACATATTATTAATATTATTGACCTCTCTCTCTCTCAATATATATATATAATTTATTATATATATATATATATATATATATGCATAATATTAAAGATATTATATATTATATGATATAATAATATATATGTTATATATATAATTTGTAATTTATAATATATATATGCATAATATTAAAGATATTATATATTATATGTTATATGATATAATATATATGTTATATATGTAATTTATAATTTATAATATATATATGCATAATATTAAAGATATTATATATTATATGATATAATAATATGTATGTTATATATATAATTTGTAATTTATAATATATATATGCATAATATTAAAGATATTATATATTATATGTTATATGATATAATAATATATATGTTATATATGTAATTTATAATTTATAATATATATATGCATAATATTAAAGATATTATATATTATATGATATAATAATATGTATGTTATATCTATAATTTGTAATTTATAATATATATATATGCATAATATTAAAGATATTATATATTATATGATATTATAATATATATGTTATATATATAATTTATAATTTATAATATATATATATGCATAATATTAGATATTATATATTATATGATATAATAACATATATGTTATATATATAATTTATAATATATATATGCATAATATTAAAGATATTATATATTATATGATATAATAATATATATGTTATATATATAATTTATAATATATATATATATATATATATATACAGTATATAGAATGTATAATGTATAATATATTATATATATGATATAATGTATTATATAGTGTAATATGTACATTGCAGTGGACAGATTTTTATACTCAATATTTAAGTGAAGAATGTGCATATAGAAACGGCTGCTGAACCAAAGTTTAGAATGCCGATTTCTGGGGAAAGAGAAGAATCCAAGCTGACATATAAACTAGGTTTAAGTGGAATTCCTCCTCAGGAAATGCTGAACAAACAGGAGAAAACAGGAAAAATGTTTGGGTGCAAGGTTTCCCCCCCCCCCCCCCCCCCCGAGTCTCTTTCCCATTCAGCGGAGGCTCCACAGGAACAAGTCAAAACAGACCAGTAAATATTAAGGTAGTAGAGTTTTGCAACTGTATAACTGTGTACAAAAGCCGCAGGGAAAAGTAACTTTTGCAAGGTGGGCTGAGGAGTCATAAGTGGGTTTTAACTATTCAGGTGTTTGTTGTTGGATTGCATGAGATTCATTTGTTTAAGAGTTAAGATTGGCCAATAGAAAGCATTTTTGGAGATCCTTTGTGTAAAGATTATAAGTCCCATCATTTTGTGTAATTTTGGGCCTCAGTCTTTTGGGAAACTGGGTTTCCCACTGGGGACATTTCATTCTATTCCGGCCGAACAAACCTGGAACTTTTAACTGACTTTGGGTCCTCTGCCTTTTGTCATGCGGAGGAGGACTGGGTAAGCAGACCTAGCTGAACCCATTTTCCCTTACAAGGTGACAGAAAAACTTTATTTCAGCAGCCAAAAGAAGTGGACAGCTTGCCTTCTGCGGAGAGAACTGTCCCAAGTACATAAAAAGCAACACCCCTTTCCCAAGGATTGGCAGGTTTTCCCTCCCAATGTGCCCATTCCCCAAAACATTCACAGACCCAGCCCTGCTCTCTCCTCCAGCCTCTTCTTTTGTTTCGGACCCTTCCCCTGAGAGTGACCTTTGTGGGCCATCGTCCAGCCAGGCCTTCTTTTCCCTCCCTGCCATATTACAAACACAACACACAGGTCCCATTATAGGCTACAGCAGAACTCCTCATACGTTATCTATACGCTGCTGTAGTGTCGCTTAAACATAAATCAAGAACAACAACCAAATACAGAAACCAGTAGCATAATGGAAAAAGGAAGGAGTAACTTTTTATGGCAGGAGCTGCCGAGAATACCGACCCTATCTGCACATGTGGTTTTCTTGCTCTGCGATTAATCCCTTTTGGTTGACAGTACTTTCTCTAATCTCAGACATCAGATATCAACAGATTGCTCCCTAGACTCTTATTATTATTATTATCTGTTTTTACAAAGAAAGATGTGAAATGTAAAGAAATAACCTGCGTCTTTCTTCCTGTGACTAGGGGGCTGTTGGTACAGACCCAAAGGCCCCTGTTCCCTTGGCTTCATGTCATCCAGTTCAGACAACACAGGCCAAAACTTGGGCCCGAGTTACTTGAAGGAACTCCTCTCCCTATATAATCCACCCCGCACTTTTAGAACTACAGGGATGAATCTGCTTGGAATTAAAAATACCAGATTGGTGTCTACTACACACAAGGCATTTTCTGTCGTAGCCCCGAAACTGTGGAATGACCTGCCGGAGGAGATCTGTCTTATTACCACCTGAGATGCTTTTAAGAAAGCACTTAAGACAGATCTCTTCCGGCAGGCCTATCCACCAGATCTATTATAATTAATGACATACAGGACTGCACTACAGCAGACTACCAACCACTGATACTGAACATTGCATTGTCTTACTACGATTTAAATTATCTATTGGATAGGTATATTCTGAATTTTACGATGTTATTATAATGTTATATTGGAATTGTTTTTAATTGTATGTATATGTTTTGCATTTTAAATTGCTGTAATCCCGCCTCGATCAATGGAGAGGCAGGACATAGAAATAAAACATTATTATTATTATTATTATTAAAACCCTGATGACCAGACTGGACGGAGGTCAAACTCTCAACCCTGTGGCTGCAGGACTGCAGGACTCCTTCCTTTAGTCTTGGCAAAGCGAGTTGGCATGGCTTTGTGGGACCTGAGCAGAGCAGCGAATGACAGGGATTCTTGGAGACGTTTCATGCACAGGGTCACCATGCGTCAGGGCCGACTCGAGGGCAGTTAACAGCAACAACATGCTAAGGTAGGACAGTAGCAATCACATTTACATTTCTGTACTGCTTCATAATGAACTCAGTACTCTCTATGGGGTTTACAATATGTAAGCCAATTGCCCCCAACAAGCTGGGGCCTCATTTTGAGGAGTCAACCTTGGAGCCCTGCAGGGATCGAACTCACAACTTGCGGCTGCAGTATAGGCATTTAACCACTGTGTCAACACAACTCCATTACACGTTGATAACTGATGGCATAGGATCTGGAATGTTTTATTTATACAACAGCTGTCAGACGGAACACATAATATATAAACCTTTCACAGAGAAATGGTTTCCCTTTATAGAATACATTGACAGCTCTCAGACATTGAATCCACTGGCTCAATACCCGGGTCTCTGGAAGAACATTATATGCAAGGCCTCATACCAATTCTCAATTTCATTGTCATTCATGCTGAGGCTTTCACTTTTATATCCTCTTCCATCAGCATCCTTTTTTTGTTTTATCTTTGTTTGTTACATGATTGCGTCTGATTTGTTAGAATCTTTCTATCTTTTTGCATGAAACCAATAATCTTTTTTAAAGAACAGTCTTACATTACTCCTTAATTGTAATGAATATTCTGAGAAATATTTTCTCAGTCAGCGTGCCAAGATAGTAGTAAGTATCTTACAGTCATTACTTTTTAGTGAAATAGATCTATAATTCTTTGTTTTATGTCTGAAACAAAAGCAAAGTTTGACAACTATGGATCTTATTGAAGCAATGAAAAAGATTAAATCTGGAAACGTTCCAGGGCTGCAGTATATGATAAGAAGTGTGAAGGCAAGAGATTGCAGCTTTAAAAATGGTGTGCGATGAGTTATTAGGGGGAAAAAGGCAGATTGTTGGGGAAATGTGTACATTCCAGTGATTTATAAAGAAGATACAGATAACGTTAACAAAGAATTATAGACTGACCCATTTCACTACAGCAACTTCTTTAAACGTCTGGACAAGGTGTAGGCAGGATAAATGTTTTCTCTCTTTCCATGGCAAATTATATAATCTAGCCCTTAGCTTGTTGAGTGATCTGACCAGAATGAAAATTGCTTTCCTAATATCTTTTTGAAAGTAGTTTGTGGAAAGTAAGTGGCTGCCTGAAATCTTGTCCATCTTGACTACTAGCCTGCATTCGTGAAAGAATTTCTGTTTTCTGTAAGCTTTCCCACTGCTGCGGTATTGCTCCCTTTCTTTTAAAAACACCCTTGTGGGCTTTCTCTAATTCACGTCTAAAGTGGCAGATGAACCACTTCCAATAATCCAATACAGAATTTCCAAACTGATGAGAAAAGTTTTGTCGGATGCGCCAATTTGCATAATCTGGTCCTGCCCTTTGGAAGTCTGAGCCAGGAATCGTCTCCTCGTTGAACATGAGGCTGTAGTTTCCTCTTACAATAGTGAAGCAAGTCTCAATGACAAAACAGTTTGTTCCTTCCCACTGGATGCCAGTCACGGCCTGTGGGCGATGGAAAGGAGTTCTGTGCGCTCCATGATGCCCTGGAATAGTGTTGGTGCAGACAGCTTTGCAAAAGGGACATTGCTTCAGGCACCCAGAGAATTGTTCCAAGAGGATCTCATGAGGTTTGGTAAAAAAGGGCTCGAAGTCTGTGGTCATGAATTCCTGTTTCAAATGACCTAGCACAACTGCCAGTGAATCATTCATGGCTTCTTCAATGGCCCGTACATTTGGTATCTCTTGGTGCTCGATCATTGCTAAGAAGTACCTTGGGAGGACCAGGTCATCTCCTATCCTGATGCAGAATTCATCCAGCCACAGAGAGGCATTGCCCGCTTTATCTTCAGCAATTCTCGTTGAGTCTTTGATAGCTTGACTGAGCAGCTTTTGGAAAGCAGAGAGATGAGAATTTAATACGTCCTTTAATCTTGGTTGCTTTTTATCTAAACAGTATTGATCAACTCGTCGCCTAATGAATTCTCCCATACAGTAATAGGGGTTATAAATGTACTCCATGTATTTCTCAAAGTTTTCCTGTTCAGCGAGATGGACGAGCATGTACGTTTCCAGCGTCGTTCGATTACTGAAAGCGGGGTCTTTGGCCTTCACAAGATCAGCTATGTCGATGGCAGCCTTTTCATAGATTACATTCCGAAGTGCCAATCTTAGACTCTTGCACAAAATGAAAGCAAAGATTGTGATGGATTTTGCTCCTTGGCAAGAGATGGCAAATGACTGAAAGAATTCTTCCCTCTTGCTTTCGAGAAAGAAGGAAGGGTCATTCTCTTTCTGCAGCTTGTGGTACATCACTGTAAACTTTTTTGCTGCCTTCTGGCACAAATAGAGGGAGATATCCACTCCGTATGAAGCTGTCAAGGTCAGGTCTGGACCTGTAAAGGTAGAAATTTTCTCTTTTATTATCTCCACTATCTCATGAAAATAGGAGGAGCTATAATTCATAATTTCCTTTTCTTTCTTTTGAACATAGTTGTTAATCAGATGCTCCAGAGATTGTGTTAGCAAACGTAACGTAATCAGCGTTAGCTCAAGTTTTTTAGCTTTTCTTTTAATTTCTGAGATTCGTTGAGAACCTTTACTAGGGAGATGTTTTGCAATTTCCCTCAATTTCTTTGTTACCCACATCTCAGCTGAGATATACTGAGGAGACTCATAAGGGAAGCATTCCAGTTTAGCAGCTTTTTTAATTTTCTCACTGATTCCAGCCTCGCTTTTGAAGCGCTCACAGAGGAAGTGCTCCACATCCACCTGGATGCTGACATTGTTGACGTGAGACGCAGGAGGAGACACCGCGCTCACCCACCCGGCCCACATGTTATTAAACTTCTCTCTCAGTTCATGCTCACTCAGCTCTTTGTCTATGAACTGTTTGGCTAATTCTTTGCTTCTCTGAAGAATTTCATCTTGAAATGTAGACCTCTTTTGTTCAAAACTCCTCCAGCGACTCTTCAGATTAATGTTTCTTTCACAATTATGGCAAGTTGTATTAACAAGCTCTTCCATTAAGAAGTCCAGTTTAATTTTAGTGTTCCCTTTCCATTGAATTGTTTGCTTTCGGTATTTATCCTCACAAAAATATTTGTCAAAATCCTCCATAATCTCTGCGTATTTGCTTTTAATGCTTTCTGTCACAGATGCTCTGTCTACGCTGTGGAGTTTGTCATTCTCAATCTGGATCATCAGCCTGTGCTGTTGATCCAGCACAAACCTCCTCAGTTCCCAGGACCACTTGCTATATTTGTTCTCTAGCCTGCTGTAGGCAGCAATCTCCAAGGTGTTTTTAAAGCTGAAAACAAACGTTTCGTTCAACAAAGCCTCCCACAGGCTCTGAATGTGAAGTTTCAATTCAGACATCTTGAGGAGACCCTCTTGGGTGGATTTCTCTTTTGCATCCGTCAGAATCTTGCACTTCAGTTCCTGTATGTTTTGGCTGTAACTGGGGTTTGGGGGCGCCATGGGCGGCTCTCCTTCCCAGAGGTGAGAAAAGTAGTGAACGTGGGAGTTCACGTCAAAGTGGATCACGTCGCTGAAAGAGCTCACCTCACAGGATTCCTGCTGGGCCGCTGTGACAGCCATTTCGTCCAGGTTTTGCTGGATGCATCTTCGAGTTTCCCTGTTTTTCTCTTCCCTGGTTATTTCCCCAACATTCTGGTGCACAAACAAGCAGCTTGGGGAAAGTTTTACTTTCTTCATCCTCAAAAATGCCTGTACTGCAATCTGAAGAACATCTTGCATTTCTGAAGGGTTCTCTCCAAAAACGTTGATCACGGTCATGTTGCCGAGACCAATGACAAAGGTGGCCAGCTCATTGTCCCGATTAAACATCGATCGGTCCGTCTCTTTTGCAGCCCGAAGTCCCTCTGTGTCTACAACGAGCAAAAAGTCCAGTTCCAGCATTGGCCGGAGCTTGTCGCTTATCTTAACCAGTTGCATGAATGCGCCTCTGGTGCATCTCCCTGGACTGATGCGGAGCTGAAGGCCAAACATCGCATTCAGGAGGGTTGATTTTCCTGAGCTCTGGATGCCAAGGACGGAGAGGACAAAGACTTCTTTGTCTCCTAGCTTTTCGGCTAATTTGTCCAAGATGGCACTCACCCATTTCAATGGCACGTGTGAAGCATCGCCGTCCATTAGCTCAATGGGGTAGCCCAGCTCCATCATGTCAGCCGCTATCTGGGGCAGCAACTGGACAACCTGTTTATCTGGCAGCGATGTCACATCCAAAGCTTCGTAAAGCTGACCAATCTCTCTCAGAAGGTGCTCTAAGCCAAAGGTGGACTCAGTTATTTCACTTGCTACTTCTTCCAGTTTACGAGGCGAGTAACCATCTTCTCCCACCTGCTTTTGGGTCCATAGATTGTGGTAAATCTCTTGAAGCTCTGCAAGATGGTCTGAAGTCAAGTCGGCTAGTAATACCTTCATCCATTGCAGAAAGTACATTTTGATATTACGCGAAGGGGAAAACAGACCTGCAAGCAGGGACTTCATCAAGTCGTTGAGGGGGGAGGCCTGATTCAACTGCTTTTGCCTTATTATTTGCTTTTTGGAGTTTATTTGGCTTATCTGCTGCTCCAGGCCCATGTTCTTATCATCCTGCAGATGGGTCTGTTCTCGGTCTTTCTCACACCACTGGAGCCACAAGGGTCCTTGCAGAGGAAGGAGCCTCCTTTTGGCTTCCGACATGTTTTCCTTTTTCAGAATATTTACCACACTTTCTGCCATTGCTTTGCCTATTTTACACTCCTCTTTGTCTTCATCTACAAGGAAGCCACGCTTCTGGGCAATAGGGGCACACATCTCAAGACTGTAAAAGTTGTTTGAAAACCTTAGGGCGGACTTAATTTCTTGTATCAGCTGTTCAATTAATTCTGCTTCGTTGCGGTTCTTGGCTGAAATTTTTATCCGTTTCTCATGTTTGTTTATTAAAATGTGCTCTTTGTCTACACAGAGAAAGATGAAAGGCTGAGGAGACTTGAGGAGTTCTTTCAGAAAAGTGCTGCTGTCTCCTGTCCTGTCGTTGTCCGACAAGAGAATGACAGTGACTGAGGCTATTTCTTGCAAAAATTCAACTTGTTCCTTATGTTCCATTGCATTCCCATGGAGGTTAGTGAATGCAACACAACTGTCAAAAGAATCATCATCCTTCCCGCTTGGACAATACCAAGTAATTTCCACAACACCTTTCATCAGAAGACAGTTGTTGCTGCTGCCTTTGCAGTGACGGTGGAAAAAGATGTCATGCTTTTGCTTACTTAGCAGATGATTCAGAAGCTGGGACTTAGAGACTGGAGAAGAGCTAAATCTTATGAAGGACACCAGAGGTGTCCTGGCTTGATAGATTAGTTCATCTTTGCATTTTCTGATCCTCTTGTCTTGAAATTTCTGAGTGCATTGCCATTTCTTGTTCACCTGGCAGAGGGACCAAAGAGGGAATTCTATCTGTGAAGTCTGGGGATTTGGCACCAAAAGTGGAAGGGCAAACTGGCAGACTGAGAGCTTGGTTGCCATGTACTGCCTGGTGAAGTCGTCCGCACAAAAGAAAATGGCCATCTGGACATCCATGGGGTGGATGTGTTTGTGACTGCTCTGGACATCTTTGTGGCATGCATCAGGAGTGGCATCGTCAAAAATGTAGTCCAAGTCATCTAAACATTTGTCTGCCTCCTCCACAAAATCTGACTTACTGCTTTTTTCCGTGCTAACATTATCTTTGCATGTCAGGTACCTTGCCCGATAATCCAGCATTAAGAGTTTTTCCAGGAAATAAAGGGGAAGCTCTCTTTCAGTTCTGGGCTGTCGGTCGTATGAAGATATTTTGTGAATGAGGTGGAAGTCTGTCATTTGCATTTTGTTTGGATAATACTTCTCCAAGTCAAGCGTCTTGATCAAATTCAGAAACTCGTGATTTGTGATACCGCTGCCTCTCGTGTCCTGGCTGAAATCCAGACCTTTGCCTTCTGTGTTCCCTGATGGGTTGCTGGCCTGGAATATTCCTTCTAATTCTCTTACCACACACTCTTTCAGTTGCTCATAATTTGTGGCTTCATAATTCCCATCAACGAGGTAAGCTAAATCTTCCTCCAGCAAATTCCAGTCATTCTGGATGTCATGCCTTCTAAGGACACTGGCAACTTCATTTCCCCAGGCTTCCTGCATATGCTCCTTCATAAATGTCAAGCGTCTTCCCTTCTCCTCCGGAGGCACTTCTTTGCCATCGGCTGATATTGCCAGACCCATCAGGACAACGTACGCCTGAGCGCGAGGAGCATGCCGTTTAAAAAGAGCCTGATAGCTCTCATATGCTTCTTTTATTTTCTGTAACATGAAGTCAATTTCTGAGGATCCGAGACAATATTGGAAAAAGTTGTTTGCCGTATTATATCCTACACTGTGTGCGACGGACAGCAGTAAGAGGGCTGTCTCTTTCTGGGAGGTCTCCTTCAGGGCCTTCAGTAAGGAGCAGAAGCTGAAGCTCAGGTCAGTGGAAACCTTTGCCATTGTCTCTTGTGCTATTTGTCCAGGCTGCTCCTCAGCCTCTTTTATGATCTTATTCATTTGCTGAAGGATCCCAATCAAGTCAGCCAGTGTTGGGATGCAGACGTCCGTCTCCCGTTGTTTCTGCTCTGGACCAAAGACCCACCTCATAATCTCTGAGGAACTGGGAAAATCTGGGACTGAATAGATGTGTGGCTCTAAAAGGCAGCGCAGAAGAAATCTGACATTACTGGCATTCTTGGGCAGAGAAGTCTTGTATAACAAAACATTTTTTTCCAGAAAATCCTGAAGTGCCTGATTTGAAAGGCATAGTTTAATCCACATGCAGTCTGATTTAGTAGTTGCGTACAGCTTCTCTTTGAAATGAACCAGTTCTTCTAATTTCTCTTGCTCCCCAGGGATCTTCCATTCCTTGATGTTCTCCAGGAGTGCCCTGGCCTCTTCCTCTGCCAAAATCAGCTCCTCTCCATGCAGCACTTCTACTTTTTCACCAGTCAGGGCCGCATAGCAGTCCCTTAGACCGTTAGCTATTGCAAGGACATCTTCAAAATCTTTCTTGTGGTTGGCTAAGACAATCTCCCACACAGGGATGAACTTGTCTCCCCGGTCAATGACGCTCCAGGTTTTGTTACTGGCCAGCAGGCCAGATTTCCATGGGATGAGCAAATCTGTTTCTGGGGGGCCACCTGTTTTGGACACAAAGAGCTCAACAGCCATTTGAGCAGACTCTCTGTTGGCATCTTCAGATGATGCTGAGGAGCTTGTCCAGGATCCCTTAACACCCAAGGCAGTCCCTCCAATAACATGTGCACCGTTGGGCTCTGCGTTGGGTTCTGGGTTCTTGGGTTCTTGATCAGACGCAGCATTACCAGCAAAGCTGCATCCTGTGTTAAAGCTGAGGATGCGTGAGATCTGTTTCTTGATCTCTTGTCGCTTTTCAGCCTTAAAGCCCTCAGAGGATACCCTCTGCCAGAATATCCCACCCAAATGTAAGGGTCCCTGGTTTACATGGGAGCCAAAAGTGTTGAAAAAGCCCTCACATCTATTCTTTAGTATGTTCTTCTTGTCCTTATCTGAAGCATGTCTCAAAAGGTGTTCCATCTTTCTAAGCTCTTGCAAGGCTGAATGGGAGAGCCTCAGCTGGTCCTTGGGAAAATGGCACGAAGCTATTGGGATGTAATTATACTGAGTTGTGCAAATATAGGAGTGTTCAGAGCAAGCCTTGGCGCTTTCTTTGGATTCTGAAGAATGCCTGTAGCTAATGTTGCTCTCTATATGTCGTTCCCCAAACCCATATTTCATTGCAAGGCCAAAGCTGAGGCCTAACTGCTCTACAGTCTTCCTGAATGTTGATTCTGCTTCTGAAGAGGAAAAGTCCCTTCTTTCAGACTGTGGCCCTTGGCTTGGACCAAGGAGCTGGAAGCCTTCTGGGATCTGGATGAGCTGTTCTCGCTTCTGTACGCAGTCTCCAAGGTCGCAGGTTTGGAAAATGCCCTGCAGAGCCAGGCCTCCCGACGCCCATCTTAAAATGTCCTTGTCGGGGAGGTTCTCATTTCTGGCTGCTGACACTTCCGCAAGGGCCCCTTGCTGGCACTTCTTCTCCATCTCCTCCTTCAATCTCTCTTTGGGTTCGTTCCAGCCTTCAGGGTGGACATCCATAGCCTGCCGCAGGGCCTCCTCCTCCTTCCTCACGGCTTCATCTTCTCGGGTTTCCCCTTTTTCCAGCTCTTCTCTTATCTCCCCCAGGGCTGACTTTGTCCATTCCTCTCTCTTCTTCTTCAGCATCTCCAGCTGCTGCTCCTTTGGCTGAGCTTTTGTGTCCGTCTGGCTCTCCATCTCCAGCAACCAGGATGCTCTCTGTTTGTCCCAATGGGATTCTTTCCAGAACAGCGACTTTCAGTGGAGCTCGGATCTCGTTGCATCTGCCAGCAATGTTACTCCTATTGAATGAATAACAAAATCAATATTTGGCCTCCAAGAACTAATTGCTAATATTGTAAGCAAGCTTTCCAAACCATTGTTTTTCTTACTTACATTCAGACTTGAGCACCAGAGACAACATATTCATTGGTCATTTGAGCTTCTGGTACAATTCTCTTCTGGTTTCCAGATCTTTTCTTGCAGATAAGGCTGTAAAGAAGACATCAAAGAGAGGAACAGAAAGATAACACTCCTCAGCTTTGGAAATACCATAGAACTTTCTCTCCAGAAAATAGCTTCCCACACTTTCTGTCTAGCACTGCAGAAACACTAAGGATCATCATCATCATCATCATCATCTCTGGTCTTTTCCCCAAAACTGAGATTCAAGGAAGCTTAAAACAAGTACACTGCAACTAAGAACATACATGAGTCAACATTAAATAGAGTTAATCTCCCAATATCCCAACAAACCACCACACAAGACATAAAAAACACATGAACATATAATATTACATACAAAAGATTATTCTGAAATTTAAAATGACTATTTGACAATCCTCCTTAACAGTTGTCATTGCCTCTATATCTAAAGTTATTGTATGTTCCTTTTTTTTATAATTCCATTTAACCTCATAATGTTATTCCATACCCAACATATTTTAATTATTATTATCATCATATCTATCAACAAAAAATTAAAACCATGCAGGAACTCTCCATCAAACATCCCTGACAGATGGCCATCCAGCCTCTGTTTTAAGACCTCCAAAAAAATAGACTGGAAGATAGTCTTCCACCCCCTGTGTATCTTATCTATGAATCTGAAGCCATTAGAGGGAAGCTGGGTGCAACGCTGAGCAACATTAGATAAATTGTCTGCAAGCAAAGTCCAGCTCCCTCCACTCCCAACTCAACGGTGCATTCTAGATGAGCGGTCACTGCGTGGCATTGGTACCACGGTTAAGTGTTGTCCATTCTAGTCTGGCTCCAGCACAGCCAGGACAGGTACCCTGTGAAGCTCCAGCTGTTGGTCAGTCTTGCAGCTGGATGGCCTGCAGGTCATAGGGAGGAGCGACCAGGAAAGGCATTTGGACGGGCACAAAGCCAGGAGGCCAGTGGGGCCGGGCACTTACAGGCGGGCAGGGAGGGTGGGGCAGAAGGCCAACTAAGGCCCCTCTTCTACACTGGCACCATCTCCCCATTTTAGAAGAGGCAGCCTAAAGCTGCAAGAGCCCAACAAACACACACACATAGAAGCTCACAGCTGGAGGGACTGTGCAGAAGAGCAGTTGCCAGAGAGGCCTGCCAGGAGCCCCCCGAGAAGTCCCCATAGGGACACTGCATCCTGGTAGATGGGGAGCAAAACTGGGACTGGAAGGAAGGGGGATTGATTGTCTTACCTGCCCACTTACTTTGCAGTCTGCTCTGCTCTCCAGCAGCACCCAGAAGAACGATGCCCTCCTGGTTCCTTACATTCTTCTGAAAAGTGAGAAACTTTCCTTCCAGGAAGAACTGCCTGGCAGATAATAAGAGAATGAGCCCAAAGGTAGGCTGTTTCACTTTCACTTTACTTTTACTATTTGCTGAGACTGAGAGACGGGAACAAAGAGTATCCCAACACAGAGAAGGAGAAAGAGAAAGAGGTGTCAGCCGATGGCTCACTTTTCCAAGACTGCAGGCTTGGGGTGGGAGCATGGGGCTGACCCACAGGAGCACAGCAGTGGGCAAAAAGGGGGAGCTAATAGGAAAAGAAACTCATGCCCACACACAGATACAGAGTCTTTGGCTCCAAAGGGTCAAACCCACCCCTTGCCCCCAGATTAAGCAGCTTGAGAGTAAGCGAGACCCCTTGGCTTTCCTCCCAGGGACACTGAGCAAAAGTCAGCAAAAGAGAATGGATCGCATTTGGAGAGCAAATTCAAGTTGGCATCTCTCCAGAGGGTCAGTGTTGTGTAGTGGTCTGAGCATTGGTCCAGGATTCAAGAGACCAGAGTTTGAATCTCTGCTTCTCCATAAAAACCCACTGGGTGACTTTGGGTGAGTCACTCTCAGCCCCAGAAACCCCTGTGATAAGTTCACCTTAGGGTCCCATAAGTCATAGAACCATAGAGTTGGAAGAGACCCGAAAGGCCATCAAGTCCAACCCCGTTCTGCCATGCAGGAACTCACTGTCAGAGCATCCCCATTGAGAGATGCCCATCCAGCCTTTGTTTAAAGACCTCCAAAGAAGGAGACTCTCGCATGCTTTATTCCACTGTCAAACAGCTCTTACTGTCAGAAAGTTCCTCCTAATGTTTCGGTGGAATTGCTTTTCCTGTAGTTAGAATCCATTGTTCCATTGTGTCCTGTTCTCTGGAGCAGCAGAAAATAAGATTGCTCCCACCTCAATATGACACCTCTTCAAATACTTACTGTATATACACATCTATAAGTCTAGAAATTTTAGTCAAAAAATTGACCCCAAAAAACTGGGTCAACTTATCCACAGGTCAATGTAAGTACTGTACTTTAACCTCTCTCTCTCTCTCTCAAGTGGTAAAAGGCAAGAGCTTAGTCCACGCTGGGAGCACCAAAAAGAAGCATAGATCCCCTCTATTTTCTCATCAATCCAGCCTTTAGGATCAGAACAAACAGTTAACGTCTGCTGGAATTTTCTATGTTCTTGGCATCATTTTTCTTTGCACCATCCTTTACATCCTTTGTTACATGCCGCTAAGTTTTACCCTCATCTTAGCCATGGGTCATATAAACATCCATAATTTTGGCCCCAAAACCTGCCCTTGACTTATAGTCAAGTATATACAGTAAACAGGGCTATCATATCACCTCATATTTTTCTTTGGGCTTAACATTCCCAGCTCCCTAAGTCTTTCCTCATAAGGCATGTTTTCCAGACCCTTTGCCATTTTGGTGACCCTCCTTTGGACATGCTCCAATTTTTCCATTTCTTTCTTGAATTGTGGTGCCCAGAACTGGACACAGCGTTATTCCAGGTGAGGCCTGACCAAAGCAGAATACAGTGGCACTGTTACTTCCCTTGATTTAGACACTACACAAGTCAGGGTTGACTTGAAGGCATACGGCAACAACAACAACACAGAGATTTATCAAGTTCACAGAGGCCTTTTATACCTTTTTGCAAGTTTTTAAAACAGTATGACACATTCTTATCTTTACAACTTGCCTAGCAGAGCTGAGCCACCCAGTTTATAGCTTCGGGAACAGGAGGAAACCAGTTCAGGTTAGCCTAATGTGTTTTACAGCTAAAGGTCATGGACAGGAGAGCGGCGTGGATGGATGGTGGGCAGCCGTGGGCATGGGCAGCGGAGAGAAGCACCAAGAAGGAGTGGCTCCTCGCTGGGTTTATTGCCCTCGAGGGGAAGGAGCAAGTGGATGGCTGCCGCTGTATCTCTTTTTGGAGAAGGTCCTGCAGTTTTGGAGAGGAAGGAGGAGGCGGCAGCAGTCGCCAAGTAAATAAAGCCCTTGTTGTGCCAGTATTTCCCCCTCCGTGCCAGGTGCAGAAGCCGGCTGTCTCAGGACAATATTTGGGGGGGACTGTCCTTCTCATCCCATCCCTTGGCTTTGGGGTGTCTTTTTGGGGTTACACTTTAGGGCCTCTGCACCCCAGGACTCTGGTGCTCTATCTACTGTGGGTCCCCTCAAGAGGGAAGGAGCCCCCATCGTGGGCTGGCCGTTTTATACTTATTTGCTCATTAACAATCCAAGGGCAGGAAGCCAAGTGTGTCAGTCAGACGTCAAGGAGCTAAACCAAGTAGAAACGCTGGAAGATCATTCTAGGTGTCGGGGAATCATGACCAAGTCTCAGAGAGGGCAAAGGGGACTTCCGTGATGAAGAAGCACCAGACATCCAGTCTGCATTTGTGGCCGCCCTTTTCTGCAAAGCAAATCATAGAATCATAGAATCATAGAATCATAGAGTTGGAAGAGACCACAAGGGCCATCCAGTCCAACCCCCTGCCATGCAGGAACTCCCAGTCAAAGCATCCCTGACAGATGGCCATCCAGCCTCTGCTTAAAGACCCCTAAGGAAGGAGACTCCACCACACTCCGAGGGAGTGTGTTCCACTGTCGAACAGCCCTTACTGTCAGGAAGTTCCTCCTAATGTTGAGGTGGAATCTCTTTTCCTGCAGTTTGCATCCATTGTTCCGCGTTCTAGTCTCTGCAGCAGCAGAAAACAAGCTTGCTCCCTCCTCAATATGACATCCCTTCAAATATTTAAACAGGGCTATCATATCACCTCTTAACCTTCTCTTCTCCAGGCTAAACATCCCCAGCTCCCTAAGGCGTTCTTCATAGGGCAAGGTTTCCAGACCCTTCACCATCTTAGTTGCCCTCCTTTGGACATGCTCCAGTTTCTCCACATCCTTTTTGAATTGTGGTGCCCAGAACTGGACACAGTATTCCAGGTGGGGCCTGACCAAAGCAGAATAGAGTGGCACTATAACTTTCCTTGATCTAGAAACTATACTTCTATTGATGCAGCCTAAAATTGCATTGGCTTTTTTAGCTGCCGCATCACACTGTTGACTCATGTTCAGCTTATGGTCTACTTGGACTCCTAGATCCCTTTCACATGTGGTCTCGTTCAGCCAGGTGTCCCCCATCCTATATCTGTGCATTTCATTTTTCCGCCCTAAGTGCAGAACCTTACATTTCTCCGTATTGAATTTCATTTTGTTAGCACTGGCCCAGCTTTCTAGTCTATTCAGGTCATTTTGAATTTTGATCCTATCCTCTGGGGTATTAGCTACTCCTCCCAGTTTAGTGTCATCTGCAAATTTGATAAGTATGCCCCCAATTCTGTCATCCAAATCGTTAATAAAGATGTTGAATAGCACTGGGCCCAGGACAGAACCCTGTGGGACCCCACTGGTCACTTCTCTCCAGGATGAAAAGGAACCATTGTTGAGCACCCTTTGAGTTCGGCCAGTCAACCAGTTACAAATCCATGTAACAGTTAACTTGTCTATCCCACATTTTGCAAGCTTGTTTGCAAGAATGTCATGGGGAACCTTGTCAAAGGCCTTACTGAAATCGAGGTATACTATATCCACAGCATTCCCTTCATCTACCAAGCTGGTAATTTTATCAAAAAAAGAGATCAGGTTCGTTTGGCATGACTTCTTTTTCTGAAACCCATGTTGGCTTTTTGTGATTATGGCATTGGCTTCTAAATGTTCGCAGACTCTCTGCTTAATGATCTGCTCTAGCACCTTTCCTGGAATTGATGTCAGACTAACTGGACGATAATTGTTGGGATCCTCTTTTTTTCCCTTTTTGAAGATGGGGACAACGTTTGCCCTCCTCCAGTCTTCTGGGACTTCTCCTGTTCTCCAGGAGTTCTCAAAGATTATTGCCAATGGCTCTGATATTACATTTGCTAGTTCTTTTAATACTCTAGGATGTAGTTCATCTGGTCCTGGAGATTTATATTCATTTAGGTTAACCAAGTATTCCTGTACTATCTCTTTACTTATTCTGTGCTGAAATTCCCCTATTCTGTCTTCTGCTCCATTATCCTTCGGTTGAGCACCTTTTGCCTTTTCTGAGAAGACTGAAGCAAA